>QPKB01000001.1:76206486-76691486 GCA_003546025.1 Camphora micrantha
GTTTTAACGAATTAATATATATATTTTCTCCGAGTCATTATGACTCGTACTGCTAAGATAAGTTATAGTGTGATACCACAAACTATGACAACATGGGACACTTTTCATATTTGTTTTTTGGAAAATTATTTGACACAATGGTTAAATTAACCCCCCTCTTATAAATTGCCTAAGCTAAGCGATGGTTGATCATTAGAAAATGTGGGTAGAGCCATTGATGCAGATGGCGGATCGAGGTGCGGGTGGGTGGGATGCGATGCAGAGTGGGGTAGGTTAGGCTTTCGTCTGAAAAATTGCCTCACACAAACTCCCTATCACAAGCGAGGAAGTGATCTCAAAAAAGAACTCGAAGAAGAACTTAGGAAGATCCCAAAAGCTTCAATATTCATTATCATTATCTTGTCTAAACCTCTGGCATTACAATGCTTTAAATAGGAGAATGCTAAAACCTAGATCTAACCTGGACCATCCAAACAAATTGATGGCCTGGATCAAAACATCTAAAATTAAAAACATAACCACTAAAATAAATTTTGAAATAAAATTAAAAATAGAAACTAAATGGGCTGTTAGGTGGGCTGGGCCCAAAGTACCGGTCGCCATGGGTCTGTCTTGCATCACCCATTCTTGGATGTCGAGGACCCGAGGTCCATGTAAGGAGTCCATTATTGTCATATTGTATAGCAACTTATAGTTTATTTTCGTTTTGTCTTTATCTTTTTAATTTGTTTGAGCCCAAAGTAAAGTTGGATGAGGGCATGACATATCAGTCATATCACCCTTCCTCTCTCTTTTTTGAAGACTATATCAACCTCAACTGATGGAAACTCGATGCGCCCTTTTTAGACCCACCTGGATGCATAAATTGCCAATCACAAGGATATAATGGCAAGGGTTTGATGCAGATAAGACAACTTATGGTTATGGAAGCATCCTTTTCGTCCCTCGTCCCTTTGGCATCCCCTGTTTAAAATGAGTAAGACTGTTGATGGATCCACGGGGATGGTAGAGTGTTACTGGCAAGAAAGAGAATATAAGACACAGCACTAACTGGAGTGTTCAAGAGTTTTCTAAAAAAAAGAAAAAGATAAAGAAAAGATTAATGAAACAAAAAGAAGGAAGACAGAGATGAATGAGCCAATGACAGTTCCAACTTCCAGGCTCAAGCATAAGAGTTGGCCACTCTTATTCACTAACTTGAGCACTCCCAGTTAGTGCTGTGTAACTCTACCATGATGAGAAAATGTCACAACACATTTACTTTCCCACAATTGTGGATGTAGATTTTTCTTATATGTACATGAGCAATTCAGGTGGTGGCAACTGTGGCACTTGCACTATGCATATTTATGTTTGAATTGTAGAGATTTGATTCTCTTTTCCTTTCCTCTTGGAATTCTTTTGAGTTTCATTCTTGTATTAGTTTATTCCGTCTTGAGTTTGAAAACAACTCTGTTTGAATTGTTTTCCAGTACTATTTGAAGACAGGAACATGCAAATTTGGAGCCACTTGCAAGTTCCATCATCCTAGAGATAAAGCTGGAATTGCTGGAAGAGTTCAATCAAATACCTTAGGCTATCCATTACGCCCGGTTTGTACTAGCTGTCTCTGTTTAACAAATATATGCCTGAAATTTCACATCTGTGATTATTTATAATAGAAGAAATAATAATGATAATGATTTACATTCTGTGATAGCATTTAACTGTTCATCAGTTTCCGGCAATGTTCTGAACAAGTCAGATTGGATCATAACATTCAAAGAGGGCTACACTTCTAAATTGTTACTTGTAAGTCATAAAATCGTAGGACTTCTATAAAATTCTATAATTTAAATAATGGAACTATACATTATACATTAAAATATAACATATTATATTGTCAAATATTGTTATATTATGTCATAATTTATGCATCATATCACAATAATACCATAGTAAATGTTAAGCTTGGCCTGTTAAGCTTGGCCCATGGCCCATGAAGGAACCCAAGGCCCATCACTCAATCCAGTCCAGCAACAACTGTACATATTTTAGTAATTGATTGCTTTCCTAACTTAGATTAGTAATTAGTGTAATTAGCTAGTTTCCTATGTAAGAGCCTTGATTAAGGCATGTATATTCCTATATATTGGTGATCATTCTCCAAGAGAAGACACAACATAATACAAATCAGTTTCCAAGAGCTCTCGTTCCATTCTTGTATTTTGCAATTGTGAGAATGACATGGTATCAGAGCTACTGATTCATGCCCTAGCATTCTAAGTTTCCTCAAGTCTCAAGGACCTATAGATCCTCCCTGCTTCCACGTCTGGAAGCTCTTGGTGTATCTCCGATCATCTCCAATCGTCTCCGATCATCTCAGATCATCTCAGATCAGGCGTGGCCCACCTAAGATCGTCTTCAACACCTCTGCGGAACCAGCCCAAGTTGGTCGACTGGAATTCTCAGTTATTTTGGTGATTTTTCAAGAATTTTTTTCTATTCCCAGGTCGGTCTTCTAGTGCATTCAGTAAATCAAGTTTATTAATCTGTTTTCATCTCAACCGTCCAAAAAGTTGGATCTGGACTGTTTTTGGATGAATCTTCTTCCATAAGTTGCGAAAATCTTCTGTGCTTTCATCCATATCATCTGATTTGCAAATTGATTTTCTGGTGGGGCCCACGTCCAAAACCCAACCCAATTTTTTGGGTCGTCAGTCCTGTTGAGGACTTTTCTCTGTGCCACAGTGACTGTATCAGCTCTTTTGCACTCAAACTGTTTTTCATCCACTTCTTGCTTGCTTTAATTACTGTTTCACTCCAATTTTTTTTCCAATCTGACATTGAGATGGAAAAATCTGAGGTAACTTTGATCAAGTTCACTGGAAAAAATTACCCTGCCTGGGTCTTTCCAATTCCAAATCTACCTAGAAGCTAAGGAATTGTGGGGTTTTGTTTCTGGTGCTGACCCTAAACCCACTGAGGATGAAAAGAAGATATCCTCTTGGCATACTAAAGATGCCAAAATCAAATCATGGATTTTGGGATCCGTCGAGCCACATCTGATTATGAATCTCAAGCCCTACTCAACCTCTAAAGCCATGTGGGGGTATTTGAAGAAAGTATACCATCAAGACAACTCTGCGCGTCAATTTCATCTTGAATGCGCCATTGCTGAATATGCACAAGGGACCTTGTCGATACAAGACTACTATTCAGGATTCCGTATACTGTGGTCGGAATACGATAGTATTAAATATGCGGATGTGGCTGACAATGTTTTAACAGTGATACAAGATCTTCAGGCCTCTAGTCAAAGGGATCAGTTTTTGATGAAATTGCGCAGTGAATATGAAAGTGTCCGATCTGCCCTGATGAATCGGACGCCATTACCTTCCTTGGATGTTTGCTTAAATGAACTCCTACGCGAAGAACAGCGCATTGCGACCTCGGCTCATATAGCGCAACAAAAGACAGAGACTTATTCAGTTGCGTTCTCGGCTACTAAAACTTCTCAGCCTCCGCCACGCGACTTGAGCAAAACGCAATGTTACAGTTGTCAAAAATTTGGGCACATTGCAACTCAATGCAAACAGAAGGTCTGCAGTTACTGTAAAAGGTCGGGACATATCATCTCTGAATGTCGCCGCCGCCCACAACGTCCATCACCACAGCCTCAGACTCCACAGTATCAGACTCCACCATATCAGCCTCCGCATGCGTATGTTGCTTCTTCGGTTATGCCTGCTTCTACATCTGCACCTTCACAGCCTGGGCCCTCATCCTCTCTTAATCCTGAATTGGTTCAACAGATGATTGTCAATGCTCTCTCTGCTTTTGGTCTCTCAGGTACATCCCCTCCATCTTCTCCTTGGTTCCTTGATTCCGGGGCGTCTAATCACATGACGTCTTCCTGCGCACCACTCTCCAATGTGCGAAGATACACTGGCCCTCTTCAAATACAAACTGCTAACGGGGGTCATGTTCCCATTACTGCTGTTGGTGACATCCCTGGTCCCATGCCATTGAAAAATGTTTACCTTTGTCCTAATTTAACTTCCAACCTATTGTCAGTCGGGCAACTTGTTGAAAATAATTGTAACATCTCTTTTTCTTCTTCTGGTTGTGTTGTGCAGAATCCGATGTCCGGGAAGGAGATCGCGAGGGGGCCTAAGTGTGGACGCTTGTTTCCGCTGGATTTTTCTAAAATTTCTAGGAATCAATTTGACAATAATGTGTTTTGTTTTTCTCTTAGCGATAACTGCCGATTGTGGCATAATAGACTCGGACATCCTAATTCCAAGGCTTTGTCCCTTATGTTCAATTCTGGTTTATTCAATAAATCTATTGGTTTATCTTCTTGTGTGCCTTTTGATTGTGCTACTTGTAAATTGGGAAAGAGCAAAACTCTTCCATTTCCTCATTCCACTTCACTCACCACTCAGTGTTTTGATTTAGTTCATAGTGATGTATGGGGAATTGCTCCAGCTCTTTTCCACGCTCACTATAAATATTTTGTGACTTTTATTGATGATTTCAGTCGGTTCACATGGGTCTACTTTCTGCATTCCAAATCTGATGTTTTTAATGTTTTTAAAATTTTTTTAGCTTATGTTGAGAATCAATTTTCCACCTGCATTAAAATTTTGCGATCTGATTCCGGCGGGGAATGTGTCCTCCGATTTTCAATGGTTTTTGCAAAACAAAGGCATTATTTCTCAAAGAACTTGTCCTTATACTCCACAGCAGAATGGCATCGCTGAAAGGAAAAATAGACATCTCCTTGATGTCACTCGTTCCCTTCTTCTTGAATCATCAGTTCCTACCCGTTTTTGGGTTGAGGCACTGGCTACAGCAACTCATCTTATCAATCGTATGCCATCAACCTCCATTGAAAATCAAAGCCCATATTACCGTTTGTACAAAACCTATCCATCCTATAAAGATCTTCATGTTTTTGGCTCCACTTGCTTTGTGCACTTACCTCCTTCTGAGAGAACCAAACTAACCGCACAATCAGCTCAGTGTGTGTTTTTAGGTTATGCGCCGTTCCAGAATGGGTTCATTTGTTATGATCCTCACATTCGCCGTTTACGTACCTCTAGGAATGTCGTTTTCTTTGAACAACAGTATTTTTTTCAAAAACACATTGATCCTCCTGACTCCTCTTTCGTGTCTTTACCTGGTTTTTCTGACACCCCGTCAGTTGTTCGTTTTCATCCTAACTTTGTGTATCACAGACGGAACAGAGAAGCGCCTCCCAGGGATCCCCCTCCTGATCTTCCTCCGGCATCCGGTCCACAACCAGCACTTGGTCCATCTGGCCCTCCTTCATTGCGTCGCTCTACTCGCATTTCGGTCCCACCCGACCGCTATGGGTTTTCCCATACTTCCTTAATGGCCACTTTGTCTTCTTCTTCCATTCCCCAATCCTATTCTCAGGCTGTGCAGGATGCATGTTGGAACAAGGCTATGCAAGATGAATTGGCTGCTTTAGAGAAAAATCATACGTGGGATATTGTCCCCTCTCCTGTGGGTGTCAAACCTATTGGCTGCAAGTGGATCTTTTCTCTCAAGTTAAAATCAGATGGCACTCTAGATCGGTATAAGGCGCGCCTTGTTGCTCTCGGAAATCGGCAGGAATATGGCATTGATTATGATGAGACTTTTGCTCCCGTCGCCAAGATGACCACCGTCCGCATCATCCTTGCTGTTGCTGCATCTCAGTCCTGGCCTCTCTATCAAATGGATGTAAAAAATGCGTTTCTTCATGGTGATCTCAAAGAAGATGTTTATATGCGTCTACCTCCAGGGTCCTCCTCTGGGAAGGGTATGGTTGCTAAGCTTCGTCGCTCTCTCTACGGTCTGAAGTAAGCTCCTCGCGCATGGTTTGAGAAATTTCAAGCTGCCCTTCTCCGTTTGGATTTTCATCCTAGCCAGTATGATCCTTCCATGTTCCTACATCATGCTCCGTCCGGGATTACTGTGCTCCTCGTCTACGTGGATGACATTGTCATTACTGGTCCCAATGCACAGATGATTCAGGTACTACAAGCTTCCCTTCATCAGACATTTCAAATGAAGGATCTAGGCCCCTTACATTATTTCCTTGGTCTTGAAGTTCATCAATCGCCTAAGGGTATAGTTCTAAATCAGCACAAATACACGGTTGATCTTATTGATTTGGCTGGCCTTACCTCTTCTGCTCCAGTCGATACACCGATCGAACTAAATGTCAAGCTCAGTAAAGAGGAGGGTGCCCTTCTTCCAGATCCTACCGCATATCGCCAGTTAGTGGGTAGCTTGATCTACCTCACGATCACCCGTCCTGATATCTCATTTGCGGTCAACCTAATGAGTCAGTTCATGACTGCTCCTCGTCATCTTCATATGGCTGCTGTTCGCCGCATCATTCGGTACCTTATTCGCACACCGACTCGGGGGTTGTTCTTTCCATCCAACAATCCTTTATCTCTCAAAGCTTATTCAGATGCTGATTGGGCTGGTTGTCCGGATACTCGCAGATCGACGACAGGCTGGTGCATGTTTTTGGGTGATAGTCTCATTTCCTGGAAATGCAAGAAACATGAAAAAGTTTCCAAATCCTCTACTGAGGCTGAGTACCGTGCCATGTCTGCTGCATGTTCTGAAATTCTTTGGTTCCGCGGTCTGCTCTCTGACATTGGTTTTCCAGCAACAGGAGCTACCCCTCTCTATGCAGATAATACAAGTGCAATTCGGATTACTGAAAATCCGATTTTTCATGAACGCACTAAACACATCGAGGTTGATTGTCACTTCATACGTGATGAGCTTAAACGTGATGTCATTAGTCTTCCACATGTCTCCACTGAGCTTCAGATTGCTGATATTCTTACGAAGGGTCTTCCCCGACCACGCCATCAATTCTTGGTTGGCAAATTGATGCTCGTTGATTCCCCCGCATCAATTTGAGGGGGGGTGTTAAGCTTGGCCCATGGCCCATGAAGGAACCCAAGGCCCATCAGTCAATCCAGTCCAGCAACAACTGTACATATTTTAGTAATTGATTGCTTTCCTAACTTAGATTAGTAATTAGTGTAATTAGCTAGTTTCCTATGTAAGAGCCTTGATTAAGGCATGTATATTCCTATATATTGGTGATCATTCTCCAAGAGAAGACACAACATAATACAAATCAGTTTCCAAGAGCTCTCGTTCCATTCTTGTATTTTGCAATTGTGAGAATGACAGTAAATTGCCTAATGCCTATTGGTTTTCGCCTTCTAATCATTGACTTGCACTGAAAATCAAGGCATTTAGTCCGTCATGGCTACTTATTTTAGCAAGATATATCTGTGCTTAAGAAGCTCTAAAAAAGTATTTAAAAAGATGAAAGACTGAGAAGTAATATTTAATGGTTACAGTTGTGCAGAAAACCTTGAAGTTTTCATTTTAGGGAATCACAAGATTTGAGATGATCATAATATTCAAATTGGCTATTGTTGAAAGGAGAAGTTGTAAGGTTTTTGGAAGCATAAAATTGAAATTGTTTTCCATATGGTTCAATTTGAACTGCAAGATCCATTCAGTTTTCCTTTCAACCTTTCATAAAGGGTTAAAGATTTTTCGTAACAATTTTATTTCTTATAAATTAATGTCAAATCTCCTCCGCTTTCCATTTCAATCTTTTTAGAGGTTCACTATTCTTACACTTGCACAATGGCGGAGCTAGGATTGTTGTTGGGGGTCTTTGGGGGTGGGGGGAGGAGTGATAGTCAACTAATAATGTTGGTAACTTTGCCGTAGTACCATAATGAAAAATAAATAAATAAATAAAATCATTTAGTTCTTGTAAATAGAGAAAACGAAGCTACATAATGCCATCTTTATCGCAACTGTGGGTCCCATACAGTTCACTTGGAGCCCAACTCTCTACTTCATAGCACTTTTAATTAGAATCACCTCCACCTTGAATCATATCCAACCCAAATACTTTTTGATCATTGTGAACTATTACCAAGTAATCCAAAAGTAATCCAAAGATTAAAAAATCTTGGAAAGAAGTAAAGCAAATTTTTTTTTTAATCTTTTTCTTTATGGAGAACTCATTGATATGACTTTCCTTAGCATTAGATATAAGACATTGGATATGGCAAATTATACAGTTGGGTTGCCTTGAAATCTATTTTGATGGGTAAAAGTTTAGGTGTTGGTCAAATTATTACCAGTGTCAGTTGAGTAGAGAAAGTCTTCCCATCCTTCTCTACTAAACCAATCAATAATTATCCACCCATCCAAGCACAAGTATTACCTGGCCTCTTATTGAAGTGTCCACCCACTGTGTTGCGTGTGCGGGGTGTTCCTCTCAACCACTCTTTCTCTGCCCCTGGACTTGCATAGAGACTGATTTTCCTTACATTTGGCTGTTAATTCCAAGATGGCACACGTGTGCAAAACCTGGGCATCCTCATTGTGGATCCATGTGCCAAACCTGTCTCAGAAAATAGTCGGACTATCATTACATGTCCATAGTGTATGTACCGATGGTTGATTAAACTCTCCGATGGCCTACCATCAGTGGAGCAGGTCACCTCATGAGTGAACTGGCCTGATTTTTTGGGCTAGGTTATCTACATGGCGAGTCCTACTTGATCTGTGGCTTGCATATCACATAGATGCTCATGCCAAAATGGTGCAAAACCCTTGGTGTTCCCAATGGGGGCCCCACATGTCAAATAGCTAGCTCAAATATCACATTATCACCAGATGACAACAGTGCATGAACAAACAGATATTGATAAAATTATCCGGCGTTCCACATTCAATGCACATGAAGGTCCACCTCATGAGTGGACTTCCTGATTTTACATGGTAGGTCCTAGTTGATGCAATGCTTTTGTATCACATCTGCATGTGTGCTTGTGTAGGTTAGGTACGTGTGATGTGGCAAACATTGCCTTTTTTTTTTTAATTGGTATCACTGCTTGTGCATTTAGATTTATGTTTTTGCATTGGTGTCACATGGAAAATTTTGGTTTGATGGAAATTCTTTCTAATTTATCTGATTATATCTTATTTCTTGTAGGGTGAAAAGGAGTGTGCTTATTATTTAAGAACCTTACAGTGCAAGTTTGGGAGCACATGTAAATTTCACCATCCACAACCATCTAATGCAATGATCCCATTGCGTGGATCTCCAGTTTATCCTCCTGTACACTCCCCAACTGCTCCTGGTCAGCAGTCATATCCGGGATTGTCAAACTGGCCCCTTTCAAGGGCCTCTTTCATTCCAAGCCCACGTTGGCAAGGTCCTTCAAGCTATGCTCAGTTGATTCTTCCTCAGGGGGTGGTGCCAGTAGCTGGCTGGAATGCATACCCTGTAAGTCATTCTCTGTCTTCTCTTTTCTTTTTCCTTTCCGGGTAAGTCATTCTCTGTCTTCTCTTTTCTTTTTCCTTTCCTTCTGAAAGTGGCTGTACTTTCCATATATTGACTTAAGAACTCATTGTGGAGTTTCATTATCTGTTCACATTGCTTATACTTCTGGCACTGAATCTTATGGATTGTTATATTAGCAATTAATATAAGTTTATTTTTTAGTTTTTCTTTACTCATGATATTATTTATTATTATTATTTTAGAAAAAAAATGCATGATCAGCTGTACATTTACTGTTAGCTCTAAAAAAACTAGATAATTCACCAGGCAAGAATACAGGATTAAAGTTCTCTTAAGTTACTGGTTGTTGCTGAAATCTAACAAAGGAATGTTTCTCAAGATTGGTTAAAAGTATTGACCTAATACCAATAAAAAGAAAGACCTAATCAAAATATATATCATAATAAGACTTTTGATGGGTGAACCTCAGCCCCGTTTCGACGCTTGGAACCCAGTTACCTTGTGCTCAGGTTTCCTCTAACTCTTGTTACCTATATTTGTTCAATGGATGAAAGAACTGTGGACTAGTGTATGACTCAGGTTCCCCTAACACAAGAACTACAGGCTTACTGCTTGGCGTAACTCAAGTCACCTTCGCTTGAATTATGCAGATCCACCCTGAGAGTTTGTGAATTTCTGGTGCACTGGGAGAACAAAAGGTTTTTCCATTGTACAACCTTGACTAGAAGAATAGTAAAGAAGATTTCCGCCATAGAGTAGGGAGGCACTTGGTTGGAGAGCCACAATAGGATAATAAACTATATTGCAAATTTTTATGTGATGCTATATATAAATGCCAAGACTGAATACAGGAGGCATCTGCTCCTAGATAATATGGAGCTTAGCATAATAGTGGAACAGAAATCTGACTTATTGGAAAGAGAATCTGATGAAGACACAGATAGAGAAGCAGCCTTCGAGTTTGGGAGAGACTGGGCATCTAGTCTAGACATTTCCATATGGCTTTCTTTCAGCACTTTTGGGATGTGGTTAATCTTGATTTCATGAATTTCCTCAAGGAGTCTAATAGTAGGAGCAGATTACCAAAGCAGTCCCCTTGGAGTCAGAATCAAGGCTTAGCGCTTTCTTCAATTTCTGGATTCTTCACCAAATAAAGGAGAGCTTGAACCTTTCAAATCAATTTTTATTAGATAATACTCTGGAAGTGCCGCACAATAGATATATGAAGACTGTTTTGCTTCTAGCACAAGCTAGGATATATTGTCTTAGTTACAAAGAAACTCAATGAATCCTATTTCTTATTTATTTAAATCGTAATTAGTGACTTAAAAACTTCAGCTTCTTTTTCTGCAAACTGCTCGTCACTTTGAAAAGATGTAATATATATATATAGAGAGAGAGAGAGAGAGAGAGAGAGAGAGAGAGAGATGCTGAAATCGTGTATCCCCATTAGGGTTGATCTCTTCTTATTATATGAGGGTTGATTACCCTATTATTAGAATCCTAATACAATCCAAATCCTAAATTATAGCTACCTAATATAGAAAATGTACTTAAGTTATGACTAGACTAATTGTAACTTTAACTAAAACACAATAGCTAACTAAAATACAATTATTGGGCCTGCGCAGATGAGCTTGATTGACACTGCTAACTGATCTCTTTCTTGAACTATTTCACTGGGCATCATTTGGGATTGGAAGGTTTTGGTTTACACTATATAACTAGTGGCATTTTGTGGTGGCCATATTAGGTTGGCAACTATAATTTTCCACCTGTTGTTTCATTTTATTTGTTCTTGGTAACTTCTGTGAGAGATACATGCCTCATATGTTTTTAATAAAAATTTTCTTACTAAAAAAATAAAGCAGTATCATGCCCATAAGAGCATGTGGATATATGAGCTCATCTTGTTACAAGGTTTAACGCCTTGAGCCAAGTGTTTAAAGCTTCTAAAAGTTGGCCAATATGATATTTATAGCCTGTTGTAAAAACAAATAGTAGGTCCAACTTGTTTAACAGGGGTTGAAATGTACATAGGCACTGGGTAGACAAAATTGCCAGTGACACTTTCTCTTCAAGTTTGTGGAGCATTCAATAGCCAATATTTTTATTTTTAGTTTATGTATTTCCTGATGCAAGTCTGAAATGATGACAAGCTTTTGTTTGTAGAAATTGGTGCTGTTATTTTATTTGTATAAAGCTATTTCTAGTCCAAGTGTGATAGTCAAGTTTTAGTTTGATTTACGAATATTTAAATGCCTTACGTGTGTTTGGAGGTGTCCATGTCAGGGGCAGATGGGGTCAGTTTCATCTTCTGAGAACCACCAACAAACATCAGGAACAAGTCAAATTTATGGAACTTCACGCCAAAGTGAAGCAACAAATGCAACATCTCAAGGGTTATTTTATCGTTCTGGCTCTGTCCCTGTGGGGCTTTATGCATTACAGAGGGAGAATGTTTTTCCTGAGAGACCTGACCAACCTGAATGCCAGTATTACATGAAGACTGGAGACTGTAAGTTTGGTGCTATGTGCAAGTTCCACCATCCGAGAGAGAGGCTGATTCCTATTCCAAGCTGTACATTGAGTCCCTTCGGACTTCCACTACGTCCAGTAAGTACAACTGTTAGTTTTTTTTTTTTTTTTCTAAATGTAGAATCTCTACATCTAACAGCATGCACATCTCTCTGTTATACTGCTCTTTGAAGTCCTTAATTCATGCACTTCTATTACAAGAGATGCAATAATATGAGACAACCATTTTTTTTTCTATATGAACTGAGTGATTTTTGAGGATCTCCCTTGCCGTGTGAATTGTTTCGCCTATAAGGACTATCCTTACGGCCACACAGTTTAGAACGGCCACTAGGGCCCACCTTATGACCCATCCAAATTGACCACACATTCACAACCCCTTTATAGGCACCGAATCCCATGAATTTGCATGGATTCGGATGAACTAGACCGTTGGATTGAGGGTCAATTTTTCTTATTTAATATAAAGCTGTTAAAATTGTAGACCACGGATGACGAGGTTAGAGGTATTAGATTGACTTCAAATTTGATATGTAAGTTGGCCCCACTTGGATGTTTCAGTCCCCCTCCATCCCATGACAAGTGGGGTCTCATAGTGGGCCCCACTAGGCGGTCTGCACCTAGGACTGTAAGGATGGTCCTTATAGGACCAGTTCCCATATATATATATATAATTGAATGCATTATCTCGTGGAATTTTTGTCACTTAAATGTGCAATGGGACTGTGAGATGGATTTCAATGCAAAGTGCAAAATATCCACTAATTGTGGCAGGAATGAGCTAAATTGAGATCTAAGGACTGATTGACCAACTTGCCTTTAGATTTGGAATTTCTGAATTATCCTTTTGGAATTGGACCCCTCTAGGAAGTAGGAATTGCCCCATGAACACAGCCCCTCACTCGTGCAATTCAATAATTATGGAAAGATGATCAATAAAGGAGAAACAAAAATAGTTTACTTTCCTTAAACTGCACATCACTGTATTCAATGCCTCTGTGACTTTGCTTGTGTGTTAGAATATACACATTCTTGTCTAGTGACGTCTAGTAATTAACTATTTAGGTTTGTCCTTGCTTTTTCCATTTCTATTGCTTACCTTTTTAAATTAAGAGCAAAAGATTCAAGGTGATGTATGAGACAGCTTTTGAAGTGACCATGATTCGGAAGGACCCTTTTTGATGAGTCTAATATGGGTCATGTCATGCCTTGTCCTTGTTTCACCGTGAGCCTCTTCAAATGCTGAAAAACAAATTATCTTAGATATCCTGTGGGTTCCATATAGTTCTTCTCCAGTGGAAAATTTTAGTGCTCTGTGGCTGTCATCAGCCTTTGGCAATATGCACCACTAGTAAGTCTTTTCCCCATGCAAGGCATTCTAGTTCAAGAAGTTTAAACAATGCATTCACATAGATCAGAGTGACTGGAATAAAGAATAGAATTTTCTGTTGTCATCCGGTGATGGGATTCTGTACAGTGGCAATCACTGATTGGAGAATCCTAAGTCACTGTTGTCATATGATGTGTGAACTCCAACCAAAAACACTGATTGGACAATCCTAGCTGCAACTGCAAAGTAAATTAAAGTCCTGTTAAGTGCCATTTTTGCTATTAAAACCTGCATATATAAATCTAGGAGTTTTCAATCAGCATGAATTTTAGTATATGGTCCACCAATAAGAAAATAAAAAAAGAAAAATAAAGTCAAGTAATCCTAAATACTAAACATGTCTCGTGTACCAAAATAGAATTTCTAACATGTTGATTGAAAATCTAGGGATTTTTACATATAACGCCCTATACCCTGAAAATTCCAAAATAGAGCTTCAGTATGCTAAATAAAAAAAATGACTGTTCCTCTGCCAATCTCAAAAACATCCCTTGACTGAATTCAACGAAATTCCACCATCTAGTCAGGCTATAAAATGATGTCAAGTTTGCCATACGCGAACCAACTAGTGAAAATTTACAAAAAATGCCCTCATTTTAGCTCTTGTTAACACAATTCCGTCTGTTGAATTTAATCCATGCTTACTGAAGCTCTGAAAATTTCTAGTTTTTCATTGTCATCAAAGCAGCTGGGATTTCAGTTTCCAGGTTTCTTTATTCCTTCAATACTCTAAGAAACTCTGAGAGGAGTCCCCCATGGGAAGAAGGCCTGAAAGATGTTCAATCTGGCCTAAAGGCATGTTTAAACTCACCCCACCCATCCTTGAAGATTAAACCTTTGAACCACCTAAGTGCAATATCGAGAGTGTTCATCAGGCAGACCCTTCAGTGCATTAGGTGATGTTAACTTGTTAACAACTCAAAACTAGTAAATGTCCCCACCAACAGGCTAGTAATCAATAATGTAGTAGATCTCTATCTTGCCTTTATGGTTTGAACCAATGGTTTGTCACTTTATCCCATTAGGTTTTGGGATAGAGATTTGGCAGCGGCAATGTGGTGACAAAACAGGCTATTAATCAACCATATAGTAGATAGTTTCATGTTATTGTACCACTGGTGAGCCTCTGATTGAACCAAAGAATTAGAACCTTGCAATCATTAGGGCCTACCTGATGAATGGCTTGAATCCAATTTAGTGTGCCCACATTTGGTTTTGGATCAAATGTGCAGACAATGGTTGTAGGGCTGATGGTTACGTATGAGTAGGGTAGGATGGTGCAGAGACTGGACTAAGATCGGGCTGCTCTGATGGTTGTGCTCTTTGGTGCCACTGGACAACATGCTGGGTTCAACACTACCATTGTTGCTGAGCTGTAGTAAGGATGACCATGGTGGTTGATTTAACATTGACTTATCAAGATAAAATGTTGTAATGAAATTATGATATTGTCAAGAACAAATGGTAAAAGCAGTAAAATATATTTAAAAACCAGTTTTTAAATGGTGATTATTTCTATTTTGTAAATTTTTTTAATTATTTAAAACTGTATACTATTAAAGAAATAAAAATTTAAACTGTATTATTCTTCACGACTTTTTTGGATAATATCCTGCCATTTTTCTGAGATGTTTCCAGATACAGATATTTGTGACACTAGTTGTAAGTTTACCATGGGTGCTTAGAAAGTTGAAGAATGTAGATAGGGGTGGGTTTGAAGGAGATGTGTTGGTCCTGATATTAGTTGTAAGTGGAAGAAGTTGGCAGATGAAATGGCATGGGCAATTGGGCATGATGGGTGGTGATTGCTGGAATTGGGTGATGGAAGATGTGTACATTTGTGTTGATGTTAGGATTAGTTTGTGAAAATGCTTTATCAAGTATATTTAGAAGATGTTGCAGATGGGTTTTTGAAGATGCACCAATGATGCTAACATAACAGCAACTAGAATAACGAGAGGAGATAATGTGAGGGTTGCAGCGCTCAGAGAGAGGAAACCAATCTCATTAATGCAGTTAACTGGGTTTAAAGTAAGTGTTGTTGTTCAAACCTTGGTTAAATGGATTGTTTTGGTTAGGGGGAAATGGTACAGATCAAAAATTGCAAAAGCAATCATTTTTACAAAATTAACATCAAGGAGGGATCACTGGAAAAATGATGTTTGAGTTGATCATCCGTAGGAGTTTTGATCTTGAACCATGTTTAAAAGGTTTGTTTTGGTTTAAGGGGAAAGTAGGACTGACCAAAAGCTGGAGTGGTCATTTTTACAAAATTGTCATCAAGGAGACGCCACTGGAAAATCAGTGGAGTTTTAGATGGTCATCAGTTAAGAGAAGTTTTAATATTGTTAGAGGTGCAAATGGGCGTTTTGTAAATAAGTCTAATGTAGAGCTGTATTCATAATAAACTCCCTGTAGGGGGTTCTATGTAAAAACCCAAAAAACTATCTAAAACCATATTCCTCGTTCTATCATTTTAGAGACAAAAGAATTTTCATTTCTTTCTTCATTTTATTATTTTCCTTCCTCTTTGTGATCTCCTTGGTCCATTGTTCTCGATCCTTTGCTCTTCATAAATTTATTATGGGATTGGTTATTTCTATTGTTGTGAATGGAGCTCCTTGAAGAATGGTGCAGCTTGTCTTATATTTGTGGGGTCATCTAGGCGCTATGTGGACTAATTTACTCAGGGATTTCGGTTTTCCTTGAGAAACTAGATTTGCTAGGCCTGCAAAATCATGTTGGGGAACTCATTGTTATGATGGGCTTTCCTGTGGAATGATTACCTTTTGTTATCCCTCATGGCTATATTTGCTTTTTGCGTGGAAGGTGAAAACACCATTTCAATGAGGCAATCTAGCATCGTTGGCATGGGGCCACAAAAGCATGTTTTATGAAAATTGACTGTTTTCATAGTTCCCAAATATTATTTCGGCCCACTTCATTTTCAATATCTGTCTAACAAGTTTGGTGCTGAATTGCTTAGAATATTGTCTTTTATTTCTATGAGTTCTGTTTCTACCTTTTCTTACCAATTCTGCTGTTTCCCCTTTTAATAGATTTATATTTGATAATTTTGCATGATACTGTTTGTTCTGTTTTGAATGCATTTTATACTATGCCTCAACTGAGCTACTAATGCACGGTGCTGCCTTTTTTCCTCAAACAGGGAGAGCCCTTGTGCAACTTCTATTCTCGTTATGGAATATGCAAATTCGGCCCAAATTGTAAATTTGACCATCCTGTGGGATTTGCATATGGGTTTTCCACATCCCCTTCTGCTGTCCCTGTTGTTCGACATTTGTTAGGATCCTCATCAGGCATGGATGCAATACCATCATCATCAGAACGGCCTGCTGAGGCAGGTACAGGAAAGTCCAGACAACCTTCTTTATCGGAGACACGGAAGATGCCTTCAGGCGATGAAAATTGAAAACAACAGGACATAGGGATTACACTCCACTACAAGCATCTGCCCCATTTCGACCTTTTCTTAACCCTCAACTCAAGGATAAAGTATTCATCTGTAAATTTTCTGAAGATGTAAATGCTTTCAGGATGAATCAAGTCTTCATCTGGAATGCATTTTTATTTGAAAGAAAATATTTCTGAAATTTACATTGTCATATCTTGTAAATCTACATGTAATATCCCCATTTTAAAAAACCACTATTGTACATCTTATCTGTTTCGGAATACTATATCGTCCTAAGTGTTTTAATGAAAAAACATGTTTTTCCATGATTTGATCTGGTTACAAATGTCCCCTCTCCTTTGCAGTACCTTTCTTCAGTTGCCACTATCCCCCAACCTTACTTTCAGTGCTGACTTATATCGTGTTCTTCTATATTAACTATCGGCATATGCATCCAGGTGTGCCAGTGTCTGTGTGTGCATATGTGCATGCATGCCTGTGTGTACATGCATGTGTTGTTTCTCTCTGTTTTTTCTCATTATAAATAATAATTTTCATGGGGGAATATTTTCAGGTCCTATTTATTATCATGCCCAGGACTTTGATATTTCTATTGTAGCTGACCAGTATCTGTTGCAGAATTCATCATGTGTCACTCTTTAGTGAATAGATGCTGAAGGTACCAAGGATGAAACAGAAGGATGCTAATCATGCACTCAATAACGAAATGATCCCTCAAAGCTTCTGATTCTAGAAGGTGATTTCTTTCCTCTTCTTGTTTCCATTTTCTTCACTTATTATTTTGTAGAGCACCCTTTATGAGTTTGGATTTGGATGCAATCCAAACACAGTTGATTTTTTTATTTTGGAAACTGGAGGTGTGGCAGAAATTGGAAATCACATTAATGTGACTGTTTGGCTAATGTAGTCAAACTCTACTAAAAACTGCTGAATATTAGACCCCAATGGTAGAATAACAGTACCCCACCACGGTTCCTCATTTTTGCTATGCCTAAAGTACATAAGAAATGGATATCCATCCATCCTTGAGAGATTTAAATGGTTTGTAATTTGGGTTAATCACACTCACATTCTGAGTGCAATAGCGTAGTTGATGCTGATAGCCTAGTTGATATCTGAAGCTATATTTTGGCTTCTCTTAACAGGTTGTTTCATGGTGTAATGCGAGAAAGATTCTCTAGATCTGGTTTGGTTCCTTCAGCATGCTTTTATGAAATAGCTATGAATCCAGATGCATGCAATACAAAGTTTGACCATGCTGAAGTGCTCATATATATATATATATATATATATATAATCCCAAAAAGGCATTGTGATTGGTTATTAAAGGGAACACAGCTTTTTAATATGATCCCCATTTGATGTATATTTTTACTGTCTAAATGTTATTGTGATTTATGTTGATGAAGGGGTTTCCCCATTGTTCTTTAGACTTGATCCGTTCCACTTTATAATGATCTTCTTGTGTGATCTGCATTATGAACTCTAATGGTAAATATTGTCTAAGAAAGGAATGTTGGTCCCACTTCACATTTGGATCCTCTCTACATGAATATGCAATATAATCTATGGTGGCGTGCTTAGGGATGACTAGGGATGTGGTGTTTATTTTCTCTAAGAGTGCACTCACACACACCCCTGGCTGTCTCTGCTGGTTAGGGACATGACTGTGCAAGGGTGCGTGAGTTTGAGTGCTACGTAGCCCCAAAAAAAAGGTCTAATCACACAGTGGTGTTGTCCAATTTAGAAGCCCTCACTTTGGTCTCTTTGCTTCATGGAAAATTAGTTGTGGAAAGCAATTCTAATAATGATATATCTTGGATTTCTTCTAGTGTGGGTCCTTGGAAGTTTCATTTTCATTTCTTCTAAATTAAATTCGTCTTCTTATGTCCAAGTGGAATTTATTCATGTGGGGAGAATGACCAATGCAATGGGGGACACATTAGCCAAGCGAGGGGTTGATAGGGAAGTTTCTTCTATTGCTCATACTATGTAATGTTTGTGCCTTCGTTTTTGGTATAATACCGTCTATTAACGTCTTTTGTTTTTGTCCGTCATTTTTTATCCCTTGATTCAATCTTTAATATAGACTACTGTTACCGATAATAAAAACAAAACTGTAATGTAATCTAGTGATGTCTTGGCCCCAAGATGTGCATAGCATCCTTAAAGGTCTGTTTGTTTGCATAGAATACATAAGAATACAATACATAGGAATTTAGGATCAAATGAGCATTGCTGAAGGATTATTAAAGAGGTTACTGGTAGGTAGCCATGTAGATGGGATTTTGACTTTTTAGGATTTAAATTACTGAGGTGATGGTCATTTACATCTTCCCTTGATTCAATTTCAATTAAATGAGTGGTTATTTGATGGTCATTTTTTTGCTATATTCACCTTTGATTCTTCATTTTTAACCACTTGTAGAAATACAAAGCCTTAGAATTCCTAAAAACTTAATTACATGAAGCAAACAAACCCTCAGAGCCCTGAACATGTGCTGCTGTCTTTTTTTTGAGAGGAGCGCTAGAAACTTTCACTTTTTTAATTTGATAAAGCCAATTATTTGAGGACCAGAATCTTCTTATCAGGGTTGCTTTTGTGCCATCCTTCATTTGTGGCAGGTCCTTTCAGATCAATGAGACAACTGAGCCAGGAGCCCCACTGATTACGATGGATGGGCAACACATACTATGTTTGTGTTCCATAGCAATAACCTATGGACCACTTACATCATCATCATCATTGTAGAGGGCATATCCCATTTATCTGGAATTGGCTCGTTAGGTCTACTATTCTGCTTAACCGTGTTTAATACATGTTATGAGGAACACAATCTGTTGTTTATTTCCTCAGAACTCATTTAATTTAAGGTTTTATCAGTCTCTCTTGAACATGTAATCCTTCAGTATATCATATTGAAGTTATTGTTGATCTTTTTTGTACATTGCTTGCTTATATCCTTCACTTCCGACATCTATCATTCACACTTCACCTTTAATATAATCTTTTGATGGAGCTCATTGGACTATGAGTTCCTATGTATTCAATAATTGAATTTCTTTGTATTCTAATCTAAATAAACAGGCCCTAAGTTATGTTCGATTTTTGTTAACTCATCTTTCTACTCTCAAATCCACCAGACTTGCAATCGATATTATTTTGGCTTTGCATCCCCTAAATTTTAATTATTTGATTTGAAGCCTTCATCGAAAGTTGTCTTTTATCATTTCCTTGTTTTCTGGTCTGACAAATGAGTACAACATCATCTGTAAACAACATATATAGTGAAGGGCTTCATCTTGGGTATTTTTATTAAACTGTGGTCCATAACCAAGGCTAATAAACAGGCGCTCTGAATAACTCAATTGTTTTTGTTGAGAGGGGTAAATTGAGTAGGGAGTAGGGGTGCACCTTGGGCAGGTCTGATATTATGGCTTTAAATACTGGCAGAGCTTGTAATGAAGTGGGGTGCATGTGTAATAATGGTTTAATCTTTTAGTTGCTGAGTCAGGCTGATTCCTGTATGGATCCTCGAAAATTCTCACTTCAATGGAAATTAGGCTTATTGTTTGATTGGTCACTTATGAAAATAAATATTTTTAAAAACTCAAATATTTTATAATGATCAATTTAATGGTAAGCCCAATTTTTATTGGGGTGAAATTTATCAAAGACCCGCGCAAGGAGGGGACATTTATTTTTGAGCGGATTGGATTTTTAAGAACGGTCCATAGTTACTATAGCCTCACATATTTCTCATGAGGTTGGGTCTAAGAAAATTTGTATACTCAAAAGGGTCTGTTTGTGCAGAGGCATGTTCGACACAAAAATTGGTTTTCCTCTACTGATGGGATCTGGCATTCCTTCCTGGTGTGGTAGGAAAGTGGGTTATGCGAAACACACCGTTGCTAAACGTACCCTAAAGCTGAAAGGTTAGGGAAAAAAAGCTATGATCCTCCTTAAGGATGACCACATGCAATCTTCTCCTTAAGCTATCTAATATTCTCCATAAGCTATCTCAGCATCCAATTTATTTCAAAAAAATCTTTGTAATTGATATTATTTCATTCAATTTAATTCGAAGAAGAGGTTGGAGAGATTTAATCAACCTACTCTACCTAAATGCCCATTAACTCCAGAATTCATTAAAAACTTTGCAAACCAATATTTGTTTCATTCAATTCAATTCACTGGATGAGATGATGAATATGAAGGGATTTGTTACAGGCTTCTATACTCTATAGGGTGAGAATGGAGTGTTTGATGTTTTGATGTCCTAGTTATTATAGTTAGGCTTCTTTTCTCCCATTTTGACCTTGCTTGTGTGCTTCCACTTCTACTGCTAATCTATTAATAGTGAGGTGTTTAAACCCTAGTCCGTCCAATTTTAAGAATGTATGTGCTTGGACTCATTAAAAATAATGTCCAAACTGATTTATATGGAGACTCAAGAGCATTCAATTCAACCATGCCGGGGGATTGAATCCACTGAGGAGTCTCACAAATTTCCCCTGAGCCCACTGGCATCACAAGTTATAACTTCGTGGACACCTAGGCAGGCATCCAAGATAATTATATCCATCCTGGCATTTCTCCTTGTTTTCCATTTGGGGCTGATGTTTACTGATTGGCCTCTCATTTTCCTAGTTCAATCTGTGTGAAGATTCAACCCCTACCCTAGGGTAACAATGGGTTTGGTGGGGGTTTGAGCTGTGATGTTGCTCACTGCATGTAACATGTATTGGCTCAGATCAAACCATACACACCGAAGAATCCGGTTGAAAAAGTTAGCCAAAATATAACAGATGAAGTTCTGATTTTTTTAATTAAATTGGTGGGTTGTAGGGCAGTTACTCAGATTGAAGGGCTTGTTGGAAAGAATGAACTCAACCCGAACCCAACCCATTTATTAATCAGGTTACATATAATGACCTTGACCCCAAAAATTAAAAAGGTAACTCTCTCCTATGCACACGAGACACCCTGAGTGGAAAGGGCAGCTCATTTCACATGGCTACTCAGGGATCGATCTCGAAAAGGATATGTTGTCCCAACTCGCCCAAAAATAAAAAATAAAACACACACTCTCCCTCTCTCTCTCTCCACACATACATGCACAAACAAGGGTTACAAAGCTAACTACATCTGCACTCCCAGTCCCAGCTCATTTATGCATGCCATTTATACATGCCCTTACAACTTCCAACTTTCAGTCTCATTAAATAGACTAGCAATGACTCCCACAAGCCCCTTTTCTTCTTCTTTAAAAAAAATCACAGCCCATTCAACCATCTCCAATGCTAGAAAGACATGTCTTGCTTTGGGGCTCTCTCCCTCCTCCTCCTCCTCCTCTTTGCCTCTCTCATCAATGGAGGTATCTCATTCCATGTGAGTCTTTCTACATTTTTCACCCTCTTTTCCTTGGAAAAATTAGTGCTTTTCTTTTGGGAAATACCATTTTCATCCTCCTGTTTCTTTATCCATATATACATCCCTTATCCTTGTTGTTTCATTAGTTCTTCTCAAATGATAATAGAAAGATTCCAGCAAAAACAATGCAACAGTAACATTGGCAAGAAGCACAATGATTTTACCCAAAACCAAAATAGTATTAAAGAAAGGGTCAAAAAGTTAAGAGTTGTAAGTTTCAATCACTCCCCTTTCTTGATATTATGTATTTTTTTCACCTCCCTTTTGGATGCTTTTATTTGTAGGAGTTGTTTTTTTCTTTCTAATTTTCTCCTGTATATTTATTTTGATTAATGAAAATAAATATAAGAGCTCATTTCAAGGTTTAGAGGTTATTTACAACTTGAGAATAAGAGATTGTTCTTAAGTTTGTGGATGTGGGTCCCACATATCAAACCTGTTGACATGATTGTGCCATTGAAGATGGCCCATTTCTATGAAGATCTTCCTTATGGAAGAGTCCTAACCCTCCCTTTGATGAATACAAAGGAATGAGAATGGATGAGAAAAGGTGGCTAGTGTTATTATAAATGGTAAATATAGGACAATCAGACCATCCAGGGTGGATTCCACAGGGCTCACTCTCGCAGATGGGGGAATTTGCATTGTATTATCTTGTCAACTTTCTCTCAATTTCATTGTGATGGACAGGGTGTGGAGAATAGATCAGAGCTGATGGAGCCGTTGATCGAGCCGGGGACCGGATGGATGGTGCTGAATGAGACACGTAGGCGGCTAGGGAGATTTAAGATATGTGCTATTTGTACATGCTGTGGAGGCCCAAGGAGGATCTGCGTGCCTTCCCCTTGCTGTTATGCTATCAACTGCAATATTCCAAATAGGCCATTTGGCTTCTGTTCTTTTACCCCCAAGACCTGCAATTGCTTTGGGTGCTATCTCTAGGTTTTTATTATTTCCCTTTCCAAACTGCAACTTTCTTTCTTGGGGTTTGGGTTGTTATTAATTGTTATGATGTTGAGGCTTGAAAGTTTGAATGGAAATATGAATATAAATCTTTCCTAACTGCCTCTAACAAGGGTTTTTATGGGTTGTTATAACAAGCTACAGTTTGCTAAAGGTTTACTGCAAGCAAGTTCAAAAAACCTGATAGTTGTTTTTATGAAATTTCTTAAGGTTTTAGAAGCTGTGGGTACCCCAATTTATGATGTAGAATAGGCCCACCTGTGATCAATTCAAACCTTACACACACGTGCAAAAGATTGTTGAGACTGTTAGAAGGGATGGCTTGATTATGAGTGGACGGCTGGGATGAGAAATTTTGTACCTTGGTCATCTATATCATGGCCCATCAAATCAATGGTCTGGATTGATACAGGTGAGCTTGATTGCAGTCTGAGCACTGTGCAGTTTTGTGCATTATCTGATTGTTAGTAAAGACCAGTAATTGGGAACTGAATTCATGTTTGATATCATGATGGTGTCATGGTGACATCAATGTACGAGCCATTTAGTCATTTGGACTCGGCTAGGTCAGTAGACCCATACACCAGGTACTTTCTAATCCCCATTGGCCATTCTGGAAAAAAAGTGTGGGCCCCACCTCAAGTAATGGGACCTCTGGATGTGTGGTCCCCACTGTACAACCAAAAGTTACACCATTACTGTACAAAAGTTTGCAGCATATTGGCAGGTGCAATATTAATAAATAGTCATTATGGGTGTAAATGGTTAATAAATTTTCTTTTGCTGTAAGATTCAAATGGAGATTTTCTCAAACATATTTTTTTTATAGAGTAAGGCTTTTATTAATAAGGTCAAGTGAGTATGAGCCAACCTTATGCAGGTTCAAATCATTGGAAAGATCAAAGATGCATCCACCCATTTCACCCATCATCACCAGTAGGTTGGGCAGGTTGTAAAATAAAAGTGATTTGAATCTCAAAAACTGCATGCCTGTCTTCTGAAAAAGTAAAATATTTTATAAAGTGAGAGCCACTTTGTGGTACATTTAGAATATTTGTATTTTGATGGGAACATTTGATTGGAAGGTTTTTTTTTTTCTTTCAAAGATCTCACAATGGTTCAATTTATTAGTGAATATCACCCTAATCAAAGACAAATCTTGCTTGGTCATGAACAAACCAACTGTGCAGCCATGAAAGGTTTGGGTTTCTAAAACATGGTTCCGATTGTACCAACACATGATTAATTGGAAATCATCATTTATTATCAGTTCCATTGCATTTTTCACAATCCAATAGTAACTATTTCAGTCCGATAAAATTTGATCATTGATCCACTATTGTAGAAATGGATTCAAACATCATATGAATGGCTTAGATTAAGATCATTGACTCCAAGATAACTAAAAAAAAAAAAAAGATCACGGAAAACTAACATTCTCCTATCAATTTTCCTTCTTTGTTCTCTTCTAAAAGGCCAAAAAGACTTTTAAGAAAGTAAAAGTAAGATACAAATAAATGCATGAAGTAATAACTCGATTAGCATAAACAAACAAAGTATTGAAAAATGACCCAAGAATGATTAAATGTGGCCCACAACAATAGGATGAAATAGACTCCATCCATCAAGATGAGTAACATTGCAAAATTCAATGCCAATATGTCTGTCAATGAGATGTTTAAATGATAAAAGCTACTAATCAGTGTAATGCATTAGCATGTAAGGATGTAATATCTTCATGAATAAAACCTTAGGTGGGTCTTAAGAAACTTCACCAAGGTTGCAGGGGTTTATGTTAAATATGTATATACTGGTAGTGGTAGCTAAGAACAAGATAAAGAGATGTCTTTTGTTTCGATGTAGTCCATGGGCGTACAGCTAGTCTGCACCATCAAAGACAGGTAGATTAAAAGCAACATGCATACGTAGAGAGATGTCTTTTGTTTCGATGTAGTCCATGGGCGTACAGCTAGTCTGCACCATCAAAGACAGGTGAAGAGATTAAATTTCAGCATCTTTACATGCATTTACGTAGAGGAAGAAAAATGTTGTTATCAATGCATGTAGGCTGAACAAACCAAAATATTTAGGGAAGGTAGAAGTTGGGTAGGAATTAAAGGAGGGAATTATGTGATGTTGACCATGTGCAAGTGGGGCCCACAGTTTGAGTTGGCAATGAGGATGGGCCGGGTTTGGGTCTGCTTTATATTTAGCTTTGGCCCCGAAACCAAATTACTAATACGGATCATAATCGGACCTGGACCAGAAGCAGAACCAGGTTACAGGACCTGTACCCATTCCTGCACCCGGATTTGCATTGGATACTTAACCTTGACATAGGCCCAATAAGGGCCTGGGCCCAAATACATATATAATATAATATAATGGCCTTCTATGAATCTCTGGTGGTAAATGTTATTCATCTGCTATTGTTGAAGGAATTGACTTTCACTCGTGATGGCAAAATATATAACTTCTGGGCCCAACATTTTAGATCCAAGTAATGTTTAAAATTTTAATTGACCCATTAAACCCCCAAAAGTCTTAGTTCAGGTCTTGAATCTTTATAGATTTTGAGATAAATGAAAAGTTCACATATAAAATTCAAATAATTCAATAATTATCAATGTGAAAATTGTGCTTCCAAACAAACATGGTACTCTGTATATATTTTACATATTCAAAATTTCCATACACAAGTTTTACATATAAAATCTCATGTTAATATTAAAGAGGGGAGGAGGAAAGGTTTGAGGTGTGGTGTGGAGGATATAAGATTGTAATGTAGATTGGACCTTAAATTTTTTAGGATTTGAATTATGTCTAGGTATTCATTGCCCATCTTCCCTTATTTAATTTCCATTAAAGAAGAGGTTTTGTGATGGCCGTTTTGGGTATTTACCTTTGAATCTTCATTTTTTAACCACTTATTTAATGCAGAGTCTTAGAATCCTGAGAGTTCAGTTACATGTTTGAATGAATCAAACAGGTAGCAATCAAGTCGTTCATCTACATCTTCCATCTTAATGTCCTTTCAGTCCCCCTTATCTTCTGTATAATTATTTTACATTTTCAGAGAGAGAGAGAGAGAGAGAGAGAGAGAGAGAGAGAGAGGGCCCAGATAAAGCCTACACAAGTGAAAACACAGCCCAATGTGACCATGTGCTGGCTGGCCCAGCCCATGAGCAGCCTACAAGAATGGTCCAATTGTAACAACCCACCCTAGCCCTCACTGATTATAGTATAAAGCATACAACAATCATCTAAGGGCACGTTTGTGGGGCACTGCAAAAAACCAATTTCGCGGAATAAATTTTCATTTTCCACAGAAAACCTTTTCCAACCACCCCAATTAAAAATGGTTTTCCACATAATTACGGGAAATTTAGTTCGTTTTCTAGTTTTTCTTGAATAAAAGCGGCCGCACCAAATGTGGAATTTTAAAAACAGCGAAAAAGCTTTTACATTTTTCATGCATTTCCACATAAAAGTGTCCGCACAAATGTACCCTAATTACTGGATGCTTGGATATGAGAGAGATAAAATATAAAACATTTCTTCAAAGTCAATAAACCATTTTAGAAATCTCAATTCATTAAGGGGCCTTTAAAAAGTTAAAACAACTGGAAAAGGTGTTTTTAAATGATCCGTTTTATTAATTTCTTCATTTGATTGGTTATCTACTGCTTCCAAAAGTTGTAAATATGAGCACCTTAAATTTGCAGTTCTGACAACCATCTTCACATTTCTTGGCAGCGAACTGTCTAATATTAAAGAGAATGCACAGAAAATTTAAGCAAGAACCTGGTCACAGGGTTGAGGTTGAAGGTCAAAGCAGAAGATACATGTAAGAAAGCCTTCACTTGAGTGCACCAGTTGCGGATTCCATTCCTCGAACAGCATCAGTTCTTGACCACCTACATGCTTGGTTCCAATCACCCATACACAACCAACCCATTTGCTGGAGCAGTCCCATGTAGGCTGTCATCATCCTTTTGCTATTCACCCAACCAAAATCAGCTAAACATGAGAAATGAGCCCCAAGTACAATGCTTGAAATACAACATCTAGTCCAAAACTAGACAGGGTTACCAATCCAACGGCATTATAAGAATCAAAGATGCCAAAATTTGTCTTATTATGGGTGGATACACGGCTGCAGAATTGTTGATGGTTTTGGTACAAATCAATTCTTAAGATTCTTCTTTATTTAGTTTTCCTAGTATTCTTTGTTCATACAATTGTTGTTCACGGGCACGTTTGGCAGCAACAGCTTCCTCATCGAGCACTCGGATGGGCGACCATTCAGGCAAATTCCACTCGTTGATATTTCCATAACTCTGAAGGAAAGGTTTCAACTGCAGAGTAGCAAAATCTAGTGCAGTCCCTGCAAGTGCAAAAATGATGGAGTAGCGAATAGCACCAATTTGGCCCCCTGAAATGCAATAAAAATGACATACTTCAATTTACTGTGACGTTAAACAAATGTAACCATGTGATTTAACGGACCTATATGATCCTCAACAATAGGATATAATGATACATAAGCTTTGAGTAACAAAGTTATCTACTGACATCATGGGCTCACCTTAGAATGTCCAAAAATCTTGCCAATGCAACAACTGATAATGCCTAACCTTTCAATTTAATGACTGATAGTAGACCGCACTCTAGGGAAATAACATCAGTAGCAAGTGTCTCTGAGTGGGTCATCCTTAAGCATGGTCTACCCTGATGTTGACAATTTGCAGATGACTTTTTTATGGAGTGTCAAGATTAAAAGAAATCGAGCCGGACGGCTGAATGTGCAATTTAGCTTCCTGCAGCCATAACTTTTGATCCGACCGTCACATTTGTCATTAGGCTATATCACTGAGAAGCACTGCAAGGGTACTTCGATAAATCAACTTGGTCGATTTGAGCTTTCTTTCACGGTTAAACATCATTATTTAGTTGCCAGTTTCAGTTTTTTTCCAAACATACTATATAGTAAGTTTTAGTTTTTCAAACTTTTTAGTCCAAATGAAATTGTCTTCAATCATTATGAAACATTAATCGAGTGTTGTAACGTAGATTGGAGTCTAGATAGGCATTCATACAATATTCAGCCGGTGGTTGAAGGTATTCCAAGCATGTGATGAGGTGATGGTCCATATCTAATGGAACATTCTTTTGGTAGGAACATACAAGAAATTCAAGAGCAAGAAGGCCCATATCATGTAGTTGTTACAAGTACTATGTTATTGATTTTTCTGACAAAACTCATTAGCGAACATTCAACATTGTAGATTTGTTTGAGCATAGCGCACCAGTAGAGCAGATGTGACCGGTGATCAACTCAGGCACAAGTTCTTTCCAAGGTGGGGGAACTGATATAGAACAAGTTGTAGATTACTTTGTGGAGCGTCAGGATCAAAAGAAACTGAATCAATGGACCTGGGACACACCCTCCCTTCTGGCGTTTGTAATTTTTTTATCCAACAGTCAGATTTGCATTTATAATTTACTGTTAGAAAGCTCCCAAGAAGTACTTTAATATGGAAAATAAATTTGTCAATGTTGAAGGAGAGAAAGAAGTAAGGAATCCTCTTTTCGACTTTGACTCTCCAACTCCAGTAGTTGCTTTTTCTTTCTTTTACTTTGAAAGTAGCTACTTCAGCTTCAGCCACTCTAACTTTCGATATTCCTTTTTTATTTCTCATCAAACGATTGGCATCTTCTTCTGGAAAGTGGGTGTAACTGTTGAGTTCTAGGTGGCGAACTCAATGGAGTCAGCTATAGCAATCTTGCTACTGTGGAAAAAATCTGCTAGACATGCCAAATCTCTCCTTTTTGGTGAAATTCGATTGTCTAGGCAGACAAATATCAATTTTGTGGTCAAACTAACTTTCTATAGTAAGTTTTGGATTCCATTTTCCTTTTTTTAAAAGAATGAATGAAGTTTTTATGTAACTTGAGTCATTTGGAATCATAATTTAAGTGTTTCAACAAAGTCGAGTCCGGATTCCCTGTTTCTAGATATTGTTTCATCCAATCTACAATTGCCAACTATATAAAATCTTATGCTAGCTAATGCACCCTCTCAATTGCTTTCTGGAATGAAAAAAATTAAGGAAGACATTTTACACAGTTCGCGATTGTGGATTGGATGAAACAGTATCTCCTTGTTTCGTAAAAATAGGGGATCCGAACTCGACAAAGTCTGTCCAAATATGCATTTTTACTATTCTTAGTGAACTTTCTTTAGAAAAAAAAAAAGAAGTAGAACATTTTTTAGTAAGTCAAAGTGGGTCCAATTTAGAAGTCTTTTTTTTAAGCATATGGCATCCAGAACAAAATTTAATTCAATTCATCCGTTTTATTCTCAAAGTTTTCAAACTTTGTGAGGTTTTCCATTTTCTTCCTAGTGGAAGTTCTAGGGTTCTGCTACTTTTGGAAGAGAAGGTAATCTTTCCCCCCCTACGTCTGCCAAGTCATATGGATGGTGGGTCATCAAATCCACCATCGAGATCATGGAAGAATGAGTTGGCCCCATAACCCCAATCTAAGGGCCTAATGATACTATGAACAAATAATCATAGAGTTCCTACTTTCTGCACTATCTCTGATTTGACCACCTCAAATCTTTTGAAGTAAAAACTACAAGATAATATAATAAGGGTAAACAGAGAAAGAACTGATCCAAATTGTGACCTTGAAGTCGCCCAAGAAGAGCACCACTAGCAATCCCTCCTAAAACAGAATTTAGGAGGTCATCAGGTGTTGAACCTCGAGTTTCTCTGGCAAATTCACGTGCCCCTGTATATGCAAGAAACCACACAATCATTACACATTCTACAGAACATTTTCCTGTTGCAAATTATGGAAATCACATATATGAATCAGCATAATTAATAGAATTATTTGAAAGCAAATCAATAACCAAGCTCCACTCTTGGCATCACAGTTGCATCTTAAGGTTTCAATAGGAGATCAATGATTGGAAGATTGATAAATATCATCATCTTCTTCGCAAAAGTAGATCACAAGTCACAGTGAAGGACAAATAACCAAGAATAAGAAGTGTTTTAGAACCAAAGATGGGCTGCTCTTATTACAGAAATTGTCCTCCCCGATCATGAAAGGTTTATGTTTAGTAGGATTAGAAAAACCCCACTCAAGATTCAGTTAGAATCTCATCCTCTTTGATTTAATTTGAAAACTGAGATGCTAGCAAATCGCCTTCCATTTCCTTTTCAGAACCTAAACCAGAACTTGACTATACATCTAAACGCACCCAAAGTTACAAAACACAAAGAACGAGGGTTTAAGAAAGCAAGGTATAGTTAATCGGGAAGAGTGGTGGCAATACAGGGTGCACATATATATATATATATATATATTTCAACAGTTTTCTTTAGATAATTTCGAGAAAATTTTATGGAAACTAAATAACAATTGTTAGTATTTCTGATACTAAAACTACTTAGCGAACATAATATTATCCTTTACAAAAATCCCCCTTTTGTATTGGTTATATTGATTCGGGATACAAATCGGGATTGTGGATTTTGTATTGGTTATATGCAATATGTATCTGAAAAGTGGAAACCTTAACTAATGAGGATTTGGGGCTAGGTTCCAGCCCTAATTTGATTTCTAGAATTCAAGCAATTATTCCACACACAGCATGACTCAAATTCCCCAAATGTTATCATGCCAAGTCATTCCAATTGCCACATATACATTCAATGAAATCTACAATTAGAGGAATTCCCATCAGAAATGATCCTAATAAGAAAGGCCCAAACAGAATTACATCAAGAATACCAAGTATAAATTCTAGAGACTTGCAAAAAAAAGAGTCTTTACCGCAATAGCATCCAGTAACAATGGCGAGATTGGTGGCATATGTGGCCGGCAGATTAGCCACACCATAAGATTTTCGACGTTTCAATACCAAACCGGCTCCTCCGCCAATAATCCCTGCAATGAGTCTTCGTTTTTTTAGATGAAAAGATTCAAATGAGAGGTTTCTAGGATTTTAGATTTCAAAACACGAAGGACAGAGAGAGGCATGTAGAGATTAGGGTTTTGGAAAGAATACCTGCAATGATGGTAGGGATGTAGATTCGCTCCTTCCAACCATCTGATGGGTTTTTGGAGGGTTTATCAGCGTCGTTTCCGGCCATGCCTCTGCTATTGTTTCTCTCGGAGTACCTTCCGATAATGGGGCATGTATTTAAGCTGGAATGGAAAATTGTGCCGGCGGAAAGTGTGATTTTTTCCCCCAAAAACAACTAGGAAAACTTAGACCATTTTGAAATACTGATTTTTAATTGTCCTTTTTTGAGAATCATGAAAAGAATTTAGGGACCTTCTTTAGAATTTGAGGTTTTTTTTATAGGGCTATTTGCACATCCCTTATTACTCTTTGTACATCTTGCACATCCATTTATGGAACCTCTACAAAAAAAAATTTACCTATGGTTTTTCGTAACATCGAAAAAGTCCCTATATACATTGAAAAAATCCCTTCACGCTGGGAGGAGCAATGTAAATCCATAGTGTGGTAACACAGTTTCGAATCCTCGACTTTCAAGAGCAAATCGTGGTTTTATGCATGAGGTTCCACTTTTATGGCCACGGCTGTCTAGTATTAGTTGACTTCTCTTTTTTCAAAAAAATTTCTATCATAAATGGGAAATACTTTCTTTACGAGTTTGTAAAGAATTAGTTGTTTTTAATGCCTTTTATTATGGAAAAGTATTGACATCAAATGATAGAAAAAGTTTTTTTTTTTTTTGTGGAAAACATTCAATCTTTTCTTTTCAATTTAATGAAAAAATAGATACTAAAAGTTCTCTATACGAGCTCACTAGGTTGTCTCGTATACTTATATATTGTTTTATCCAATTGGACTAATATTAATACAACACCATTTGAATGATTCACCTATCGCAACATGTATTTTTGACATGCGGGAAAATCAATTAAATCTTTATGTTTCCACAATTCTTTCAATCAACTCCTCTCCATAAAATTTTTTGATAAATAACAAAAATACCCTTCACTTAGGATATATTTTTATATTTTTAATATCTTTCATCCCTAAATTTGGTTCATTTGATTACGCTGATCATAACCGCTTAATGAATTTAGTTTTTTTCTTAGTCATTTGGATCCCCTCTTTTAAACATTTTCCCATAAGGGTAGTTGAAGTGGTGCCCATGAGGTCATTTTAGTTGGACCTGATTATTTTTCTTAAATAATTTATTAAAGAAAATCTTTATAAAAATAACATAAGTGCAATTTTTTTTTATTTCTCAAAATTTTTTATGGAGAGGACTTAACTGAAAGAATTATAGAAAATTTTTATATTATTTTAAAATATACAAATCTTCATGTACTTTTAAAAATTAGTGAAGAACTTTATAGGTTTTTTTTTAAAAAAATCTCCTTTTTTTGATAAAGGCAAGGATTAAAAGCCATCCTTATACCATTTGAATTACTGAATTAGATGGTATAAGGATGGCGAGGATCAAAAAGTTACCATTTGAATTAGAGCAAAATTAGAAAGTACAGGGACTTTTTCGATGTTAAGAAAAAACTTAGGTATATGTTTTTAAAAACAAAACTTCAAAAAAACATAAAGACGGAGAGAGGTAGGGTTTTAAGTCGAAGACAGATAGTTCTTAAAAACCCTAAAACCAGGAGACGATAGCAGTCGAACAACAAAGAAAAGTCTAGAAACCCTAACAAGAAGAAGATGATCTACGACGTGAACTCTCCTCTCTTCCGATCCTTCCTCAGCCAAAAAGGCGGGGCCTCTGATAAAAGGCAATCTCTCTCTCTCTCTCTCTCTCTCTCTCTCTCTCTCTCTCTCTCTCTCTCTCTCTCTCTTTGTATACATCCTGCGTGACCCATGGTTTATAAGTATTTGCAGTGTTCAAGAGTGGATCCCCATAAGTTTCATGATAGTTCTAACTTGATTTGTTCATTACTTGAGTTGTTTCAGTTGTTTAAGGTTTAAAATTCTCATATGGTTAAAGCTATTTGGATTTTGGTTTTATTGCTTTTATTGCTCAGTGCCTTATTCATCTTATGGTGGGATTGGATTCAAAATTTGTTGGGATTTGTTTGCTACTTAAATTCCTTGATGGGTTTAGGGTTTAAGTCTGCACGAATAGAGTTGGTCTTAATCATTCCCTCTTAAATTATATCTGGATGTTTTGACTATTTTCTCTGCTTGTATTAAAGTTCTTTGTGTTGCTAGCATTCTACGATTGCATGATGTCTCTCTTGAGATTGAGCTCGAATGTTGGAAGATGTTGGAATACTTTTGGATTGAAGTTTTGTTGCTGGGATTTTTTTTTCGTGATAGTTACTAATTTAAAACTTCATTTGATAGACTATTTTGTTTAACAAGAAGAAGAAAATTAAAGCACTTTATCTAATAGAATGTATGTTTGCTCTTTTAGCTTTGTATTCTGCTTCCAGAAAGATTTAAACTTGGTATAGGAACAGGATCCATAAGATCATAAGGGGTAGTCATGCATAGGGCTACCAATGGGCCAGATTTGGGATGGACCTACCTGGTCTCCAATACTGGACTGATTAGGATTGAAGGGGCTCAAGCCTCGAGTCCGCAATTGACATGGGCGCTAGGCCTAGAACCCAGGCCTGAACCTGTGAAATAAGAAATATAGGATGCTGTAGCCTGCCTGTTTGACGCCCAAGTTTGTCAAAAGTTCGTTCTTAGTCAAAAAGCTATGCTTATACCATTTGAATAGTTGCCTAAAAAGTATATCATATACATTTCTAAAATAGGTACATATATATATATATATATATCAGATTAAAATCCATGTATTACTAGATTTCAATGGGGTTGGACTTGAAGGCCTGAGTCTTGACCGGTGAGGGGTTTGGACCACTTTGGCTTGGGTCCATTGGACAGTTCAATCCTCCATTATCCAACTCGGATTCAAGTGGGACCTAGGTCCATTGACAGCCCTAATCATGCGTTTAGGAGTACTCATTGGGCTTGCCCACGGGATGCTTTTCTTCTGTCTTCGTAGAGAACACAACTTCTCAAATGTCTCTTCTTCTTTTTTTCTTCCCTTTTTTCCCATGTGACTAGCTCCAAATGGCTGTACTTGTACCTTATCTTAAAAACTGGACCAGATCTAGTTGGTTAGATTGGTACTGCTGGGCTTTGGCAGTCCAATTTACATGTTCAACCTGTTTGATACATGCTGTTCTCTGTAGAATACAAAAAATGCACGGTACTTGTGACTTGGAAGGTAGGATCTCTTAGAGGCACAGTGAACAATAGTCATTTGGCCATCAAATGTACCTGGCACTTAAAAAACAGTGAGAACTTAGATCTTGGAAATAGAATATTGTTCCACCACCTGAATTATTATGGACCTCGATGTCGTAATTGAGCCAAAAAATCAGTATTATTTTTATCACAGAGATAACACACTAATTGCTTTAACTAAGGATAATTACAAAAAGTATCCCTTACTTGAAGATCAAGTGAGAGGTTTATAAGGGCAAAAAGGAAAGCTGTAAAAAAATAAAAAAAAAAATTACAATGCTCCTAAATCCTAATAGACTTGGAAATCTATGCTCCAGCATAATTCTCAAGCTGAGGCATACTTATCAATGAGTTTCTACTTTCCATTGGCATCTTGAGTGAGATTTAATAGCAATGCCTTGGTGAATGTGTCTGCTAGCTGTTTTTTGGACTTAACAAACGGAGTACAAATATACCCTTCGGCAACCTTCTCAAGTATGTAATGAGAATCTGTCTTTATATTAGTCCTCTCACGAGAACTGAGGTTCTTCCATTAAACTCTTTAACCACAACAACTCACAGTTAGTATTTTCCATGGTCCAATAATTCACCTTGGCACTATATCCAGCCACAGCTACTGCTTGTTGTTCTTGTCACTACTGTCCCCAACAAATGTACAACATCCCAATAGTAAAAGAGCGATATAGAATGTCCCATTTTGAAGTAGACTACTCAGAAAAGTCAATACATGCATGATGACAGTACAGAATGCCCCGGCCTGTAGAAACCGTAAGATACTGCAAAATGCATCAGAGAGCTTCAAAATGAGCTGTCCATGGGGCATGCAGTTTTTACATGTGTTCCTTCTATAATGTAAATTATCTATATCTTATATTGTGCATGATTCTAGAATCATCATATTCAAAACATATGCAAGGATTAGTTTATCACCCTTTTCGATTTTCCTAGTGGGTCAAAAGGCAATGGCAATTTCCATAGTATCACGTACTTGTAGGATAGGTGGACAATTTTTTTTTTTAAAAGAAAGTAATTACCAATAATAGAAAGAACTGTTCTATGACAGAGAGTCAAAGATGGATCCTTTTCAGCACTTGAGTAGGAAAAATTGGCTGATTTTGTGAACTATCCTTCTTGTCTGTTTTTAAACAAGCTCAGATATTATTCTTTGTACTCTAAAGTGACCACTTGTTCTTGCTAGTTTCAAGCAGCTCTTTTTCATGGAACATGCTTTGTGGCTGAGGCTAAGGCTACGCCCAATTGTCAATTTATCATGGTTTTGGTTTCTATTAATTTGAAATGTACTTGAGAATTCTTAATATCCCATGAAAACAACTAGTTGTGTGCTCCCTTTTTGCTTCAGGTGGGTTTGTGAAACTTTTTTTACTCTATTTGCACAATCTCCAACATAGTTGGGACAAGGACCACAAGGCTTTGATGATGATGATCCACCAACACCACCACCACAAAATTTAGCAAGAGTTTTCTTTTGACTGGAACTCTAATGCATGGTTTTATGACCAAAACTTCTCTATGCACTCAACATTGCAATGAATTTGTCTGATATTAACTGATCAATTGGGTGTGGTTTTCTTCAATATCCAGGAAAACAGAAGAGCAAAAGCCCAGGGAGCAGAGGCCAAAAGCAAATGAGAACAAGCCTGTAATGACAGAATAATGGAATACAGATTGGGTGGTAATGGACGTTAAGCATGTTATGGAGTATGGAATTATGAGAACTCAATGAAATACATTTTTATATGGGTAAAACACCTTTCTGATCATAGATTGTGATTTTGTATTGTGGCACTACTTTTATCAAAATTTATAGTCTACTAAACAGGAATTTGAAAATGACTCCTCTTAGAAGATTTGTGAAGTTGGAACAGGGATGGTAGGTTTTCCCCCTTAGAATTGCATTTGTGAAATGAGAGCATTCTGTTATAGAGAGGAAAATTGTTTTGATTTTTTACATAGCTTACTATTTCAATGTTTGGTGCAAAAAAAATTTTCCTGAATTGATTTTCCTCAATAGAGAGGATTTCGATTTCTTATGGGAAGGGTAGAAATTCAGGATTCTTCTTCGCTTTTTCTGGCCTTTTGGCAGGCAAGGTGTTTTTGCCTATATATTTTGTTTTGCTGCTTTTCTTTCCCGGCTTTTCAGCATCTCTCTCTTGTACTGTTTAAGCCTTTTTTTGATGAAAGCTTGCATTTAAAAAAAGAGTAGAAATTCAGGATTCTTCTCTTCAGGAAACAGAAATCCCCATAGAGTGGGGAACTCTCTCATTGCACAAACAAGTCCTTAGGAAAAGTAAATGGTTTCCTAGGAAGAGTTGGGGTCTTTCTACAAATGGGGCTGCATGGTCTTGGTGAGAAATGTAGAGGTAGGGTTACTTACAAGATGCTAAATTTTAGGAAGTGGACCCTAATTTTTCGTATGGATTGGTTTCCTGCCCTTTCATTTCTTCTATGAAAATGAATCCGAGAATGTTTTGACAATGTGCCCATAAGGATCTCCTGTAAGAATTTAGTTATGAACATCTAATGTCGGGAGCATAGGGCTTTCCAATGTGTGTGGGCACTACTTTATTCCAGGCAGGGACCACATGACTTTTTTTATAGATTATTACTATGTGAGTGGGTGGGGGTGGGCGGGTGGTTGGGGTTGAGACTTCCAGTCTGGTCTTGTATGTACAGTTTAGTTAGTGATCATCTTATTATATGTTGGTGGTTCTGTGATTCCCCAATATTTTTTTGCAGCAGAAACCTTCCCAGTGCTACTGAAATCTCTCTCTCTCTCTCAAATGAGGAGATTCTCCTATGACCCCGTCTTGGTTTGCCCTCTAACCACTTGATGACTCTTAGGAAGTAAAATGGGATTTGATGCCTTTTACTGCCTTACAGTTTCCAGTTTGATGGATGACAGAAATTAGGAGGTCGTGTTATCCATTTTGGACCAGGTTTTGGGGAAAGGGGGTAGGTGGAGTCGTTGGTGAAGGGGAGAAGGATTAAAGGGTCAAGGGTGAAAATCACATGGATTTTATTTTTATATTCATATAGGAGAGGGTCTAAACTTTCTAGAAAAAAATTAACCTCCATTGCATTATTTGACTGTGTCCTGACTCCTGCCTCTTTTTAACTTGCATGCACAAAATGGCTAAAATGCACAATGCCTTGAGGGTCCAGGTCCACCTGATTAGTTTTACCTGGATTGGGAGAAGGCTTTGTGGATGATGACAATGATATTGCTTGGGTACTGGGGTGGACGGGTGGGGACCCAACTGGATCTAGACCACACCAAAGGTCCATAACTGGAATTTTCTGGGTGGGTTAGCAGATTAATTGGGTACTTGGTGGTCCATTGACATCCCTACCAGAGGTTTGCAGACCAAGATCAACAGGGTCTTGTATAAGTTTGCAGGTCAGTTCCAATTTAGGAGTAAATGGGTGTCTGTGTCTGTGTACCTGATCACCTGTTTGTTGGAGCTGTTTTATTCTTTGCTATAATCAACTGAGGGTAAACAAGAGTTGCAAGCTTTAGATTTGCAGGTCAAGTGGATGCAGGGCAACCTCAGTTCCATGGATTTCAAAATTTGAATAAACCTCAAGATTTGGGGTGGGTAAATATAACAAGCGTGGACTGCAGGTGAAGTTGGTTCTGCAGCAGTCAGCCCTCATTTAAATCTATTTACATGAGGCCTTTTACTCTGTTCTCACCTAAAACGATTGAATACTTCTTTTACTACGGAGAAGACTGAAACAGCTCCACTGTACAAGTAACTCAGGCCAGGTTATACATGTTATTCTGGCTCGATTCCTCATTTATTAATGAACGAATTTCCTATGAGCGGCTTTTGCAGCTGTGACACTTGTGTGGTGCGGGATTTTCAATCCCTGCCATCCAACCAGTGGTAGACCAATGATTTTGTTTTTAGGGGGCGGTTCCAAAAGAGATGGGGCGGGGGCGGGTGATTTTTGGGCAAAACTAGGATTTCCATGTGGGTTTTGGGGGCCGGAGTTTTGGATGTGGACTTAAGTCAGACAAGGGCAACTGCCTCCTAACCATATATGTGGGTACACCCCTGGTCCAAGCAGTAGGCCTTGCGTGAAAGGTGTTACTGCTGTGTGGGACTCCCCTTTGGAGGTGTCCTATCCTACAATTGTCATGCAAAATCTCTCGTTGGAAATCAAGGATTCTTAGTTGCAGGATATGTTTATTTTGTTGATGTGCTAAGTGCCCCTTTAAATCATTCAGTGGTGGCTGATCGTAATCTTTTCTATCTGTGATTATGCCAACAAATAGGCGGTTGAGACAAGTAGTGGAACAAAGGTTTAGTTAGATTGTCACCCACCATTTGAAGGGTTCGGATGTTCCAAACTAAAATGTTTTCCATCCATTGGTGCTCGCACATGAACCAAATCGGTTTGCTTAACAGCAGACGAAATGAGAACTGATCCTGTGCAGGGCTTGCCTTTTTTATGAACCTGGTCATAGCAGATGCCTCCATAGATGTTTATAGGTATTGACCCAAATTTCACTTTAGGTGAAGTCGCATATACCGTCGAATTAATCGTGTGAAACGATTTATTGTCTTTTGCACATGATTAGTCCAATGGTATATGACACCTTGATATGAGTAGGTTTGATCATTCAAACATGGGGCCTATGCGTTAATTCAAGTAGATAGCACCCAATCAGCACCTTAATGAGGAAGGCATGTGATCAGCTCTCAGCTAAAACTGAGACTCCTCCCTCAGAGAGTGTGGACTCTTTCCCTCTCAGCAGGAGAGAACCTCATCCCAATGTTGTAGTCTGAGTGACAGTAGAACTGACTTTGTCTGAAATCATGCTACAGGAAAAAAAACAGTAAAGTTGGTCAACAAGTGGGCCATCTTGGTGCACGTGTGTGGGATCCACAATCACTTATATGCAATGGAGAGAGTGGACATTGGAGTATTGGACAATCGTTATTGCGGTCAGTTTTTCCCCCCCTTATGGTGGTCAGTTTAAACTAGCAGAAGAAAGGCAATTAAAATAGCAGAAGAAAGGCAAATTTTTCCACACGGTTGACCCCACAAAGAGAAACACATGGGACCTTCATTTCGGAAAAAGCTTGTACACATGGAGCCATGGGCACTTGAGTAGACATGAGTGCAAGCCATGTGAGAAGAACATGCCTTTTCTTCCCTCCCATCTTCTTTTATCCTTCTTCCTCAATCATGGCCATTTTACTTTGTCCTAGCAATATATATATATATATATTATATATGCTAAACAAGAGCAATTAATGTCTCATTGGCAGAAAAATTAGAAATGCCCATTTAAGTTTTACCTACCAGTACTATCATGAGTGAAGCCATGTGAAAACAACATTCCTCCTTTCCTCCCCATCTTTTCTCCTTTCTCACCAATCATAGCCAGTTTTACAATGTTGATAGTTATCCGCCTAACAAGAGCAATCTGGTACAATGGGCTAATTGTTAAAAAACGTGTGGCCCATCATGCCGGTGGGCCCCGCTCAGATTAAGAATCTGTGTCCTCTGTAGAGATTAGAATGAGATCTAACTGTGTTTTTGGTGGTTAAGAATCCCAATCCTGGTCGGAGATATGGAGCATTAGGATTATCCAGCGGAGTTGTCGGCTACACTGCACACATCCTCACCATCCAATTGATGCAAAGAGGAAGGTGTGCTCATTGTTGCAACCCAGAGGTTGTGGGTTCGAATAATCATGACCACAGTCCAATTGGCGGAAAAATTGGAAAATTTCTATTAATCTTCAAAAATTGCACATTTAAACAGCACCCTGGTATAGGTCTTTGTGGTTGGTCATGCAGCATCAACCAGGTCTTTCTCTTTACATGCCAACCTAACCATTTTGACACCAAACCCCAAAGCCTGTATTGTCCGATGATTCCAAAATATCGGCTGATATCTCGATATTTTCTTTAATTTCTTGAGATAGATTGATAAAAAGTGATATATCAAAAGATATTATGGTCGACAAAACTTTCCCCTTCACCTTCACCTGTAGGACCCTACCCCAAAAATGCATTAGAGAGTGTGGACCCTGTCTTTGGGCCTGATTAATAATTACGTCCAGATTCGAGTCCATTTATCTGAATCCAATTCATAATGATGATTTTATATGCTTGATATATGTAATTTGTATATGTTATGTACATTATACCATATGAGTCATATATTCTGGTATGAGATATGGTCCAAGGTCCATATCACCATAAGCTGAAATGGGTCTGGATATGGGTCCCATGACTGGATTCAATTTAGGTTGTCGACTCAAATCATACTCATCTTAAATGGTTAGTACCCCATAAAAAATAATTCTGTCTAGCCTGGCTGTTAATTGGAATAATAGAATCTATATTGTGCTGTTTATGTATATTCAATTACCCTATGGATAGAGGAAGAGTGGAAGTGTGGAGCATAGAAATAAAAAGATTTCAGTGAAGTTGTCTGCTTGCTTGACATAGATAATGAATGAACATCAGTTGATACCATTCCAATTGCCATAACAAAATTTTTTTAGTATCTTTTATGTTAAAAGATATTTCAAACTAGTAGTTTTTTTTTTTCTTATGAAAAAAAGAAGCATCAATCCTGCAACCAAACTATAACCAATCCTGCAACCAAACTATAACCAATCCTGCAACCAAACTATACTTTCCTGGCAATGCAAGAGAAGCCGACCAGAAACTAAACAGTATATGGTATGCTGTACCTGTTCCACCGAACAAATGTAGTATGATCCAAGTCCCAAGTGCTGAAATAAATTGATGAAGTTTTGCCTTTAGTTGGTCTAGTCAATCTTGTTTTTCAGAATTTTTTTTTTTTTTTTTGAAGGGATAAAGAAGCTGTTAAGATCTGTCGTTATTGAGCAATTCTTGGACTCGTTTCCATTTTATGTATTGAATTCCGAAGGATACGTAGTAAGATGGGTTTTAACGGAAAAGTATTAAAAACACGAAGATGGAATGATATAAGGTGGAGATGCAGATATGACCCTAACTTTCTTTGGATTTCATTTAATATGACCATAGCTGAGTAACCCTTTCCTGCCGAAGGAGAGACTATTTGATTGCACTCTCAAGGTCTTCATGTTTATTCCTTCAATTTAAGCCCCTATGGTAGGAGGGTCCTGCTTAAAATTTCAAGGAACTCAGTACCCCATTAAACAAAATGACCCCAAATGATGAGGATAAGACATGGGGTGGTTAAAAAGAAGGTTCCCAACGTTCTAAACCATTGACCTTTTGATCGGTGTAATATTCCACACTCTATGCATGTTTGCAAGTTATTAATAACTGCATTGATGAAAAGGAAGGCTTGGTGCACCTTTAGAAGGAACAAAGAACCTTTTGTTTCCAAAGGTGTCTTTTGCCTCTCTGCTTCATCCTTTCCTTTAGTCAAGCCACTTTAACCACTCCTCCAATCACGCATTCTATCCTTCAAGACACTAAAACAAGAATACCAACTACTTCTATTCATCCTCTCTTCCCTTCACAGCTCTCTCCCCACTAAGAATCCATAGAAGATATGTCTAAGGACTGCTTCTCTAACATTCCCCACCACGTCCAAGCTCTCCTCATGGCTGACCTCCTCTCTCTCTTCTCCTTCATGCTCGCTCACCCTCTCTACTTTGCCTATCTCCTCTTCTTCTTTCCTTACCTTGTCCAATTCCTTTCCTTCCTCTCTCCTCTCCTCATGTCCACCTCTCTCCTCCTCCTACTATCCCTCCTCACAATCTCTCCTCACCTTGAGAAGCCGACCCGATACGGGTTCCTCACAAATGCATGCCAAAAGATTGTATATGCTTTACAAACAAGACTCGACGACAATGGGGAGCTTGATTTATTTGAGCCATTGGCCTCGCTGGTATTGGAGCTTGAAGCATGCTTAAGTTTGAGCTCTAAGGGAGTAGAAGAAACCTTTGCCATTGAAGGTGGTTGGGGAGAGAGCCTAAGAGTACATGAAATTGAAGAATTTGTGAATCATGGAAGCTCAATTAGTATGATGTCTCAAAGACCAACTTCTAAGGTTAAAAAAGAGCTACTTGAAGTCCCTCAAGAAAATGATGATTTGGGAGCATACAAGAGCTCGAGTGTGGTGTCTCAAGAATTAATTTGCAATGTAGGAGAAAACTGCGGTGGAGTTTCTCAGCGAAGTGACAGTATGGGACTACATGAATTTCAAGAGTTCAATTCAAGTCTTGACAGCTTATGGCATGAGTGTGAAACAGAAAGTATGGGGTGTAAGGGACTGAATAGCAATGTTAGAGAAGACCCTGTCGAAGTTCGTCAACAAATTGGCGAATTAGGAGCATATGAGCATAATGAGCTCAAGGTTTCGACGGGTTTTCAAAGCTTAGGTCACAAGCCTGAAACCAGAAGTCTTGGGTCTAACGAAATGACTTACAATGTAGGAGAAAAGGCGAACAAAATTACCCAGCAAAATGATGAATTAAGAGCATATGAGCATCAAGAGCTCAAGACTTCACATCTTAGATGTGAAACAAGAAGCATTGCATCTCAGGGACTATCTTGCAGAGTAGGAGAAAACCTACTCCAAGTGATTGACAGAGATAGCAAAGAGAATTCTGATGTTATGAGCTTGAATCATGGAGGCTTTGGATCAATGAGGAAGGAGAAGGAATGGAAGAGGACATTGGCATGCAAGCTTTACGAGGAACGGCAGTCGGTTGATGGCACAGAAGGGATGGATCTACTGTGGGAGGTCTATGAGGTTGATTCTGGGAAGGCGAAGGGGAAGAACAAGAAGGAGAAGAAGGTCAAGAAAGAAGACATTGATGACGATGAGGAAGAGGAGGAAGAGGACTTGGATTCCCAACTGTGCTGCCTACAAGCTTTAAGGTTTTCCACAGGGAAGATGAATTTGGGGATGAGGAGGCTGAATTCAATGAGGATTTCCAAGGCCTTCAAAGGAATAGGATTGTTTGTGAGGAGAGAAAGGAAAATCTTTTAGGTATGTGGGTGTTTAAATGTATGCTTGTTTATTTGAGAAATGTATGTTAATTTCATATTTACACGAATCTTTGCTTTGCAACCTTCACTTGATTTTGCCATACTTATAAATATGTCATTCATATCACTTCTTAAAAGAAAATCATTTGTTCAAAGTAAATAAAGAAACAGAGTTCCTCAACAAAATTCCTATAAATGATCCACCACAGTAAAATAAAAAAATCCCACAAGGAATTTATTTAAGATATTGCATAATTTTCATGCTCCTTGGGCAAGTTCTTGTGAAGGGAGGCAGATAGGCAGAGAAATATTAGCTATCTCACTGCTTGTCCATTGATATGAACATCATAAGTGATTAGAGATTCTGATCATCCATGTGAAAGGATGATTAGATAAAATGGTTGGCATTTTAAATCTTTTAAGGTCAAATGGATCAGTAAACAGATTTTTCTTTTCACCTAATTTCTCCGCGAACTCTACTGGATTCACTTTGATACCCGGACACTTCAAGCTAAGAATTGTATCCATATTATATTGCAATTGGTGCTTCAATTGTATACGTAAAACCCAAATCTCTGCAGTATTTCATGACAATAACCATGCCATCTACATCCTGTATCTAGGCATCATAGCTGGATACTGGTCAGTGCCAATCTTGGACAGAACAGGCTCTGAACTCTTTGTATGTTCAAAATAATCAATCCTCATGTAACATGAACAGGAATTTTCTTTATCCTTAGAAGCGACAAAGGAGAGATATTAACTGAAATAGAATCTGTACAGGAAATGCAGTCCAACTAGTTAGTGGACCACCCAAGTTAAACAAGATATCACATCTAGGACGTCAAAAAAAAAAGGAAAGGTAAAAACACACACAGACACTCACATCTTCAAAGACAATGGGCATCCTGAAATTAGCTTTGATTTAAACACTCCTTTTGCCAATGAATCTGCCCTGGGATTCCATTGTCTTGGGATGTGAGCAAAGTAAGTGTCCACATTGGATGGTAGACGTCTACTCTCATTTTTCTGTCTGCCGATTTTCAAGGTGGTAAAGCTGTGCCTTGGGCCCATTTTATGGTGTTTCTTGAATCAGCTTCAATAAGGCCTCGTTTGCTCTCTTTGCAAAGAAAATTTTTAGAATTCACAGCAAAGTGGGTTTTACCAGAGGAGTACTAAATGGGCAAAGGATGAATGGTCTAAGGTGGAGATGTGAATGAGACCATCACTTCTCCAAAACTTAATTTACTCGGGCGATGGATAAAAAATAATTTGTATAAAGAGGGAGATTATTTGATGGCTTTTATGAACTTGCCTTCAAATCATCTAATTTCAACCACTTTGATAGGGAGGTATTTCTTTAGGATCCAAGGAATTCGATTCCTGTTAAACAAATGGGCCCTAAGTGTGATCCCTTGAATTCCAAGAATTATTATACTCTATTTGATTGCATGCATTGGACTTCTCTTCATGAGCTGTATAAAAAATAAATAAATAGAAGCCAATGCAATAGCATGGCACAAGCAAAAGAGAGAATAAGACAAACCACTCTCTTAGCTTAAATGGTTATTATCACCACATTATCAGCAAACAGATTTTAGGCTTCAAATGTATTATCATCATCATCATCATTGTTGTTATTGCGGTCACTTATGCAACTACCACGGTTATCATCATCAGAATAAGCTAAATAAACCCATTGATCATTAGATGGGATCAATTGCATATGAAGGAATTATTTAGTCATCTAACTGTAAAACAAAACAATCTAAACTGTTTTCCATCTTCCTCACGAAAAGGACATCCTATGGGTGTCTAGTCTAGATATGACCTAGACTTCATCATGTATTGTAATTTATTTATCTGTTAATCTCGTACCCGAATAAAGGGGGAGGGTGTAAAAATTTGTGCCCCAAGTATATGGGGACATGACTTCGTTGATCATGCATGACAATGAAGAGTGACCAAAGTTACACGTTTCCTCTGCCCAATCTCAAGTCATATCAATGCTATCCATTTTTCTTATCAGTAATATTGAGGCTGGCCTTTACTAATTTTACTGCTAATGCTACTGCATGTACAAGAGAGTGATACAGTAAGAACAGGCTACTGTTTCTTTCAAAGTTAAAAGTCAGTAAGATACCTTTTAACTCTTTGCCTCTTTCTGGTTAGTGTAAATGGGAAACTATGTGCCTCGGCCACTCCTCACTAAGGAACCCATCACCATATGTTTATCTGTCGACACCATGGATTCCACTACAGCCCCCCTCTCAATGCATTTGACTCTCTCTCTCTTTCTCATACGCAAGAGTATCCAATGTTTGTCATTTTTAGATGCATCCAGTTATGGGATGTGGAATCTCTCTCTCATACGCAAGAGTATCCAATGTTTGTCATTTTTAGATGCATCCAGTTATGGGATGTGGAATGAACCAATCACGGGTTGGCCATGCGCCTGAACCCAATCCTGTCTTGGAGACCCCATATCCCATTGGATTAACCATTGGATCCATAGAACCTAAATCTAGACCGGCTTGTCAAAGGGGCCAGAATCAAGTAAACACCTGTTATTTTTTGTGGGTGAGGTCCTTTGGACAGAGAGGTAAGAGGTTCCATTGCCATCTCATGGTCATATTTGTTGATCTCAGAGAAAGGATTGGCCCAAGCCAAAATATGTATATAACTAAACACCCATTTTGGTGTTGGTGTAAATGGGAATGCCAGGCTAAGATTCAGCAACCTATGATACCTAGATGTTCAAAAGATGAACATGCGTATGTCCCACTTCAACCGGATAATATATATATATATATATATATATATAAATTGTGTCTAGACATAAAGCTTTGGATTGACAGTGATGAGGCTGCCACAAACATGAAAAAATAAATTAAGCAATGGATGGGATCAAGCACCATGTGTGGAGACCAAGAGATCAACCCCAACCCCATATAAGGCTAGGATGGTTTGGATATTCTACATATCTTTATTTTCTTCATTTTTTTTTTTTTTATCTAACCAAGGGGGTTGAGACGCAAGAAAGAGCCTGCACATACAAGGAAAGATAGCCCGCACAATCGAGAAGAAAGCCCATATAAGTGGAAAAGAAGCCCGCACAAGCAGAAAAAAAGCCCACACAAGTGGGAAATGTGGGGTACCCTGGGCAACAAGTTGAGAACTGCCGCCATTTACCAGTGAGGTAAGTGGCCGTTCTCTATTTTCTTCATTTAGTTCTCAAGCAAGCATAGCTGGTTAAAAACATGAGTGCGTCAGTAGAGTGCCTAGTTTGAATCCCCACATGCGACAAAAGTTTAAATATCTCTCCTTTGTTGCATCCTACATTGTGGGTGGGTCCTACCCACGTGTTGTCACACATGAGCCCAGTTATGGATGCCAACATAAACTCCATGCTCTCACCCAATCCATGTCATGTCTGTTGCATGTGATTCTGGTTTCCCCCTCCATCCCTTTTTGTTTATGAGAGATACAATGTGAACACCTCTTTGTGGACATTGCTACATTGCAGATTTGGACTCACGTACTCTCCTTTTCACACTCATGTCCCTAGGCAGTTGAGCTACAATCGGGACATTAAAATAAGCTAATCAAATGCACTTATGAACTATAGATTAAGGGTCCCCAAGAAATCACATGTGGATATATCCAATCATCTGATCTAAAGTGATGTTTGTTTTCTACTTTAAAAGTTCTTCACTTTGTGTTTCGAATTTCCATGACAAGAATAATAAGGTGTTTGTGATCATAGGTTTTTAAAACAGCTGAATTCTAAATCATATTGATCAAGATAAATGCTGATTTTCTACTGATTTAATTTGTTCAAACCCCAGTATTTTTTTTTCTTCAGCTTGATGTTCTATCTTGTTGTCTTGTTTGCATCTAGATGCCTTCAAAATAATTAAAAAATGAATGTTTTCAATTCTTTAACTACATTTCATTTTATTTTATTTTTTTGGAAAAGAGAGGCCAAAACAATTTTAGATACCACTCTAGAAATAATATATCAAGTGATTCTCAAATGTTTAAGCTTTTGGCCGACACAAGGAGCAGCTAAGTATTAACACCAGTGCAGATTAGGAATGCGCTTTTTTCCAACTACCCAATAAATTTGTGGGCTATACTAAGCAGTAAATAAATAAATCCTCAAAGATTGGGAAGAATGAGATACATCTTGATACTTGATAGGCCGAAGATATTTTGGCCTCAAAACTAAAAGCACAGTTAAATTTGACCATCAAACTTTCAAATGCCAAAATACTCAAATCCTACACCAAATTCTTTCATACTTTCCACCAAAATATGCTACAGTGTGCCAAAACTACTCCAGAATATGGTAAAGTGCACTAAAAATACAGTATGGGAACCTGATATTTTGAAAAAAAAAATAATAATAATAATTTATCATCAGTCTTCTGAATGAAATGTTCAAAGGGACATTTGTTTTAATATGGAAAATATGGGCAGTTAGCATTCAACATGAAAGAGGGTGATTTGCCTGGATCTTCTAAACAGGTAATAATATCTGGGTCGCACCTGCAAATGTCATCAGTGATCTCAGTGCATAAATGAAAAAAGGATGAGAATAATGAAATAAAAGAAATAATAGGAACCAAGGCCAGTTGCTGATCATTTGGCCACAGTGTGCATGACATGAATGCACCTCAATCCAGACTTGTCCAGACTGGGGCTCATTGTTGATATACCACATCTGCAAATGCCAATGTTGGGGCGGTTCTCACCACCTGATTATGGGCATGAGTTGTTTGGTTTGGATAGCTAACTATTTTTAATTTTTGGTGAATCCATTTGATGTGCACAGTGCACCAATCATTGGCATCTTTACATTCTAACCCCAAGACTACAAGGACTAGTCCGATGAACTCACATTCTGTATCATTTACATCTATGAGCATCAAAAACAAGAATTTCATTCAACTTGCTGTTGCAGATGCATCTCAGTTGTGGGACCTGGATTAGGACAGTTCAGTGTCTCACTTAGAGATGCATAGACATGCACACTTGCAGTACTAAATATTGAAAGATGGAGATGTGGATATTCACCTTGGCATACCTTAAAATGGGGAGAAAACCCATGTATAGTACTGTGAAGCCTACACTCATTGTGAGTTTGATGCGTTAGCCAACATGGGTGATTCCTTCGGTAGGCCACTACCCATATCCTTTGTCTTGTGAAGAAGAAAAGTTCCTGAAAGTATAGTCACAAAGCCACACAATTCTGTCGCAATCTGCGATGCATTTTGCGAGTCCCAATCCTGGATCAGAAACAAGTAGAATCACTAGTAAAGACAATGTAGAAATCATAAATGATTTAGGGATATGGATGGTAGGAAAAGGTTAGGCACTTCGGAAAGCTCATCTGATTGGTCCACAATGGATCGAGCATGCCCAGCACCACTCGATCTAATGGACTATTTCTTATTAATGTGGATATCTATCATGCATCTTGAATGTTCCTACCTGATGGTTGTTGATTGAATGGTTGGGATTTTCCTGTAGGGGATATAATTTTGGGGTATGTCAATCCAAGTGGACACACCAAAATAACAATATGGACAAACTCAAGGCCCATAAATCACATTATTCGTCTCTTGCAATTATGAAAGTATGCACGATATTTCATAAAAATATTTAATAACTGATTAATTCAAACAATGAATTACTGCTATCATTATCATTGTAGCCATCATCGTTTTCATCATCATCTTAGCCATATCCTATCAATTTGGATTTGTCCATTGATCAACTTATAATTCTAAATTAATAAGATGTAAAATAGCATTCATGGAAGCTGTTGAGGAATTGACTTAAATGTTAACAAAAACAGGACAAAGCATTCCATGTGAATGAACACAATCTAATTATTTGGTAGTGTTCATGTCAACTAAAAAAATAGTAGATAGCATTTCAAAGATTCAATATGTTTCTACTTTTCTAAGATATATGCAAGCTATGAATAAAACTCAACTCGGCTTACTGAAGCTAGCTTAAAGATAATAAACCATGGTGAACGTATTGCAGACCAACACAAATGTTGATAACTTAGTCATGATAATAGATACAGCCATTGATCATTAACCAGTACATACTTTCACAGGGAAATGCAATCGTGATATGCCTTAAAGGAACATTTGAGTGTGCTGTCATGTGTTTTCAGTTCTAAGCATTAGGTTTTTGTGGGAAAGGGATAAAAGGCTGGGTACCGCTTTTGGTTTCTGTTTTCAAGTGCACTGTTAAAGTCTCTCTCTGCTTGAAGAGAGATTTGAACTTGCGCTCTCCCATCCCTATTTGTTTACGTGAGAAGAGTGAAAGAGTAGGGTTCACATCAAGAATAAAATCAAGAGCAGGGGGTGGAGAGTAAAAGGCACTACGTTCCAAGTGTTTACTCTAACACTACTTTATTATGGTTTTTTGGGTGGGGGCAGGGTCGGTATTGTAGAGTAATTACTTCTTGTCAAATCAAAACTTTACTCTACCCTCCCCTTTTCATCCAAACACCCAAGAGAAAATTTTTATGTTACATCAGTGATTACTCTACTCTTACTTCTTCCATCCAAACACCTAGGAGTAACTATCTCTGCTAAACAAACAGGTAAATCCAACTTGTAAACTGTGATTAACCTTCTGATAGATATTCAAAGGAGTCATTAGGATATACAAAGGTCCATTGAAAAATAACCTAGCGACACTACGCTTTAGGCAGTTGACCAATTACCACTAAAGGAGATTTGAATCAACTCCACAGCTAGTTGAAAGAGTACACCTGTTCTTATGTTTGACAAGTGAATGACGCAGTCTAGTTTATTATAAAAGATCAAAGAAGTTCCCAATTGGGTTTCAGAATATCTTGAGATTGATTCTACAATTGACTTCTGTCCTCTGGTTCTGGGCATCTGGCCCACATTCAGTAACAGTATGCTCATATGGTGCATTTTGATTCCAAGCATGGGGTGCCATGGAAATTCAGAATCACCTTAGATGCGATATCCTTTGTCAATAAAAATGAGATCAACACTGTAACTTAAATGTAGAAGTGGAGAAAAACGGAATTTCATGCACCAATGAATTACCTTGAACATTATCACACTAGCAATGATGGTTAAAGAAGTGAACATCACATAGTACACAGGAGATACGACAGCAGAGTTGAATAAGTCTAATGCCTGCGTGAGAAGAACCAAATAACAAGATTTAGCATTTACACATGTAAACAAAATAAAATGCCTTTAGACACAAATGCCTTGCCAGATTATATTAGAAACAACACGTTATGGAGTTTTTTATTTATTTACTTTTTTTTGCATAGAAATGATCAGTGTTTTGTGTAAGTTGGGTTCTACAAGGTGATTTTAATACCATAAGATTCTCCAATGAAAAGACAGAAGGAAACAGAATCACCGCAGGTATGTGCAATTCTTGGGGTTGATTGGATCGTTAACTTAATTGATCCAACATCTGATAGAAGTAAGTTTATGAGGTTGAACAAACAGCAATTAAACTTAATTGATCCAACATCAGATAGAAGTAGATTTTTGCTTTCAGATTCTTCGGATGCTAAATTCCCCTTATCACTGGTGTAGATGTTGCTGGGTTCTCTTTCTGATCATGACTCCTGTCATGCTTAATTCTTTTGCAATAGAAAGGGATAAATACCATTTTGATTTGGATATATGTGGCTTGAATTGAAGTTTCTCCTACCAAACTTGATAGACAAATGGTGGAAAGAGTTCCTCATTGCTGGGTAAGCTGGATATCTATTCTCGAAGGAGTTCAAGTATATTGAAGTTTAAGAATTAAAAATGGAAGAAATAGATAATATGGAGGAGAAAATGAAAGTAATTATGCATGAGCTTTTGGCAGTAGAACAAAAAGAACTTTATCCTTCGTCAATTGTCAATGGTGGAATTACTTTGAAAAAAGAATTTGGTTTATTTTATTCGATTTGAGGATAAGAAGGCAAAGAGAAAAGGTAGCAGGATATTCCAAGAAAAAAATAGTTTCATTTATATCACCAGAAATACATTGCTATACGATGGCAATACAAAATGCATAGGATACTTTTTTTCTTTAAAATTGAAGTCATGCAGTGTTATGATTTTAGTAGTGAACTAAAATTATTTCAGAACCTTTGTAGAATGACTTTTTATATGTTTCACAATGATCTTCCAGATTACCTTGTTCAAATAGTTAATCTGCAAGAGACAACAGATCACAACAACAATGGTGAAAATCCAAGTCTGGAAGAAGACAAACTGATTTGCTCCTTCAATTGTTAGCTTTATAGCAATTCCTAATGCCTTCACACTCATAACCTGCACTTGAAGAAGTAATGATCTAATGAAGTATTCAAAAGTATGTGCAGCAAAAAGTGGCCATCAAAATTGAAAAAGAGATGAGCATTATGCAAAGCATACCGTAATGGAGCCCATGAGTGAGCAAATTCCAATGTATACAATCATATGTTTTTTCCCATAACGCGGAGCAACCATGAAAATGAGGATAAGAACCAATACCAGAACCAGAATAGCGTAAACGATGAAACCTGTAAAATCCAAGGACTGTTTTTTTAAGTTTGAAAAACTCAAAGCATAAGCTCCATTGAGAGTTTGGTCAAATTTAGACAATTGTGACGAACTAGTTGAATGGTAATTCAGATTGAATAACAAGTGGAACACTACTAGGTCTTGTATTGTATGGCATAGAGAAACAAAACTTGGTTTTTGGTTTATTCATTTTTCATTTGTTTCACAATACCATTATAGAACAAAATCCATAGTAAATAACAACCCATTTTGAAAATAATATATACGTGTGTAGGCAAAGTATCAGGAAAAGCTTGGTTATTCTGGAGCACAGAATGGTCAAAGCTTATGGAGACACCAGCACCCCACGATTAATCCAAACCACTCACTGTCTAACATACAACCACCCTCCAACCCACACCCACACAAAAAAGAAATAAGCACTAATCCAATTTGAATTTTTTCTTGGCCTTGAACTGGTCATGCAAAAATGCATACACACTCATTTTATCTAACATCGAAAAATTGTTCGACTTTGAAGCCCCAAAACCACCCTTCCTTGATCAGATGATCCCAATATTTGAAAAACATCTCATGAGTACGCACACTAAAACTGCTGATCATCAAAAGACCCAAGACTTGCACTGAAGGGTGAGTTTGACTAGTAAAACAAGGTTTGGCCCATGAAATTAGCTGCAAATGGGCCAAAATTATTTAACATTTTGATCATCTCTAAAGAAACTCCCTACGATATATAGCAATGACAATAAAAAATATGATATATGAAAAAAAAAAAAAAAGATATAGACTCTAGAAGTAGCAGGGGTAAAAGAGAATAAAGACCAGGAAATGGGGTACAGTTGTCATCCATCCCTGTCTTCCCATATAAATTACTTGAGAAGGGATGGATCTTTGTACCTTGGAGATCCTTCCAATGATACATAATATGGGAAGATCCAACGAGGGGATGAACAGTTAAGGCCTCCAGAAGCTGGCTTTAGCGTTACGCAAAGTGCTCGTTGTCTGCCATTTGGTGCCCAGGACAGCAGGCAAGAGGACCGGCATATGGCATATATATTATGGTGTAGGATCCCTTTTTGGCCGGAGATTATCCAGCGCAAAAGCGTCCCAAACTTATTTCTGCCGCAAAGGGATGCCAAAAACCTATAAATTGGACTCCTTGGCCTCATTCAAGGGAGAGAATTCTGCAGCCCTCTCTTTTTCCTTTTTTTCTTTCTTCAACAACTCCATTAGAAGAGTGCTTGAAAAGTAGGAAGAACTTAAGGGGTCCCCCCAAAAATCTGCTTTTATGCACTCTTAGGATTGTAAAAGGGATATCAAGGACCCTTGATCTTTGGTCTTGGGTTCAACAATTGAATCATTATGCCCAAAGGTGTCAATCAGATCACTCGTACAAATGAAATGAGCTACACATTAGTGGGGCCAACGAGGGCCGCCCAATGATCAAGCAAACCTCCTCACAGTCACTAAGCTCCATGAATTGGCTCTCCCAGATATGATATCACAACCTTTTTTTTACTGATGGATAGAGGCACCCTCTTTTTCTAACACTTCTTTTATCAATGATCTTGAGGCCTTATCCGTGGAGTATATATTATTATGTAATGGAAACTCAAAAGATGTTTATTATATATATATATATATATATATATATATATATACCATGGTTACCCAGAATTCAAATAAATTTCCAAAAGTTGATCTACACGGCTCCACTAATATATGTGACACATGACCAAGAATGTTTTGGATCCTTACATAAAACATTCTAGTAAGAACAGAACCATTTTTCCTTCCATGGATTTGAAAAACCAGTTTGCAGAAGTATATAGCTTCCTGCCTTTTCCATCCAATTGTTTCAGGTCCAACCTCAAATGCATGGTTAAAAATTATCCTTTCTAGCAATATTTCCTGGAAACAATACATCCTAACAGAGAACAAGGGATGAAAATAAATTTCATTTAAGACTCTAAGGTGCATTTTTTGATAGATGTAGCTTAACTTCCAATCAGTTAGAATCTTTTCCCAGAATGGAGTGTAACCTGTTATGATTGTGTGTTTGGGGATACATGAAAGTTGTAACTTAGATCAGATGGGACGTCGTTCTGTGTCTTCCCCACCAATTCAGTACTAGTGATTTGGGATGGAGAAGTCACAAAATATTATCCAACCAGGAGTATATATTACAAGACAAAAATCATTTTCATCCATTGTTTCAAATTATAAAACTGGTAGCTTTGGACATCCATACACATCCTCGTCGAATTACCTGGTTCAGTTGCAAGGTGCCATACTTGCTTCACCGATTCAATAGCTTTTTCTTGCGGAGCATGCAAAACAATAGTAGTGGAACCCACCACACAAAGAATGCATCCAACCACTCCAAACATATGCAACTTCTCCTTCAAAATAAAATGAGCTAGTACTGCACTGCATGGAAGTAACTTTCAGAAAAATTTACAAGATGCAGAATCAGCTGCATAGGAGCGGAAGAATAATACTATTCCTTTTCATACCTGACTATAATGCTCAGAGCTCCCAAGGGAGTCACAAGAATCGCTGGAGCAAAGGCATATGCAGCAAAATTTGCTATTTCACCAAGAATCACTAAAACAGCAGTGTATTAGATTTCAAACAAACCACAGAATCTATTATTAGAAAAACAAGTTTTTCTTTTTTTTTTTTTTTGGTAAAGAACAGGTTTAGTGAGTTATATAACTGAATTTAAGATCTCAAAACACAGTGTTAGAACTTAAACAAACTACAAAAAAGATTATCTTAAAGAACGAAGTTCAAATGAGATATATAGAACATAATTTAAGTTCTTATGGGCTGTCCTCGTGGTACTTGAGGGTCTTTTACATTTAGCTGATCCATTACGGGCTTACATAGCTGCATGATTAGATATCTAGGTCAAGGTAGCCCATCCGATTGTCACAGCTATTGATTACATAATATACACAAATTATAATAATGCAATAATCCTAGCTACTGTTTTCCCCGTGAACATGTCTTGTTTGTTGTTTCTTTTTAACTATCCATTCAAATCACACTAATGGAAGGATATGGCGGCTGTCTAACCAATTGGACATTTTATATAGTTTTCAATCCACTGTAGGGTGGATCAGATGGAATGTTCCAGATCATCCATCCAATCATCCAAGTGGTCCAATCATGATTCATGATTGGGCAAAAAACAGATCCTGAATGGTGACAAGTCAGAGTAGGCCTCAGAAATGAATGACAAAACAAATATCCACATCATCATATATAATCTGAATGGACTATAAGCCAATGTAGTATCCATATGATTTTGATTAATAGCTGCAACCATGCCAAGGAAACTGGAGCAAAAACTCAGTAAAGCTGCAAGCGCACCAACAATAAACTGAGCATCAAAAACCAACCGCAGAACTTCTTTATAAGGCTAAAAAGCATGGATGGTCCACTTCACCTCAAATATGATCAAATCTTGGGGATATCTGTGCCCTTTTTTAAGAAATACTTTGTATGTTTGATTGGAAAATCTTAAGGAAGTTTAATCAAGATAAGCATGTTGAGATAAGGCTACCGATCCTTGATGCCTTTTTTGCAAGGAGAACAAGCAATTTTCATCAAGATGAGTGTTTTCCACATTGAATCTTCAATTTGATGCAAGAGTCATTGTAAAGAAAAAATATTATCAATAAACCCAATCGTCTTCCACTGCTAGACACTGGTAATACATACCCTCCATTATGGAGGTCTTCGTAGGATGTGGGGAATGAGTTCCAACCTGTGTAGGTTGTATTCATACTCTCAATAGGTAGTCCTGGTTTGAAGAAGAAAAAATTATCTCTTAAAATATTTTAAGTTTCTCATATCTGGTTTCTCAAATTTATGTTACAAACTACTATAATGCCTGTATGGTTTATTATAAAAACAAGATTTTTCTGCATCGATTTCTGTTACTCATATTTTACTCATCACCATCATCATTTTCAATTAGTCCTTCCATCTCGGGTTGGCTTTGTGTCACAGTTCTACTTTTCCAACCTATTTAAAGCATGTTCTCAGTAACTCCACATCCAATGCTCAGTTTTTTTACTGTTAAATATTAAACAGCTCTAGATATGTGTAATGTGTTTCTGCAGTCATGCAATTAATTTCTTAAAAGCATGAAGGTGCGAACATTTTGATTCTGTTAGTTTAATGTGTTATAGAAGAGAACAATAATGTAATTGCCCACCTCTTTCATCGCATATGCCTAATAGTATTGTTCAGATGAAAGCACTAAGAGGTTTCTAGTCTCCAGAAACATTAAACTTGTTCTCCAGAGTATGGCTCCATGAAGGATCTTTCTGCTTTTCATCTTTAAGCACTGAGTGATGATAGAGAAACCTTCAAAGATGGATTTATTGTTAGTCACTGAAGTCTATTAGCAAGATAATGCCTAACCAGCTGGTTCTGTCCAATCAGATCGTAGTAGGTAAGTGCAAGTTGAAAAGCATGCATTCTGTGAAATAACTCATAGCTACATTTGAAAGTAGATTATGTGGCGCTGCCTACTGTTCTTCAATGGAAAGATGTTTCAAGTGCAGCTTACATGGGACCCACATCCCTCTTTTTATGGAAAGAAATGGACTTTTGTGGTTTCATGACCCCAGCTGCACACATCTATAGCAGAGCCATCAACAGAACATGAACGAGTTGGTCTGCATCTTAACAGTACTTTCAAGTACTGTTTTCATTGGTTACTTAAAAAAAAAAAAGTAGTGTTTTCATTGCTACCATATCTTCATCATCCGATTTTAATTGACAGAAAGATACAACAAACATGTACGCCATACTAGCCTATCTCATTCTCAAAATTTCAGTAAGCATGCAGGAGATCACAAACAACAAAATGCTACCAGTCCAAGAACATCTAACCATGGAAGAACGTTACATGTATAAACAGATAACTGGTCTTGCTGTAGATTGGTTATAGAACTTCAATTCAGCATCCATATGTGACGTTTGAAAGAATATCTTCTAAGAAAACTAGCATCCATGTGAAGTTGATTGATACAAACAAACAAAGGCATCTGTTCCTTCTAATCATTTCACGATGAAAACAAGTAAACAAAAGGAACTTTCCATGATAAATCAACAATCCCATGACATGATGTAAAAAAGAAAAGCTTCAGTGCTAACTTACTAGCAATCATCCCAGTCCACCATAATGGCTGATACAAGTATGAATATCCACCTGATCCTGAAATCAAGATAACCAAACTCATAGTAATCATTCACAAGTCACCAGTTGTTTCAATAGTTGCAAATGATAACAAAACCTAATAGAATCGAAAGCCTGTTCTTGGAATTGATATAGAAAAAAGGAGAACCTAAGATCCATAAGAACAAATGGAAACCTCAATTCATCACAATATCTTATAATTATAGAACTTTTCATATCAAATCAACAGACAAATATTATGATAAAAATAAAGGTTTGTACACATGGGAGTAACCAATACATTATTCACAAAATGCTGGAGAGCCATTTCAATGTGCGCGCTTCTCTTGGTGACTGTAAATTGAGACAAACATGTTTTCTTCAAAACAAAACGCATCTAAGGTCTACAAAAAACTATTAAGGGATCCAGTACCCCAACTGCAAGTTCTAAAAAGAACAAACAAGAAGTTCTACTCCAGTATTGATGCAAATAAGCATACATACCAGATAGATGTGCATTCCTTCAATTAAAAAAAAAAAAAACTTTGCAGCATCGATCACCTCTCATAATTGAAAAATCAAGTATTTAAAGAATGACAAACAAATTAGCAGACCCAAAAAGTAAAAATTGAAATCATGTTGCTTAATATCTCGAGAAGCAGAAATCGAGTTCTTAAGAACATATCAAAAGAACCCATCAAATAAAACAAAAAAGATACACTCCACACATATGTTATCCTGAAAAAAAAAAAAAAAAAGAAGATCAGTACAAAACATCAACAGACATGCATACATACATACAAACATTCATGTCTACACATTGGTTCATCAAATCCTTAAAAACCCACAAATCAATCGCCCTACAATTATCATAAAACCATATAATTAGACAACTCCATAACTAAATCAACAAAACCCAGATTGTAAAAACTTTAAAACAAACAAACAAAGAAACAAAGAAACAAACCTGCTCTGACTCCACCGTCTCCTGCTCTTTTCAGACCCTTCTTCTTAACTATAAAGCTCGAACCGATGAAAAAACTCGAAGAGAGAGCCAAAGAAAACCCTCGGACATTGTCATGTGATATCGTCATAACAAAAGATCAAGTTCTCAAACAAACCCAGATGCCCAATCCTACGTACCCATATAAGGAATCACACGAAGAACCCAATAAATTAAGGAAAGCAAAACAGAAGAAGCAAATCACTTACTTTGGATTTCTATGACTCTAATCTACTATGTGGCCCACCATCCTCCTCCGAATATCATGGAAAAGATCCTGTCCGTTGGTGGGATTGGAGATGATGGTGCCTGTGATGGATGGCATGTGTTCATTGCTGCTCAGGACATGGAGAAGAGGAAGAAAAAACGGTATTTCCGTTACGTGGGTCCAAAGCCACATAAAAATTCCACCTCACAATATAAATATGTGCTCCGTAGAGCTCGGAATTGGTCAAAAAAAAAAAGAAGGAAGAAAGAACATACAGAAGGATCATGTTCTGTACTGTAGTTTCCATGCAGCTACACCATCCTGACCTTTCATTTTGTGATTTTCATCATGGTGAGGGGTGGCCCACAAATTGTACAGTTTGGGGTCTTTGGATTTTTTTTTTTGCTGTGGTTAAACAGTTTCCTATGGGTAACTTAAACACCAAACATTTGGCATATGAACATGTCAAGCCCCTGAGGAAAGCTCAGACATAACTGTTCATTTGATGTCTGAAAGTCTTGACTGAACTGCTTATTTGATTTTGATGTCCTAGTGTTGCAATTGGCAACCAGATTTTCCCTTTTTTTCTCAAGTTTTTTTACAGCAAGGGAACTTTTCTTTAGAGGGATTTCTTACAAAATTTCTTTTGTATATGGAATAAATTATGTGGCAGTTTAAGAAGTTTCTTACTAAAAGTTCATTTGATTATAATTGCTAGAATTCCAGAAATCAGCTTTTTAAAATGCTATTTTTGGCCATTAAGAATTTTCAGATTGAAACATTGCAAGTAAGATTACATGTTAGATTATTGGAAAATGTGTCAAGTGACTACATTTGGAGGATTCGGAATTTCATTAAACATGAATTCTTTGAACTCATGTTTGTTTGAAGGTATTTTTAATGAGAATTATGAATGTTACGGATTTTTTTACATTGGTGACAGATTATCATTAGAATATTGGAAACTATGCATTTGGATGCTAGAATTCTAAATAATAACCTCTAGTAAAGTCACTTTAGCCTTTGAAATTCATGGGATTTCAAGGCTTGTTGCTTTTAAAGAATTCAAAGAAACTGCCATTTTGGCTGAAGTATCTAAAAAATGCTGAAGGGGGTTGAAATTTGAGAATTCTAAATATTATTTGAGACATTTCAAATGGCTGAAATTTGAAATTTTAGCAGTTAAATGCTGCAACTAAAAATGCCAAGCGACAACCACTCAACTGTCCCATGGAAGTTCCACTTAAACCAAATTTTCCTCAGGAACTTTTTGGAAAAAAAAAAAAAACCTCAGCTTTTTGAACACTTGATTGTACTTTAGCATTTAAAATCTCAACTTCAGGATTTGGAGAATTCCAAGTTCCTCTTGGACAAATCCTTAGAATTCTTAGAATTCCCTTTCAAAAATAGAAGAAAAAAAAAAGTCCTTAGAATTCTTGCAAACAAAGGAGCTCTTTCTAGTAAACTCCCAACAAATAATACAATATTTTGGTGCTCGAAAACAAAGCATTTCTATGAAAGGAACCCATTTATTAGTCTTTAATATCCATTTTTCGTGGTCTTTCGAGTAACGTCTCTATGCCTTGAATGACATTGTTATCCAAGGAAATATATGAAATTGAGAGGTAGAGTTAGTACATCTGCATATGGATCTCGCTCTACTGGCAATACATCTCAGGGACCGAACCCTACCCTAATTTTATTCGGTTCCATTCCATCCTATATATTGAGATTAGGGGTGTTCATGGGCCTACGCAAGCTGGGCTGAGTCATAAGCAGGCCCAGCCCAATTTTAGAAACATAGGCTGATATCAGGCCCATTCCTGGCAATGTAGTCAATCGAGTATGGCTGGGCCAGGCTGAACCAGTTTTTTTTTTTTTTTTAGTTGTATATATTATTATAACCATTCATTGTTCGGGTCCGGACAGGCTCAGTCAAATCCAGGCCCAGATCCGACACTGCTGTAAATGTTAGGCCTTAGCCTGCCTATATAGTCATTCAGATCGAGAAGGGTCGAGCCAAACGGTTTTTTTTTTTTTTTTTTGTCTTTTGTGAGTTCACCGGTTTCATCAGGAGAGCAGTAATCTAAGTCAGATTTGTTGCGTGCTATGCTCTATCTGTAAGCTGGCTTCTTCTTTTTTCATCATTAGATTAAGACTTGAACTAGCCAATCCAGATCATGAGTGTGAATCCCTGCTGAGTAATGTGGAAGAAAAATAGAAGAAGAAAAGAAGTAACGTCTTCTTTTATTTTCAAAGAAGAAAGAGAAGTGGTTTGAAATCAGCGCGGCTACTTAACAAGTGTTAAGACTTTCCCAAGCAAAAATAGTAGTCGAGCAGAATCTTGTCTGGTGGATGCTCGTTGACGTAGTAGGCGAGAAGAAGTACCCAAGAAGTCATATGCTTCGATTTTAGGCATTCTGTCCAATGAGTACCGATTTGTGTCTCTCTCTCTCTCTTTTTCTTTCCTTTTCAACCTTTCAACTATAATTTCTGCATATATACGTATTATATATTAAGTGAGATATTCATGTGATAACCTTAGGCTATTGTTGCTTGGCAATAGTATAGAAGTTGTGCATTGTAATGAATTATCCTTGTTAACCAACTTAATTCACATATCTCTATTCATGTAAAAAATTTTTTTTCTAATATTCAGCAATATTTTTAGTCTATGATGCAAGGGAAGGTCATGAAAGAGAATGCAGCATTTGTTCTTGTGAGATAGGTGCCTTCAAACCATAGTTATCAATTTCATTTGGTCCGATGCCATACAGGGGACAGCTCGGCATTGGGAGAGTCTCAAACTCTCTGGACATAGATTCCAAAGATTCTCCCAAAGAAATAAGCCCTTTTTATTTTAGATTCCGGGAATTCTCCCAAAGAAACCGGCCTTTTTTATTCAGTCAATGGTAGTTTGCTAGGTGGTTGGATTTTAAAGGAAGAGATTTTTCTTATTTATTTTTTTAGAAAATAAAAAATGAAAGTTTCGGCCTAATTTGCCCTCTTAGGCAGACTTCTACTCTGACCATCCTCATAATTCAATTAGGATGAATTTCATTTTCAACCGCAGGGTCCCAAGACTTCCGCTCCAGTGGAAAGCAGGTCTCAAACTCGAAACCATTATGTGTGGCAACTCCAGTTATTTACAGCTGTGACCATTCTGCTCCGAAAGCAAATGGTCTCGGCCAACTTGACCATCATGTGCGCCCAGAAAGCAAATGGTTAACCACGAAAACACACCTATATGGTGGCTTAAAATCCAGTTAGAAAGTCCAAATTCGGTCCAATATTAATATTAATATTATATATATAGATGCTTCTGTGAGAATATCTCTCACCTTTGGTTGCTCTAATGCCAACAATATAAATATGAGCACCCCCCATCTCTCATGGTAAGATAGAGATGCTCTCACATGAACACCTCCCATATAAATAAAAACATATATAAGTACAGATAAGAAAATAACTTGAACTTTGAAATGATCTCGGCCAAGACACGTACTACGAAGTTTCTCATTAATTTTTCTCCCAATCCAAATATCTTGAATCTTACCCTAGTTCTAAAACTATAATGGGAATAATGTTTTATCCACATCACATTCTAAGGATACGGGGTCCTTTTCCCCTACAAATACACCCTTGAAATCGTTTCACACACAATTTTTTTTTTTTACTCAAAAACAAATTTAACATATTGAGAATTTTCTCTCTTACCAGGACTCAATGCACACATAAGATTTCATGGCTAATTATTACGAAATCAGAAAATGGTGTTGTATACAACCAGAGACCATATCTTTGAAAAAAAAAAAAGAAAAAGAAAGAAAGTCACAAGGCAAAGAATGATGGATGGCTAATGATCTCAAAATCTTTGAGATTGCCTGCCTTACAATCAAACTGCATATCCCTCCTTTCAAGCTTCACAAAATCTCTCCTTTAAGTCAGTTTCTTCACGTCAGCGCTTCCCCAGATTTGGGAACACAATTTAATTAATTCAAAACAAGATTGATACCATCTCATTCTTAAATACAAGATTGGAACTCCAATAAAAAAATATATATATATGCATATTAAAGAAAAAAAGGAGACTCCACAGGCCATTTGCCAAGAAGAATTGACCTCAAAATAGAGTATGAGAAAGAGATTGTCGATTGATCTGATCTACCCTTCATTGCAAAGTGAAGAAAAGACAATGCAGAATCTCCACCAGCAGTTAGCAAAGAGCAGTACAGTTCAAATTAGTATAATAATTAGACTATACATTTTCCTCCATATATAAAGCAAGAATTACTTAACCCCTTGCCTTTCCCCAAACATGAATTGGTATGTAATTTCTAAATGCTAAAACAAAACCACAGCTAGAGAAAAAACATCGATTAAAGCTACTAGAAATCATTAATTGCTCACCCAAATGTTGATGGAGCTACTATAAATCATTAATTGGTCACTCAAATGTTGATGGAACTACTACAATATGCCTCAGCGGGTGTGAGACATCAGTTCCTCCGGCATGCTTTACAAAGTCCTCCGGCGAGAATGAGCTTCCATGGCAGACGCAGATGATGCTCACCTCCGTTTTGGTGTACCTGTACAAGAACCCAGTTATGGTCTTCCCATTTGGACCAGTAGTTGACACGCATGGCATCCGAGGTAGGGTGGTGTGGAAGGTGGGTTCTGCTGCTTGTCTTCTTCTCCATCAATCCCCACATTATTGGTTGGGGTAAGAGGCCTCCTTGGTGGTGGGGCTTTTAGTATCTGAGATGGGTTCATTTACGGGAATGGCTTCTTCCTGTTTTCTTGGACTAATTCGTGCATTGATCAAGACGGGTTTGTCTGTTGTGATCTCAGCATCTTGTAAAGGTTCAATTTGATGAGATGAACCTCTGTGTTCAATTGGGCCCTTTGCTCTGTGAACGGGTGAAACATGGGTGTGAGTCTGCTCAAATGGAGAGTGACTTGAATGGCTCCTAGTCTCAGTACTACTCCCCCCTGCAGCAGAAACACCAATCATATATCTCAGCTCCTCCCAAATAGTAGATTGATATCTCACAACAATAGCAGATGGAAGGAGAGACCATAAAGAGAAAAGCGTCTTGCACAAAACCCATCCTTTTGTAATTTTAGTTTGGTTGATTTGTAACCAACTAAAACTATTTGGTTAACCCAAATTTGACCTTTTTTACTACAATGCAAATCTTTGTATAAATAATCACTACAATCTTCCTAACACTGGCAATTTCCATATTGCAATTACACAAAATGAACCATTTGCTGAATCTTATTTCATATTGTCGTGTCAATGATAGGTTCTGATAAAAGCCTTGCAAATGTCCTAATAAAATACCTCCCAACTCATTGTCTGTGCATGAATCATGCCTCTACATGATACCCGGCTACTTCAAACTAGGCAACATATCGTGTTGTCCTATAATTTCTGATACTTCACTTTGAATGCATATAAAATTCGTGTATGTGCCCTATCACAGCATGTCTCTGTTATATCCATGCTTAACTTAATCTGAGCATTAGAGCTTCCAATTGTTCAAATGCATACACACACCAATGAGAACCATCTGAATCTGAGTAACACAGATGATCTCAGCTCAAAGGCCATTAATGGATAGTTTTTTCTCCCCATCAAAGGATAGTCAGGTAAACAGCCCAAGCACTTTTGTTGTGTGATAGTCATCAACACCACAATGAATAACCATGAATTTGAGTTTTCCAAGAGTAAGTATTTTTTTCTTAAACATTTCCAGAGATGCAGAGAACAGATTATTCAACACTCTAAAACCAACATTGCACTTTTACCAAAATACCAAGTTATGTAATTTTAATATCCACAGGGATATTAAATCAAGAAGAACATTGTGTTCTCTTCAATATCCCCCTCCAAATGGGCAATGGCATAAATGACATGACACAACAATCATGGAATGGAGAACTGAAGGAAACTCTAATTCATTCAAATTCCTCACCCAATCTCACCAAATCAAAGAACCCCAGAAATCACACATTCAACAACATATTGCATTTTCCAAACTATCATGCATGAAAAAAAAATGAAAAAAAAAAAGGGAAGAGAAATGCAATTTACCTTGCAGAGAAGCGCTCTGGTTATCCGAAACAGCAGACGAGCTACTGCCCATGGATCCATCATTCTGATCAGATTCGCAGCCGGGAATCTGCTTAACGCTCTGATGAGAATTCCGATTCGGCACCTGAAACGGCCGGAAACTCTGGCAAGCAACTGGATGAACTGAATTCTTGTCCTGCTTCAAATCATCACCACCGATCGGCGCCGCAATAGCCTGCTGCCCCGCCGACGACGTGGCGGCTGCCCAACACGGCATCACGTACGGATAACGATGCCCGTTCGCTAAAGGCATGAACTGAACAGGATGAAATGGATATTGCATCGGCATCGGCATCACCTGGAACGACCCGAAAACCCCCGAATTAGGGTGAGGGTTAGGGTTTTGCTCCGAATTTTCAGATAGGCAGATTTCACCATTCTTCTTACAGTTCCTCTGCATCCGACACAACTCAGCTTCCTTCACCACTCGATCCCTAACCCTACATTGCATCTCCTGAGCCTCCAGCGCAGATCGATCATCGACCAAACCGTTTCTCGCCGCAACAACAACCTTACTTACAAAAACGCCATTGCCATTGCCGTTTGCATTGACATTGCCGTTCTTCTTCTTCATCTGCTTCTCTTCCATCTTCTTCCTCGCCTCCTGTCTCCGAAGCGCATGCATTTCCCTCTTCGACTTCGGATCGAGGAAATCCCCACCGCTCGATCCCTTAGCCTCAAACACCAGAGCAGGATCGACCGTAGATCCAACAACAGATCTCTGATCTTTTTCTTCGATTCCGTCGATTTCTGAAGCGGAGATCCATACCGGTCTCTTTCGAAAGGTGCTTCCTCCGATCGAAAGCCCTAAACTGAGCTCCACATTATCTTCTTCTCTTCCCAAATCCAGATCTGAAACTCCCGCCATTAGAGGAGAGATCGATCGATCCAGCTCTATGCAATCTCACAAAAAAAAAATCTAGGGTTTCATGTTCTTGTTCTTCTTCTTACTGCTAATGCTAATGATCAGACGCATGTTTGGAGATTTCTAGGGTTTGTGTGAGAATCAAATACGAAGGGCCTGAAGCAGTGGGAGAGAAACAGACGGAATGGAATGACATATGGAGGGAGAGGAGAGGAGGAAGGTCGAGATGGTGACACGTCGGAGGGAGTTGCGTGTTTCGCGGGAGCCCCAATTGCGGTGGGCCGGCTGTGGTGGAGATGCGATAAAGATAGCTGGAGAGAGGGGCACTTCGGTCTTGTTATCATCGTGGAGACGTACGCATGTGCATGTCCCGCGGATGCAACGTGGAGGGTGATGTACGACTGGAGAGGCGAATATCACGAGGACTCTGCTGACACGTGGCTTTCGCATCAGATGAGGGTTAGGTGTTTGTGACACGCGTCGGGTTTCTGGGGGCTGCCGTTACGTGGATCTCGTCGGGATGATTTTTAACTGGAGGTTGAAGATGACTGCGACACGTAAAAGCGTTTGAATAAGCCACGTGGTGGTTGAGCGACGGGTTGGTTTTGAATTGACAGGGGCGTCCTGTCATGAAGAGCCGACACGTGTTGGGTGTGGAGGGTTTTGCAGACGGAAAGGAAGCATCTCCAGCTGTATCGAGAAGCCTAATTAAGAAAAAGCGCAAAATCGGTGGGGCCCATCATCCTGCCCCATTAATTAATATTTTAGTCCACCACTTCTTGGGCCATTTATAATATATAGTTTTCTAAGCAGGATCAGCATTCCATAAACCACGCTCATTGGGACCTGTTTGGATAAATCAGAGGTGGAGTAAGATGAAGTTGATTTTTCACGCGGAGTAGAGTGAAGAGAAATATGTTAAAATTAAAATAAAATACTATATTTTACTTCATTTGAATATTTATTTTGAAGTTAATGTTTGAATTAGAATACACTTTTATTCAAAAAAAATGAAAGGATTTAGAGTTGAAGTGAAATAGAGTACATAAGACTCACAACATTATTTTATCTATCGGACTAGACTTATATAAACCGAGTATAGTTGAAATTTTAGACTGTTAGTGCCCATTTAACCTCATTCTATTTTATTTTTTGCCTATCCAAACATGCCGTTAGAGGTTCCACCTCGATGCATGACAATTATAGGAAGAAAAAAAAGTAAATAAATTAGCATTTGGATGAGAATTACCACAAAATTAGCTCAATTACATGATTTTAATTGTTAAGGGCCCGTTTCTTTTATAAGAATTCAAAATTTTCATGTTGTTTTTAAAAGTTATGATTCTATGAGTTTAATAATTTTACATCATATAATCCTATTGTAGTAAAATCAAGCCTAGCTCATGTAAATAAATGTTACAGGCAATTGGTGGGACATTTTGAAGCATAAGATATTAATGATGGAGCCCCCACTGATAAGCCGAAAGTGGTAATAGATGAAGGGATGGACGGTGATGATGATGCTAGCATTTTATAATAATAATAATAATAATAATAATAATAATAATAAATAAAAATAAAAAAAACTAGGGAAAGCCAGTGATGTACACTTGTGCTAACATGTGCAGCAGTGCAGGCCACCCACACCACATGCACATGAGTGATGCCTTCCTCTAGCTTCCATTTTAAGCTTTCCGAGTCCTCCAAGGAAAGGAACCGTCATTTCCATTCCATTTCGAGGCAATAGGCATGTCGTGTTTGAGCAGCGGGTGGGGCCCACCTACAGCACCGACGATCCCATCTACCGGTTGGTTGACTGCCTGGGAGTGGGAGATATATATATATATTTTAGAAGGAAGGAAGCTCCACTTTTACGGCACTTGCAGAAGACGCAAGGACAGCCACACACGTGTAAGGTGGGCCCCACTGAGTTGGCCAGGCCCTGATAAAACCTGCAGCCGTTGATTTGATTTTTTGATTAAAGGTGACAGGCGACGTGTCATGGTCGTGGGTTGATGAAACAATCCAAAGAGAAAATAGGGAAAAAAAAGTTCGTACGATGCCATTCCAAAAAGTGATAGTCCGCGTGGCACACATGGATCTCTTAATCTTCGGTGGGCCCCACTGGAAAACCTTTTCGTTTTATAACCTGCATGTTGACCGCGCTGTGCAATGAATAGCTTTTATGTTGACCACCCGGCGGAAGATGTGGGCTTTGTTGAAATTTCTTTTCTGCCAGCTGATTGGGTCTGGGTCGGGTCCACCCATACCCACACCCGAATAACAAAGACTTCTCGTTAAAATGGTTTTGGATAAGTGGACCAGAAAATACATCCACAGATCCACCCAGGCTTGGAGCTGAATCCTTTTCGATTCAGTTTTGTAAGAACTAAAGCAGTCCCCAAAACGAAAATGGGTCCAAAATAAGGAACCTCGTCCTACCTCTGTGGTTTTGGTTTTCTATAGTTCGGTTCCGGACCAAAACCATAATAGCCTCAAAATCTATTTTCCTCGCTATGGACCCGGTTTAGATAAGAGAACCACGTCCCCAATGTCTGGTTCCGGAACCAGTGCCGACATTTTTTTTTCTTCTTCTTAAAGTGGGGGTATTATTTAACCCATCAAGTCTACCTTCCACAATTTAAAATTCTCAGCATCTTCGGAAGTAATATATAGATTGTTACATGACGTTTTTGACATTAGCCCATACAAAGTTAAAATCATGTCTTAAAAACATACATCCATAAGTTAAGTTGGGTCCTGGGTATGCGTATGGATTCGAAATTGAGACATATGTGTTATAGATTTAGAACCATTTATGAATCAGAAGCTAGAACAGGTTACGCAAAGTTACAACTTGCATAACTTCAGAGTTACAACTTCTCTCGTTTAAAACATCATCCTCACTTTTAACCACATGCAATCTAAGTTTACTTAGCTAACCAATCTTGCCAAAATCTCCAAGGGATTGTAGAGGCAGTATAATTACTTGACAGTAGCCTCTTATCCAATAATCTCTCAACAAACAGTGGTGAGCATTTACATTAGTCTCTTCTATCCATCGTTTTGTTATCCTTTTTAAATTGTTGAGTTTAGATCACATGTAAGGATGTGCATTTTAAAACTTCGAATGCACTTATGGACATCATAGAGCTCAATCCGCACTTCATTACCAGATGGTTAGAAGTTATAGATGATAACAGTATGATTTTTATTCAAAAGGAAGCAAAACCTTTCATAATCTGTCCTCTAGACAAGTGCTATGGGATTCATCCATTGGATGGCAACATTCAAATCAGCTGCTGCCGAAATCTTTCATATCTAATGTCCAACTCATATCATTAAAAGAAAAACACCAATTGAACCATCTGCCAGAATCCTACATCTTACAAATGAAAATCTTATGGCAATTCATGTGCTGTATATGTGGCATGCATAACAATATCAACATAGTTCACAAATCATGGATTCAGTTGTAGTCTTCTAGATATAAATAAGAGCAACCCCAAAACAGATCATTAAGAAACCCAATGTGTATTCAGCAAAATGAATGTTTAATACCACCTGAGGCCTGAATTTAACGGGCGAAAAAAAGAAAAGAAAAGAAAAGGATAATCCAATTAATGCGATTTTTTTTATGCACTTCAAGAATTCCCCTTCTTGACATAGATTATAGTCATGAGCTAGCAATTAATGGACAAAGCTAGCACTTGAATAAACCTAAACTTTTAATTGGCATCCAAAATCAGAGCCAGGGGGAATCATTTTGACAGCCTTAGGCCACTCAGAACTGTTAAATATATTTACCTTTTGTGACAACAAGATTACCAAGTTCACAAACACCAGAACAAATAGAAAGGCTATGGATGGAAATGTCTTATTCATACAACCTCTAAAAAAAATCTTTTTGGATGATTACAGATACATAGAGTAAGGTTTCTGGCCAAACTCAAAACTATCACTGATTTGCAGCATTATCTGTGTAGCTAAAGAAGTCATTAAACCGGGGGTAGCCTCACCAGCAGCTGGCCATCCACAACACTGTAGATCAAAGTAATCCATGGAATTAGTCATCAGTATAGTCCACGATGCTGTAATTATAGTGCATGCAACACAAGGATTAACACATTTGCTTGGCCTAAATTAATGCATCTGTTTGGGTGATTATTCTTTTAAGTACGGGCGAGCCTTCTGCACGTTTGCTAATTTTTATGATATTCTAGGAAATGGTCTTTTTATAAAAATAGGCTAAAATTTTCATCAGAAGAGAGAGGAGGGTAAATCTGGGAACAAAGGTGGAGAAATACATGGGACCATAAAAATTCTCCCCTCAAATGGGAAGTGGTTACCTATGAGTTCTTAGAGGTTTTTATTAATTTTCCTTTTTGGAGAAATATCAATCCGTAGGAAGCAGTACAAATTTTTCTAGACATGTTCTTTCTAATCTACATCATCATCTAGTGGGTTCCACTGCAGATTGACATGATATCGGAATATCCTCCATACAATAATTCCAGATGTCTTGATTTCTGAACTTACTCTTTGCCACCTGGGCCATTGGCAGTAATCTTTTCAAATACCCATTTATAAACAAATAGATTGGCAGGATTATACCATGGGAGAGTTTTTACAGCATCATAGTTTCATGGGAAAACCACCAGATGCATGGTCTGGATTAATATCACAAATATAGCCAATATATTCAAATCTCATTTACACGCGCGCGAGCACACGCACATGCACGAATAGAAGAAATCAGTAAAAAGATTCCTCGACGGTCATACAAATTGATCGATTCTTTTGAAGAGCGGGATGAGGAAAATGAGGAAGAATCAACAGAAAATCATGGGATTTGTTCAAGAAAAGCCAAACATGTGGTAATTTGTATCGATAAGACTCATAAGGATCACAATACCAATACTCATACTAGCATCAGTACTAATAGAGTAATAGTGATCAAATAGAAGAGGTAGCCTTGATACGTTACTCGCAACAATCAGATTTTCGTCAGGATATAATAAAAGGATCCATGCTCACTCAAAGACGTAAAACAGTTACTTGGGAAATGTTTCGAGCAAATGTGCATTCCCCACTTTTTTTGGATAGAAAAGACAAAACACTAGCACACACACCACGTGCAAGTTTAATGGTTTTAGAAAGCATCGTCTTTTTGGATTTTATTCCATCAGTAACAGTTGAATGATTGTCAAATATGGGCTTGTGGCAATCATGGGGGTTAGTGTGTGAGGGAGTAATTTGATCATGGGTGGGTCAGGTGCCTTGAAAATAGGGTGGTTTGCATATAAAAACCATGACGGAGGTTATCATATGAATCGTTAGATATATTTGATCTTCTCCCATCTATTGTTCAAATTTATTAATTTAATTTTAAGAATTCTCCCAACTATATATATTATCAGTAACCCAAAACTTTAAAATACAGAACTTTTCCCAATTTTATCTAGAGAAAACTCTAACCTCTTAAAAATTTCCTAATAACCCAAGAGAAATTGCTGAGAATGAGCTTTGTGATGGTGGCTTTGGATCACAGAAAGGTAGAACTACCTGTGCCTTTTTGTCTGATCAACATCAACTATCAATGATATGATCCAGGCAGACACCACTAATTGGCCAAATATTGTTTAATTTCCTTGTTGAGTATGGTGATGCAACAAAGATGAGAAGGAATTCACCTTTTGATATAGTAGTAACAGAAGTCGGCCAAGATAAAGGTCTGAATGACTTCAGCAAGGAGGAGCAGTGGTAGCCAGATGTATCCAGTCCCGATAACTAGTAAATACTGCCTACCAGATTCGATAAGCTATAAACAAACAATAAGCTGTTACTGTAAAATTGAACAAATCCCAAAATATTTCAAGCACATGAAAACTATGAAAAGGGTGCAAATATTGTTTTAGACAATTAATACGCTGATGCAACTGATTCATATTATGGGACATCATCTTAAAACATTACCGATCCAGTGTAATGTTCACACCTCAGTAGCTCAGTCTATAGTAAAAATAAAATGATAACCAACAGATAATGAGAAGCACCCTTAGAGTGTAAAGATAGCAAGATTCTCACACATGTGAATATGTCACACGTGACATTTGTCTTTATAGAGAAATGATAAGTGGAGAAGTGTTACTGGAAATTAAAAACTTAGCCTACGCCACGCAGAGATTGGGTCTTGCACGCATGTGCTTTATGTTGCAACAGGGTGACAATATTTGGAATTCCTCTTATGATTATGCTTGATCAAAACTGAACTCAATTGAGAAACACGAGATGCCCAAGTGGAAAGGGGCATCTCATCTCAGAGAGGCACCCAAGGATTGATCCTTGGGTGGGTCAGTAGTATCACAAGTTTTGTACCACTGTCTCAGCTTTGCGGGAAAAGAAAAACGAACGACAGTTACAACTTGTAACAGCCTCACCCCCATCCATTTATATCAACATGAATAAGAAGCATTTAGTGAAAATAATAGACCCATCTAGATGTATACAATTCACATGGTAGTGACTGGATGTGTTACAAACATGTAGCAACAGCAATTGGATTTAATGTGCCAGAAAAGGTAAGTGAAGACTAACAGGATTGACCACAACCCCTGGAGAGTGGATATATGTACACAAAGTGACTTGATCAAATGCTTTCTCATAGAACATCATATAGTAAAAGAAAAGTATCTTTCGAATTTGTTTCTCTCCCACTGCAATCTCAATGAGTCAATCTACCTTCCATAGATGAGGGGAGTTGCAACAAGACATTTGAAAATGAGGATGAAATGAGTTTGCTGAGATGGCTTATTTGTTGGACTGATTTAATGAGGTAGATTGCCAATATTTGGGGGTAAAATTTTCTCATGGTTGGCAAGTTGAGGAAAGGATGTGGGAAACCATGTGGGAAACAAATGCAAGAAATGGCCCATTTTGAAACATTAAAGTTATGGTATTCGTGTATGAGTGAAAGAAATACAATGATTGTTGGTATTTGTGAGGGGAGATTATCATCTTATTGTGCCAGTGCCAGTATTTACTCAGTCAAGTCGCATGGGACATAGTTGATAAAGACTTTCAAATTATTTCCATAAAATCACAGTAAGCATGAGGAGAGGAAATCCTCTCAATTTATACAAGGCAGTAAGGAGAGTTATTCAAGTTCAAACTCAATCCAAAAACCTCTAACAACTCTCTTTTATCTCTCATAATAAAAATCAACTTAATCCTATCTTATCCTTAGATATCTCTAACAGTTGAGTCATACCAATACCAGTAGTGAGTCTGTGACGTTTTGCTTATTTATCTAATATAATTATTTATTTAATATGATGGTATTTGAATGTATTTTAGTTAAATAGGTGGTTAGTCTAGGTGGGGACCACGTTAGGCTTAGATTAGGTAAGCTGGGCTTGTTGGATAGTTGGCTTGACCCATAGTTAACCGAGGCCCAGCCTAGTGGGTAGAGTTCTTCTCAAACCAAAACTCTTTTACTTCTCAAACTAAAACTCTTCTCTCTTTAGAATCCAAACTCTTCTCTTTAGAACCCAAGTTTTATTCCAACTCCTATTCATATTCTCTATATATATAACACCACCGTACCTTTCTTCTTCCCACAAACTCTCTCAATTTCTTTGGCTCTTGCAACCTAGAAATCCAGTTGCCGGATCTCCGATCAGGGACGACCATCTTCTTCCTCGCGGAACCCTCTTTGCCAGGATCTTGTTTTGGGCTTTGGCAATAGGAATCTTAGTTCGTCTCCTCCAACAGCGAATCGAAGACAAGTACCTAACCATAACTTGTGAATTGGAATGCTTGTTTCCTTCTTTGATTCATGCTTTGTGCATATAGAATCCTTGAATGCCCTTTTGTAGATGGTGATGTTAGAATGGAGTTTTCTCTTTTTATTTCGGTTTTATGGATGTTTGGGTGTTGATGATTGGTTTTCCCCTTGTGTGGGAAGGTGCTTTGGTGGAGAGGATGGTGTTGTGATTGCATAGGCGAAGGTATGGGGAAGAATTTTCCATCGATGAGACCAGTCGGAGCTTCTGTCCGAGGTCCGATCAATCGGACCTCACATCCGATCGATCAGATGTTGCACAAAAACCCAGGAGGCCCAATCGATTGGGTATGATGTCCGATTGATCGGACCTGTGTTAGGCTTTCAGGAAAAGTGGATTTTGGGTCTTGTTTAGTAGCAAATTGCTCTCTAATGCCTTTACTGATTTTTGGGAATTATTGTTGGGTGCTTGAGATTCCCAGTTTGAGACTATAATGTTAATTTGACCTATGTAAATACCGTTTGGGCATGTGGTATCTTACTAACGTAGGGTTCAGTACCATGTATGGCCCTCAATTAATTCTAGTGAATTAGAGTTCAACCCATCTCTAATGGAAAACGCTTAATTGGGTACATGCACCATAAATTGTGAAGAGATGTGCTGACCTTTGTCCACTAGAGGTTTTTATGGTGTTGTTGGGTTCGGGACCGTGTGTTTGACCTTAGGACTGGTTTGTGGTTATTCTTTGACCTTCGGGTTTGCATGCATGATTTAGATTAATGTTGGTTTGTTAGTTGCATACCCTATATTGGTTGGATATGGACCGTGATGTGGCTTGGCGATTAATTGAGATTATGTGGAGGATTGTTTGGATGATGTTTCGGTGTGTAATTGTGGATTGTTGCGCATCCAGCTCTTCACTTTGACTTAGGTTACTGTGTTGGAGCATTATTGGTCACTAGGTCTATTCTACATACTATCCGGAAGAACCCGTCAATCACGTCAGTGGTCATAAACCGATCAAATAATCCGGAATACCGGTCAAACAAATAAATCGGATATAAGTGTCCGCGCACATTGGTGATCGGCCATCCAAATACATATAATATGACCCTAACAGATATACATTCAAATACATATAATAGTAGAATAGACCTAGTGACCAGTAATGCTCTTACACAAAAACTTAAGTCAAAAGTGAAGGGCTGGCCGCACAACAATCCACAATCACACACCGAACTATCCTCCACATAATCTCAATCAATCGCCAAGCCACATCACGGTCCATATCCAACCAATATGGTGTAAGCAAAAACAAACCAACATTAATCTAAATCATGTAAACCCAAAGGTCAAAGAATAAACACAAACCAGTCATACGGTCAAACGCACGGTCCCGAACCCAACACCACCACAAGAACCTTTAGTGGAGAAAGGTCAACACATCTCTTCATAATTTATGCTGCCTAGACCCAATTAAGGGTTTTCCATTAGAGATGGGTTGAACTCTAATTCACTAGAATTCATTGACGGCCATACGAGGTACTGAAACCTACGTTAGTAAGATACCGCGTGCCAAAACGGTATTTACATAGGTCCAATTAACAATATAGTCTCAAACTAGGAATCTCAAACACCCAACAATAATTCCCTAAAATCTTAAAGGCATTAGAGAGCAATTTTGGTACCAAAAACCTACTTTTCCCGAAAGCCTAACACAGGTCCGATCAATCAGACATCATACCCGATCAATCAGGCCTCACTGGTTCCGGGTTTCTACACAACATCCGATCGATCGGATGTTGCGCAGAAACCCGGAACGGATGTAAGGTCCGATCGATCGGACCTCGGATAGAAGCTCTGACTAGTCTGATCGATGGCGAATTCTTCCTCATATTTTCGCCTATGCAATCACAACACCATCCTCACCACCAAAGCACCTTCCCGCACGAGAGGAAAACCAATCACCAACACCCAAACATCCATAAAACCCAAAAAAAAAAAGAAGAGAAAACCTTATTCTAACATCACCATCTACAAAAGGGCATTCAAGGATTCTATATGCACAAAGCATGAATCAAAGAAGGAAACAAGCACTCCAATTCACAAGTTATGGTTAGGTACTTGCCTTAGATTCTCGTGGTTGGAGGAAACGAACTAAGATTCCTATTGCCAAAGCCCAAAATGAGATCCCGGCGAAGAGAGTTTCATGAAGAAGAAGATGGTCGTCTCTGATTGGAGATCGGGCGACTGGATTTCTAGGTTGCAAGAGCCAAAGAAATTGGGAGAGTTTGTGGGAAGAAGAAAGGTACGGTGGTGTTATATATATATATATATATATATAAAGAGAATTGGAATAAAACTTGGGTTTTAAAGAGAAGAGTTTGGGTGCTAAAGAGAGAAGAGTTTTAGTTTGAGAAGTAAAAGAGTTTTGGTTTGAGAAGAACTATACCTACTAGGGTCGACCTGGTTAACTATGGGTCAAGCCAACTGCCCAACTCACCTAATCTAAGCCTAACGTGGTCCCCACCTAGACTAACCGCCTATTTAACTAAAATACATTCAAATACCATAATATTAAATAAATAATTATCTTAGATAAATAACCAAAATGCCACAGAGGCAGTCAGTTATTGGCACCAAGATTTAATGCCATGGAAGGTCAATTTTTTCATGCCAAGGTAACGAAATAGTCCAAAATCATTGTATCGTGAGGCTGGTGGAGGATACCTCGGCTATGTCCACAGTTCCTAAGCCAAGACAGCTACTTATGATATGGTCCTCAAGAGGCAAAGTAGTCATTGGTCATTTGATTTTGCAGGAGTCATCCACCAAGAGACATAAGGAAAAGAAAGAATTACAAGGCAAACCCTCAGCACACTTTAGCAACTTTGGCTCTTTGGTAATTCATAGAGTTCAGGGTTTAATGCCCAAAGGAATTTCTTATCCGGGGTCTGAGGATGGATGAAACACTGGCCACAAATTTATGCATCACGAATGTGCTAATCACTATTTCCTTTCATCCATTTTCAGGCCAAGGGAGATATTTCTTTACAGGGAAGCCTACAAATAAACAGTTACTTACACCATCATACATTATGTCAAGTTAGTGCAAAAGCAAACTGGATAGCATAATCAGACAGCTGAAGTAGGATAGGAAGCCTGAGACAGTACATTCCAAGTCCAAGTCATTTAGTTTCATATTAAAAAGGTATGATATTAAGAAGTATAACAAGGTAATTTGAAAATACCTGAAGGATCCAGTGGGCACAGCCCAAAAATCTTGCAATGCCTAATGCAAATACGTAGTGCGCTGTAAATGGCTCAACCATCTGAAATCAGGTAAACCAAATATAGAGAGATGTTACAACTAATGAATTGGCATCTTATTGTATGATAACTGTTAACACAAGCAACCCAAAAGAAGAATTCACACCTTTGCATTCTGCATCATACGAAGCTGAGGTAGCACTGATACAGACTCCAAGTACACACAGAAGGCCCACAGGATTCTGTAAAGTCTAAAATGCTGACTGTTAGGATGGACGATAAGGGCAAGCAAAGCACAAGGAATCACCTGCAGGAAGATCACATTAGTCCTACAGAAAAGAAATGGAGAAAATGATATAGATTCATAAACAAAACTAGAACGTTTTTCAGAAGTTAGTTCAAATTCAACATTCAATACAGAAACATCCATCAGATATTAGGATGATTAAATCTAAATCACTGTGATGAAGACTCACATGCTGAAGACCACGCAGCTATCAACAAAATTCAGCAAAATACACAATTTCTTAAGCAGGCAGTGCCCATGCTATCTCCACATAAAAAATTCATTTGAATTCAGAATTAAAAAGAAAAATTAAATGTCAGTCTGAAAAAAAAAAAAAAAAAAAGATCAAACGAAGAGTATTAACACCTAACACCATTCATTATTGTCAAAGTTTCATTCAAAAATATATATATATATATATATATATTGTCAAAGCCTGATCAAATTTTCTAAAGTTAGCTTCGAGAGTTCTTCTTATCACTTGTCCCTTCCTAGTGATAAGTTCTCTATCATCCCACAATTTCATGCTTCCCCAATCTCTTAGTACCTTGTAGTTACAACACTTCAATTTTTCTGCAACGGTCGATTCTAGTCAACTAAGCACATACCCAAACCATCTCAGATGAAATTGCTTTGTTTTCCCTTGAATTTGAGCCCACTTATATGAACATTGATTCCTGATTCTATCCTTTCTAGTTACTCCACAAATCCATCTTAGCATCTGCAATTCTGCATCTCACCAATGAATGTCAATCTCCTAAATAAAACACAAGATGGCCTTCTTTATAGAAGTCATTTGCCTTAAAAGTTGATACATAAAAGAAATACATCCAAGGTAAGGAAAGAATCTATGATAAGAAACCATATCTAGTTCAGGAATAGATTACAAGTTCAAACAAGATAACATTGATGTTTTTCTTTAAAAAAGATTTGGCTAGTGGATAATTGGATCTGATTTTTCAGGATAATTTCTATTAAGTAATAAATAAATTTACAAATAAAATAAGAACAGATGTTATACCAAATAGTATATGGGAAAGTTGTCTAATTCCTTCATGTAGCTTGATTTCAGCTTGAACCGAATCATATATATAACCCAGAGTGTTGAAATGAGCGTCGCGACATCAAGCACGGTATGAATGTCAGTTTCCACTACAAAACTGCAACATGATCTTGTAGCTAGAAATATAGCAGTGAGCTCTTGAGATTTCAGCGAAAGGCCTGCAACAGCGAATAGTTCATAATGAAAGATAAATGAGTAACGTAGAATGATAAAATGAGTAAAGTAGAACATAATAGAGAAATTATCCCCCACCCTCTAAGCTGATAATTTTTGGCAATGTTTGGAAAAGAGATTCAAAATTGTTAACTGCACATCTCTTTAGCCCTATAAACTGTGAATGTTTAATTTATTTTATTAGCAACACGACTTGAATCCAAATGAACACCTTCCACTGTGGCACGGGATCAAAATTGTGCGTGTTGGGAGGAATAAAAAGAGGGGTGTGTGGTGGATGCCACAAAATTCTCCACTAGATGCCCTAATAATTGTCTCATATCAAAAGTGGGTCTTTGATTGCGTCTGGTTTAGGACCATCTGATATGATAGTTTGACGCATGATCCATTCCATGATGGGGGATCATCATCATAGCCTTGTCTCATTTATCTGGAATATGATTTCTGATTTTTACTTTTCCACTCACCCATTTTCACCTGTCCATTTTTTTCCTTCATTGCTTCATTTTAAGTATTTATTGGCCTCCCAGTCCCAAGTCCCAATTCTCATAGGTCCCTAAACCTTGTCACCATACAATAAGCTATACAAGGGATGAGAGACAAGGATAACCACTGAAATATGCCTAAGCCTGCTCCAGTGAACCATGGCAGGTCAAACAAGAAAAGAAAAATCCCTTCCTCAATGCTGAAATTATTGTAGGTTTCTGGAATGATATAATAATCAATGCTGTCAGTCAGTCTGTCACTACTGTCAAGCAAATCCATATTTGGGGCCGCTATATTATGAAGGCTAAAAATCCAAATCATACTATCATACCCAATGAAGACCAATGATCTTGCATATCAGAATGCTCAAAGGAACACATTGGGTTGATCTAATGCAAATTAGATCATCAAATTCCCAACACCTAAGCTGCATGAGTGTAATAGGCACATACATCCAAATCAAAAACAGTTCAAGAAACAAATCTCAGGGTTAAAAAAAGGATTCATGGATTCAACCATGATCGGGCCCACCTGATGAAATTGGTCCCTATACCATACAGATTTGCCCCATGTCCAAATTGAGTACATCACATCCTATAAAACCATAAGAAGCACCAAGCTCTCTCAAGTTGGATTTCACAAAACACCACACAACAAACAGTAGAAATTATATGATCCTCACCTAAATTTGATATCAGACCCTTCATGTGATGGCACCCACCATCAATATCCCACAACCCAAAATCCTCCCTGGTTAGAGAGGCGTACATGAAGAATAAACACAAGGGCCCAGGACACAACATCTTAATCCAAACCGTTAAAGGAAAACATCAAATCAACGGTGGGCCACACATGCAAAACCTCAAATCCCAGACAAGAGAGAGAAAGAGAGAGGAGGGGGAGAGGGAGTACCAGAGCAGGTGTTCTGCCTTGTTAGCTTGTAGATGAGGACCATGATACCAGCAGCATGAATGGCTTCTGATGCCACAAAGAAGTGATTATGGTTTGGAACCAAGACTTTAAGAGCCACAAGAGAGCAGAGCACCGAAGCCACTGCAAGAAACGTCTTCACCTTCATCGACTGCCTCCGAACCCACCCAAACAGACGGTTCACAGGATCCCTCGAACCCCTCCTCCTACCCATCCCTACTCACCCTCCGATCAAAATCCAACGGTCAATATTCGATCAGAAGAACTAGATTAAAAAAAATAAAGAAAGGGTCCTCCTTCCTTTGTTTTGGAAACTCCAACTCCAAAGAAGGGCTTCTTTTTTCTGTTCCTACAGAAGCAATTAAGTAGCAATGGCAGCATTAACACGAGCAGTGCATGCAGGGGGGGAGGAGAAAGATATTGCTGATGTATCTTCCCTCTTTATTTTGCCAACCCCTCTATTTATACATCCAATTGAGTGCTGACATGTGTCCTGAGTTGGATACAACTTTTTTTTTTATTTTTTTTTATTTTGTTTTCAATGGGAGGTTCCAACCCATAGTTATCAATTTCGTTTCGTTTCGGCCAAAATTTTTCGGTTTGAATTTCGGTCAATTTCGGCCGAAATTCGGGATTTCGGCCGATATGTGACTTTTCGGCCGAAATTGAATTTTACATAATTGATTTTTTTTTATACTTTTTTTACACATATATTTTTTATTTTTTTTCACAAAAATATAATTCCAAAAAAAAAAAAATACTATAATGGATTAAATCTATATTTATTACTTTTTCTATTTTTTTTTTACTTATATATGTATATATTATGTTATATTTTTCTCGAAATGTAATTCCGAAAAATTTCGCCGAAATCCTGAATCGGCCGAAACTTTTCATTTTGTAGGCTAGAGCGAAATGAGGTCCGAAACGATATTAACAGCTATGTTCCAACCCTTGGTAGACTAATTCCGCCGGGTTAGAGGGAAGTCGGATAAATTCTTTTATAGCTTTAATGTGGTAGTGCATGCCAACTGAGCTATCACTTGAGATTAATTGGATACACATTTGAAAGTCCGAATCCTATCCTATGTTGTACCATTGATGAAAATCTAGTTGCTCAAAATAAACAAAATCTATCATGGATAGATAGATAGATAGATATCACTAAATTTAATTTTATCCAAACACTAAGAATACAACATAGATTGTTTGATAAAATCTTGATTAATGAATATATGAATGAGACCAATACTAATTGGAGTAAAATTTAGAGAGATATTAACTATTATAATTGGGATAGCATTTATTTTTAGCAAGTTAGTTACACCCTGAAATCAACTAGGATTTCTCTGTTAGTCATAGCCACAAGAATCCGGACTCCTTTTTTGGGCAGGAAAAAGTATTGCAAGTTGATGTCTGTCTGTCGCTGGGTAGGTGGACGATCCCATTCTTTTTAGTGGGCCACAGCACTAAATATGTGTTTGGGATCAAATGGGATGCTACATGTGTGGGTCTGAGAGATTGGGGCATGGGAATTTTATATGATGGGGTTCACAATGTCAACGTTGAATAAGCACAAGGCGTTTGTTCACCTAGAAATTGTTGAGTTAGTGATTTGGTTATTAGATATATGAAGAAAATTTCCACAACTATTATTTTGACACCTTCTTCTCATTTAGGGGGCCGGGCCCACAGTTGATCAACTCAATTTCTTCATTCATTACTGCTCCATTTGAATTGGACGCTAGAAATGAATGTCAAATGTGTGGGTAGTATAAGGATAGTGTCGCTCACCAACAAGCCTACTTATTTCCTAACAACTGTTAGTTAGATCAGCATTCTGATTAAGTTAGCCTTACAAGGGTTTCCAATATTAATAGGGTAATTTATGTATTGCTAGCAACTGCGAATGAGTTTGCCTAACTTGAATCGGCTGGGTTACACTCGGGCTTAAGCGTAACTTGTGAGCGAATCGAGTTGTGCTTAAGTTCAGCTTGATTAGCTTACGCTAGGTCTTGTAAAGCTTTGACTTTACCCGAGCATGAGTTAACTAATGGCTTGGGCCTTGGCTTGAGCTTTAGATCCACCCGGGGGTGCAAATAAGCTAATGTTACATATGAGCACAGTTCAAGTACAAGCCCTAGATTAGTATTGGAATTATAATAAAAAAATTTCCAAACTGGATAATTTGAAAAGAGCCATACCCCACCCCCCCACCAAAAAAAAAAAAAAAAGAAAGAAAGAAAAGAAAAAAAGAGGAAAAAAGGAGGAAAACGCCTTTTAAATTTATTTAAATGTAAACTTTGACTAAAAACATATTGTAACATCTTCAATTTATGCCTGAAATAAGGAAGTCCGGTAAAAAGATTAAGTAGTTAAAAGGGTTCTCATAAACCAACTTAAAAGGAAGAAAGCAGAAAAAAGAAACTTATCAATCTATCAATTGAATTTTCATCAACACAATTCCATGGCTCAATCTCCATAAGCTCAATCTCCATAATCTGCAAAACGGAACGGGACGGGATTCCCCCATTCTTGGTCAATAATCCAACTTAGAAAAAAAATACTTATATACCACCTGCACGACCCAAGTCCTCAACCAATGAGCTATGGATTCATCTGTGGTTGTTTATGTGGAAAGGAAGATGCATCACCACTTAATTATCAATCAATTAGGTGGCAGGTGGATCATACGTACTCCTTTTAATTTTAAAATCAATTTATATATATGAAAGCCACTATTTTTAATTAAGAAATCAGCTGATTGCATGTAATTGATTTTGACCAATTGATTTTGACTCTAACAACGCTCTCCACGTTCCTCAAACTACCCCACCAACCCCAAATCTTGGTTCCGTTTTCTATCCATTTAATTGCAATTAAGTTCAATGATGTTAAACAGGAAGTGTGATGCATGGATTTACGTTCTCGAGCAACGAATCGTTTTTCTTAAACATTGAGATCTCTCCCAGCGAATCATATTCTCAAAAAGGAATTTTTGTTTATGAACGAGGTCGAGCTCTGTCACTACGATCATCGCCTTTCCCTCTCCCTAAGCCCCAAAGTCACTCCCTTCCATTGCAAAGTCGACCGGATCCCTTAAACCCTCTTTTCTCAAAACACTTTCTTTTTGAGGAGCTCGTACTTCTGTATCCTCTCTCCCCAACTAAAAGGCCTCGATGGAAGATGGTCGCTACTGAATTGGGCGGACGACTGCTTCCAAAGCAGCACCACCAAATTTTCAATCCATTAATCGAATTGTACGCTGAGGTTGTTGTTTTTGGATATGATGTGTTTTCGGGTTTCTTGCTTTCGATTATGTTAAGATCCATTTCTAATTTTGCGAATGAGGAAATAGGATGATGGTCTCTATACTTGGCATAGATGTGCTCCATCGATCGAATTGTAAACTGAGATGGTTCTTGGAATTTATATGTGTTTTTCATTTGTGTTGCTGCTTTCGAATTTGCATCTACAGAATTCCTATTCAGATATTTCATCGGAGTTTATGAATGAGATAATTCGATGTGCTCCAATCCAAACCGTCCAAAACTATTTGGTGATCCAAGCGTCATTGTAGGCATTACCTACTATAATCTTACTAATTGATGGCGGCCATATCAATATGGAACTGAGAAGGAATGTGTTAATAACCACATTAACACATAATTGATTAAAGCATGTTCACATATTGGTGATAGTCATGATTGCTGATGATAGGGCTTTCATGCTTAGGATATAGTCCATTGCTTTTCTAGAGTGTGTTCTTGATCAAAGGTTGTAAGTGCACGTGTTCTTTCAGATATTTAATCAAACAAACATGTTATAACTTATAACAATAAAAAACCCACCTTGTCATACTTATGAAACCCTTGTACAAGTCTCTTTGTAACCTAATTACTTCTTCTATAATGAATCTGGAAAGAGCGGAAGAAAACTAAGGTGTGAGTGTGATTCCTTGGTTTGTTTTTTTATTTTTATTTTCTTAACAGATTGTATTTGTTCAATATTAAAGTCGATCGATAACATTTAACGGATTAAGCTGTACTTCAATTGCAATCGGTGGTTGTTGCAAGAATGTGGAGAGGGACTGTCAAAATCAATTAGATGCAATTTGCTAATTTGGGAAATTAAAATCACTTAGTATTAAAACTATCAACATAAAAGTCTGTCTTGGAAAAATAATAATAGTAATAATCTTATCAATTTTATCAATGGATGGGACGAGTTAAGCAAACCCAAAACTACAGCCCGCTTTGAACTCTATTCGGGTAAGAGTCTAGAAACCCATATCTGTTCTAAACTCGACTCAATAACTACCAACCCGCTTCCAATAATAAAATACCATATTTGAGATTTCTTATAATCTTTTTCTTCTCAATATTATTTATACAAGAATTTCATATTTCTAAGTTTCTTAGGTTTTTTTTTTTGGAAATTTTGGCATAAAGTATTTATTTACACTTGCAATTGCATATTTCTTCAAGAAAGTCAGATTTTTTTATATTTCGTAATTGTCACACATGACATAGCATCCTCCCCCATCGATGCTTATAACTTAGTAGTTATAAAGTTATTATTATTTTTAAAATATTTGAATTTAGTTTTATATAACATAAATATCTAAAATTAAAATCAGTTCTTTATTACTTTCATAAAATCAATTTTATTAAATGATCTTTTTGTATGACTTCTACTGCCCGTGCTAAGCACGGGGGCATTTTGCTAGTGGTAAAGAGAAAGAAAATGTAGCTCAAATCCTACTATTCATAAATTTGGGTCTGTAAACTTGAGCTTGGTGGCAATTAATAGAGGGTAGTGAGCGAGGGGGGAAAGAATTAGGAGCATTTTCCTCTTCTCTGCTAAGTTAGACTAATGGTTCTGAGTGATCCTTTGAACTTGACCCAGGGATCAATCTCTGGCATTACCCTCTCTCTCTCTCTAGGTGCCATGATCTCAAACCAATGATTTCAAAATTCAAACCAAAGGTTTAACATCCATGCTAATGTTATTCATTGATGAAACTCGTATTTATTTTTATCAAAATCTAAATGGTCACATTAAATGAACTAGATCTAGCAATCTGACTCTCATGTCTAAATCAGTAGCAATCAAACTGATTGGATCCGATACTATATTAAATCCCCTCTCTAATCAATACAACCGAAACCTCGAGATGTTCATAGAAGCATTGGAAATACTTTTAAATATTTTCAACTTTTTTTTTCTTCTCTCTCAAATTGAATTGACATTTTCTGTTATTGAACAAAGTGAATCATTCATATGGTAAAGGGAAAATTACCGTACGGAAGCTCTAAAATCCCACATTTACCCAATACAAAATAAAAATTTACAAATTACCAAAGCAAAGATCGTACATGAAAGTTGGACCATTTTACCCTTTATCCTGGGATATCCTAATCGTGTAGGATGTCCCAGTTTTCGATATCCCACGCCATTAGGATATCGCATCGTTTGATATCTTAGACTCGTAGGATATCGCACAGTTCGATATCCTATATTCGTAGGATATCGCATAATTACCTACACCTATATATAACTTAACATACAGACCTCCGTTTCTAAAAACTGCATTTAAGACCTTTGTTTCCAAAAATTGCAGAGCTTCATTTCTATTTCCTTCTTCCCCGTTTTGGCTTGTGGGTTACTATAGGATATTACTATTTCATCTTCTGTCTTCACTACTTTATATATTTTATTTATCACAACAGGTATGTTGGATCATATAATTTCTGAATAGGTTAAAAAAGCTGCTCATTAATGTCGTTTTGATAAACCTTGTTTTCTGCTTTGATTCTTATGATGGAAACCGTATTTTACTCATTAAGATCTAAATCCCTTCATGAAATGCATTATTTTATTAAACTTCTTGCATTTGATGTGTTTTTTTTTTTTTTTTTTTATTGATATACTGCTCCCTCATCTTGTATCTTTCACCATTAACCTATTTAATAGTCCATTGGTGAAGCGCTTTTTTCCTTTTTTGATTTCTATGTTATAATAAAATGTATGAATTTGTTACTCACTAGAAAATAAGGCAAAAGAGTCCTTTATAGGTACTAATATTGTGGCATTATATTGTTCCTATAAATCTCATAACAAATAATTTGATGGTAAAATTCATCCTATGATTACTACATATTTCCAACCTATGCAATTTTTATTAATAAAATATATTTTATTTTTATTGTTTTAATTAGGATGTCAGATGTTGATTTTTCTCTTATACTGCACTTTGATGGAGAGCAAGATGTGGATCGCTCACATCTAATATATAACGGTGGAGAGCAGAAGTCTATCTTTGTCTATAGCAACATAACTTACAATTCACTAATTGAAAAAGTTGCAGCAGAAACCAATTGGAAGATGAGAAATGGGTATCCTTACATACAATACATATATCATACAGGTCAGAACTTTACATTAGTAGGCCTAAGAGGTGATGACGATCTGATGTGAATGTTCATATTATTTCGATATGGAGTTGATCCTATCTTCCTGTATATCCATAGAAGTGATGGTGTTGCCACAAACAATCAACCACCAAGTTTAAGGTATGCAATAAATCACATTACTACTTGATATCTATTATTATCATTTTTATTACCTAAGTCAATTTGGATGCACAGTAGGTGTACAATATCTCAATTAGACCAAGATGATGAGAATGTAACGAGAAGTATTGGCGTAAGGAAGAGATCGCTCATGGATGAAGCTAATATAAAGCCATTAAGAGTTTTTGAGGATGAACAATACGATGAGAAGGAAAACAAGAAGTAATGGCGTAAGAAAGAGAATGGTCATGAATGAAGTTGATGTAAACCCATCAATAGTCTGAGGATAGAGAAGATCAGATTGATGGCTTCTAGGCTTAATATTATGGCAGGCAAATGTGTTGAGTGACCGATAATCAGTGGTTAGACCGGATATGGAGAAGGTTGGAATATCCCATACAGTAGGTTCACCACATAAAACGGTGGCCACCTCGTTCGCTTGTATTTCAATGTTTTCTGCATCAGGGAATGGATAGGATCTGGCAGCAGGTCTCCGAAGATCGAGTAAAGTGGCAATCTTATTTGCATCCACATGGAGTGTCTTTCCCCGAACATAGGTTTTGAAATCACTACTTGAAACATCAAATATATTGCAATAAAACTCCCAAACTCAGTCCTCAAGCATTCATTAATCAAGTTCATTAGAATCATGCAGCCATTAACATGAAGCCAGTGCAAAAACCTTGTGCCGGTGAGATCGAACTGCACAACTACTCTCTCAAATATCACTGTGCGATTGATGAATCTTGATTCAAAATGTTGAGCATTCGCTGCATCCTTGAACCGTTCAGTATTGAATCGAGAGGAAGACCCAGCTGGTCACTTCCCCTTAAAAGTCTTAGGAGGCATGCTGTACCATGGAGAGTTAGAGATAAAAATAAACAAACACATAAGGTTGGACTTGGGAAAGTTCACAATCACAGAGCATGAAAAATACATAAGGTTGTCACTTCATATAATCCCAAAAAATTGTGAAACATGGAAAAGTGACAGAGCATATAATCAACATTAATCAACTGTTAAATAAGAGAGCACCCAAAATAGAGGCATACATGCACTTCCACCCAGCACATGTTTTTTTTTTTTTTTTTTTTTGATGGTTTAAAATATGTTCATATATGTGTGTGAACCTCTGATATGTGCATATTGTAAAAAGAGAATAAACTACAATAGTGAATAAACTACACTAGTGAATGGGATTGAAACATAAAATAAAATAAAACTCATAAGAAGAAGAGAAGAAGATCATACCTGTGAGAAGATGAGAAGATGAGAGAAGAAAAATGATAGAAACCAAGCCTCAAAAGAGTGAGTAGAGAAGGAGTGGGTAGGAGAATTTACTGCGGTGGGTAGGAGAATTCAGTGCAGGTGGGTGAGATAATTCAATGCAGTGGGTGGCGAGATAATTTAGTACAGTGTGTGAGATAATTGTGCAGGAAAAAGGAAAATTTATTGCCGAAAATAACCTTGCTGCATTTTACGAAGATACCCCCGAAGAATTGAGGGCTCACTATAGCGAAAACCTCGCTATAGCAAGCTGAACCTTCAAGTGGACTCGCTATAGCGAGCCACAGGTCTTGCTATAGCGAGCGAGAGCTTTGGTAATCATCCCTTGTATATGTAGGATATCCAAGGGTGCGATCCTAACGGCGTGGGATATCGAAAAAGTTAAATGCTATAAAAAAAAATGAGGTATTTTGAAATACCTCTTTGATAGGATGGAGTCGTCTAGCTGCTACCAAAACTCGATACCATGTCCTCTATGTGTTTCCACAATACTACCACCAGAGAAGCATGGATTTGATATCTTACGATCTTCATTATGTTTATTATGTACTTAAAACAATTCGCATAACAGTCAACTTGGTGGTGTTTTATTTTGACTTTAAAAAAATAAAATAATAGTCCATACCAGCTTGTATAGGCCTGTTTGGGATATAGAGGTGTGAACCGGATATCATGTTACATTTGTTTCTCTAAAGCGTGTTTGAAAACAAAAAGTATATTTCAATATCTTACTTTCTTCTAAAAACTTTCATATTATATTATTTAGGGATATGCTATATAAGATAATCTTTTATTACAAAATCTTTTTTTATATACGAAAGAACTCATAGACAACCATTAATTATAGTGGCCTTCTATAAGTTTTAACATTAATTATCCTTATTGCAACTATAACTCCCAATATTAGATTGGTCCCACAATGCTTACAAATTTAATGTGGCGTCGTATAACCCTATTATAATTACATAGCACTTGTTAATTATCAATATTATGAGAGTCCTACTAATGTCACACTAGGGACCTTTCATCGTGATTACCAACATTAGGTGGGTCCCATACTACCAAAATTAGCTGGGTTTCTTATTAATTACCAAGTTTGAATTGTGCGATTGCAGTTAGAAGTTTGTCATCATTAAATGGGTCTCGCTATTTGATAGCTTCCCTTGTGTTAATATGACTACCAATATCAAATGGGTTCCACAATGATTCTCATAGATAAATTCATCAATGATGTTTGACATTAGATAAGGTTTTACAAAAAAAAAAAAAAAAGATAGGCCCATTTGTGATCATCACCATTAGATGTATTACACTATGGCTATCAATATTTAGTGTGCTTACATTAATCAAACAATATTGATTGGATCTCAAGGTTCTAACATTTAATCTTGTGATTTTTTAACAATAGTGGATCCTACCATGGTTATTAACACATGTGATTACAAATTAGTGGGTCATGCATTGGGTCAATTGATTACTTTCATTCCATTTCTTATATACTATATCATCTTGTGAGTTTTTTAATAAATTGCCAAACGCTTCAAAAAAAAAATATTGAAATTTGCAAAAATTGCTAAACACTATAAGTGACACTATATAATAATATGATACTATTTTATTTTATGATAATAAAATCTTATAATATTTGAACTTGTTATTAAAGCAATAAGATTTGTTTTGACATATCAGTAGTACCCATAGAGCTAGAAAAAAATTGCCCTAGTCCTCCCGCTGATATGCATACATTTGAGTGGCCCCATAGGCTGAGTGCATTGACTTGCAATCTGCTTGTACAAAAACATTATCCTATTATATAGATTACCCATGAAATTTATTTTCCTTTCAACCATGCACGTATACTCCCACAATCAATAGGGAGGGCCAATTGTAGATTGGAAAGATGGAGATGGCCATAGGGTGGCTAAAGTCTCTTAACTTAATTATAACCCACCCAAGTGGTTTGGATTAGAATGTTGTTGATGGAAAGCAGACAATGCAAACACTCCTCTGCAGAGAGGATAAGAATTCACTAAATAAAGTAAAAGAAATAGTATTAGCAAAAAATAATAATATAGAAAAGAATAGAACAATATTAGAGCTATAAGCCTAAACCAAAACATGATCCATTAAGTCCACAGCCAGCCAATGGGTCGACCTGAGCTCGTCCTCGCCGGAGACAGTGGACGCCAAGCCGCCGTCAAAGTCCACGCCATAAAAGTAGACGGCGAGACCATAGAAGAGGAAGAAGAAGAGGAGGACGAGGAGAATGACGCCGCACAACCCCTTGATGAGGCCGTTGTAGGAGGCGACGCGGGTGACAGCCTGCTGGAACTTGAGAAGGCAGCCATGGCCGGCATTGTGGGACGGTTTCTTCTTCAGTACCGTTTGATCCAGGGATGGCGTTGGATTGACAAAGATGATGACATTCCTCTCTTTCACTTTCTTCCCCCATTCCTGAAACTCGTAGTCGTACTTCGGTGTGTCTCCATACATTTTTCTATTCAAAATCTCTCTCTCTCCTGATCCTAGTCTTGGAGTGACATTAATTGTTTAGTGTAGAAGAGGTAGAGGGCAGATAAGTGAAGAAGAAGCAAGTGCAGGTTGATTGAGAAAAAGGACTGGTCTTTAATACACTCCTGCTTGCTGCGATATATATATATATATATATATATATAGTAGGTAAGGTCTTGAGGGTGGAGTCCATCACAGGTAATAACTCTACCCATGATCCTGTTATCTATATTTTTAGGTGGTGGACTCTAAATCAAATCTGAGTTTCCTTAGTTAATGGTTTAAAATTTGAATTGGACTAACACAATTAAGGTGAATTAAGGTCAGATTAAGGAAGGTTTTTTATTTTGATTAGTCTTATCCAAAATAAATTACTATTAATTTTATTGCAATTAGAATAGGATTTTATTTTAAATGGTTTTTTGTCTAGATAAAATAGATTTTGTTTTTTGTTAAAGTTTAATATAGAAAGGAACTTTATTTTGTTAAGAGTTTGAATTAGTGCAGGAGTTTGATTTTCTATTGATATAATTAGTGAGTACCAATTTGTTGGTTTCCTGATCTGGGAAGTACTGTTAAGAAAAGAAGAAAAAAAAAAAAAAAAGTGCCCCGATGGTTTATATTTTATAAATAGAAAGTTTCAACTTGCAAGCAGCAGACATGGGTTGACTTACAGGTAAAACCTGGGTTGAGGTTTCTCAAATCAATTTTGGTAGTACATTTTCAATTTGAATGAGATTTCACCACCATGAAAGGCAATTATTTTGAGCGGTTTAGATTTTTTTCATATTGAGCTCCAATATAAAGAACTTTTTAATGATGTAGGGTGTTATGACTTGGGGGGCTGATATTTTACTTTAAAGTTGTTATTTATAGAAAAAAATAATTATTTTTTAGTATTTTATAATATTTTTGATTTTTGGGAATATTTTTTTCAACTTTTTTGGATGAAAAAATTACAATGCGATGAACGCGACTGATTCCGCAATTTTAATTCATGGGCCCATCGCCGGATCTCTAAATGTCAGCATTGAATAAACAGAAGGCGTTTGCTCACCTAGAAATTGTGTAGTTAGTGACTGGTAGATGAAAATGTATTATGATCCCTATTCATCCACTTATAGGATGGATGGGCGTCATTTAGATTAAAGAAAACTTGATTTACAACTCATTAGATTTATGTAGAATTCCCACGACTCCTCTTCTTTGGAGTCTAATTTCTTCATACATAACTACCCCATTTGAATTGGAAGCTAGAAAAATAGATGTCATATGTCCATGTATCGTGGGCTCAATCTCAACTATGATACTACTTGGTATGTCATCTTAAATGCTACAAAATTAGTGTCACAAATATAAGAACAAAAATGCAACCAAACAACACAAAGAAGACACACAAATTTAAGTAATTCTCTCGAGATCAGAGAACCCGAACCCCTAGACAGGGGTCTGACTTGATGGCTAAAATAACTATTTATATAAAAAGGTATTTTAAAATACCTCTTTATTGGTGTTTGAGATGCAGATACCAACGCTCGATTCCTCGTTCAATAGGAAAATTACAATGCTTTAAACCAGTGAAGCAACCGAGGTTGGTGATTTTCAAACTTTTCATAATTCTTTATGTAGATAACTATAAACATTGGCTAGAAACTAACATCTTTTCAATTGTGGCATTAATTGGTACAGACCGAGCCATCTGACAATAGGAGTGTAAACTGGGATGGATGGAAAAAAAAAAAAAAAAAAAATGGTGCCCGAGTCGTGCCCAGCCTGTCGACCGCATTGACTGGGCCGAGCAGGCACGACACGACCCAAAGATGGCCCGTGCCGGCCAGGGAGCCCTGGCAAGACACTTAGATATAGACTTCTGATTTTTTTTTTTTAACATAAAGAAATTGTAAAACTTAAAATAATTAAATATTTGTTTTTGCATTTATAAATTAGCATCAATTTTTATGTATTATATTTAATAAATTCAGGTTTATTTCAAGTTGAGAACCCCTAAAAGACCATAAAGTGTCTTTCAAATTATATAAAATAAATTAAAAATAAAAAAAGAATTAGAAGAGGCATGTGGGCAGCACGACCTTAGCCTTGTCGTGGACTGTGTTGGGCCTACCCCCATTGACCTAGGCATAGCACGGCACGACCCGGGCACTGCTACGCCTGCCTAAAAGCGAGTCGTGCCAGTTTAAACCCTTATCTAACAATCCATGTCTTAATCTGTTGGATATAAGCTATTTCACAACCAGGTATTCTATCATTAATCGGGAGCTCATTTGTGTGACTACCTTTCACCGGAAAAGACTTGGAAAGTGGAAAATCAATTGGCCCTACCTACCTAATACATCAAAAATCAGTCTAACATGACATTTCTAAACATCTGAACTTGTGTGATAAAAAGCAAAATCAAAATCAATTCGTATCCGCTATATGTAGAATCAATTTTAGATTAGATGGTTAGGAATGTCTAATGAGACTATTAAGGTAAGCCATAGGTGATCTGCATGTCAACTTGAGACTCTTGAAAATTCATTTTTAATGCCAAGCAGGGCCGCTGGAGTCAGTCCACAAATGTGGCCTAGACTTGGGCTGCATTTTTAAGCCCACAACACTATGTATATAGCTGAATAATAAAATGGGTCGGGCAATGGCTTCTGTCCAGCATATCTAACAGAAAGAGATGTATATATTTTACCAGCAGGCAAATAGTGGACTTGGCATACCAGTGTAGTGGGTCCACTTAAAGGGATGGGCTGGTAAAAAAAAATTGCAGTTCAAATCCCGGTTGGGGAATTTTAGATGATGTAAAACTGAATCTGGTGACAATTTGTAGGGCCCCAAAATATTAGCCCCTATGGGCTGTCCTGCAGTGGGCCTTCCATGAAAGGAGAGGAAATAAAAAAATGAAGGTATTTTAAAATACCTCAGTTTTCTTTTCTCACTTAGCCTTCTAAATGGTGATAGCGTGTACCATGACCTAACGATCTACACCATCAGTTTAAACCATGGTGCCAAGGTAGAGATAGGCATCAGTTGAAATCATATTTACTTGTTTAAAAACTATCATAGGTACATTAATTAACCAGGCCTGCCCATCTTACCACTCATGTCTTCATATGTAGAATAAAAGGCAGGTTATCTTCTCTCTTTCTTCTCTCTCAGACTGTGAAACTGCATGTATCTTTCTCTGAAGAAAATAATTACATTTGTATGTAAAGTGTACGTCTCAGAGAGTGAAACTGCATAACCGTATCTTTCTCTGCACGGTTCGATTCGATTACGGATTTCCGTAATAAATAAACCGAACTTACAGTTCTGTTGTATGTAACCGCAAGAATGTATGTACCTTATTCAATTGTTCCATTGTGGTATCATTTGTAATGTTTAATACTAAGTGAATGTCTGAGTCATGCTAGGATTAGCCCAACCTAAACAGACTATAATGGGACCATTTGTATGAAAAGTGGTCTTGTCATGCCTGATAGCCCAACCTAAAGACCACAAGAGCCTCATGATGACCACCAGAGCCTCATTGAAGCCCAGTCAACCATCATGAGACCCACAATTGGGTCAAAAGGGTCCACAGTCCAAACTAGGGATGTAAACGGGTTGGTTCTAATCCGGTTCCATGGTAGACCCAGAACCAAAACCGTTAATGAGAATATGTAATTGAAACCGTTTTTAAATCGGTTTTCTAGCTCCGAAACCGAAACCAATAATGAGAAGATGGAATCGGGATTGGAATTGGAACCGGTTTCGTATATGGGACGGATTTAGGTAAAGGATAATATGAAAAAACTAGTTTTTATGAGAAATTCTAAAAAAATGAGATAATATATCAGGTCCTGGGTCCATGGGTTGGAACCATGGCAGGAACTGAAACCCATTTTTAGGTCACGGTTTTCAAAAAGGATCCGGACCCGAACCTAAACCCAAACCATAGTTATTAATTTCGTACCATTTTGGCCGAAATGACTGAAGTTTTCGTTTCGGTCAAATTGCCGAAATGAAATCTCACATAAAACTCTTCATTTAAAATTTCTGTCCATTTCGGCCGAAATCAAGTATTTCAATCATATTTCAGCCGAAATGAAGTTTTACATAATTAATTATTTTTTTAATTTTTATACATATATATTCTTTGTATTTCTTATATTTGCCAAAATGTAATTCCAAAAAGTTTTACTATGATGGATTCAAATTATATTTCTTGTTTTATTTTTTATATTTCTACATATACATAAGTATATTATTTTATATTTCTCCGAAATGTAATTCTAAAAAGTTTCGCCGAAATTTTGAATCGGACGAAACTATTCGTTTTGGAGGTCAGATCGAAATGGAGTCTGAAACAATATTGACAACCTTGAACGAGACTCATTTACTTATCGGTGCCTAAATAAAGGCCCAAACCCTATTTTTAACAAGTCAGAACTTTAGGATAATTGGAGAATCGGGGACCCATTTACGTCTCTAGTCCAAACGATACTTCAAGCCGACACGTGTACTAGCCGTTCTTCAATGGGCCTCGCTTCACAAAAAATAGCCTTCCGTCTAGGCCTATCAGTTGAGACCGTACAATGGGTACCAGGCCCGGCCCAAGTCCGAAAAAATAGGGCTTTAAAAAAAAAAAAGAGCTTAGCTGGCTGGGCTTGGATAGTAGTTTTAAAGCCCAACAAAAATGAGATTGTGAATGGCAGAACAGGCGCGACTTGGCCTTCCCACATGTCTACTACTCCACAAATTTGTTAAATCCATCTCTAAAATCTCTCATCATGCTCACAACTTTTTGTACTAATCAGTAATTACCCATGTAATTTGTCGTTACTTTAGGTATGTATGGCGCATGTCTATAATTTATACTCTATTTGCATCTATACTCTATTTGCATCTCTACTTATTGTTACTTATTGTTATGGTTCCAACAACAACGAGCCCTAAAGTTGCATCTAACTAAGTCATCCTTTGAAGAAAATGATATGGTATGACCCTTCATCCAGCACCCATGTCCACATATACTTATCATAGATTGCAACCTATACATCTTTTTTTTTTTTCTCATGAATGGTGTAAATTATGCATTTATTGCAATGTATTACCCTCTAATCATTAAAAGAAATGAACCTTAACACAGGCATATGGATCCAAATAAGCCCCCTATTGCGAGTTAACCCAAGTGTTTCAAAATTAAAAGAGACTTTCAATTGACCCAGAAGGTGTTTTTGCGAGACTAATCCAAAAAGGAATTTCCATGTCTAAGTAGAGGGTTCATCACCTGGTCTCATCAATGGTTAAAATAAATTTTCTCACATTAAAAAAATCATGAATGTTTCAATGTTACAGTATTAAAAACCAGTAAAAAAACTCACAGCAGCTTGCCAGACAAGGGTCATATCATTTGTATCTATGGCTCTCTCAATTTGTATATTATTATTTTTTTCTCTAGAAAGATTTGGTTAATTTGTAACTTTTGTATTAAGTGGATGATGAAATGCATTGGGCTCTGACCAGTTTCTGCGTAAATTGATGGAAATGTGTAAAAAACTTTCAATTGGACTTCACATCGTTAATATTTTGTTTTTGTTGGTTTCTGCTGAGTTCTTTTAGACATTATTTGACCCATGTATGATGGATACTTAATTGATTTCTGTTAAATTTTTTTATTTTCTACTCCGCCACCAGCAAAAAATAAATAAATAATTTTCTCTGTCATATTGCTTATTGGATTGCATTGTCGGTCCTAAGCCCGGAAAAAAATGAGAAGAGTTTAAAGTACGATTCGCACTCGATGTTCGGTGATAACATAGAAATAATTAGATAATATTTAACTTACATTCAAGATCGTGCTAAGGCCTTGGCCCAACCTGGTCCCGTACGTGATGAGATTTGATGTAGCCCCGTACGGGATGGGATATGAAAGCCCCGTCCAATATTTGGGACGGGATTGAACAGGCCAAGCCCAGCCCGGCCCGGTCCATTGGAAGGCCTACTTCCATCCTTGGGTGAATGGGTGGGGTAAAAAAGAAAAAGAAAAGGAGTGATCATCTTGCGAGGAATGGAGCGAAAAAACGGCTGAAGATGAAAGAAAACCAAAATATGGCGCGAAAATGGGCCCCCAGACTTATCTCCCGCTTTCGTATTTAGCAGAGAAGAGAAAGAGAGACGAAGGAAAGAACGTCGAGAAAGAGAAGAAGAAGAAGAAGAAGAAGGGAGAAGACGAGCATTTTCAGGTTGTCTCTCGCCCCTTCGGTTTTGGGTTCTGAAATGTGTTTTTTGGGTTCTCTCTCTGTCTCGGTTTTGGGCTTTTGGATTTGGGATTTTGGGGGTTGCTGTTTTTGGTTCAGTTAGGGGGTTTGGGTTGGGGATTTTGAATTTTACGATAATGAGTAGGCAATGTTTTTGGGTTTCCAGATGAGATTGAAATGTATCAGGAAATGTTTAATTTTTCTCTCCTGCTACTCATGATGAAGTAGTATGAGTTGGATTTTCTTGACATCTCTTTCTCTCCTTCGACATTAGGGTTCTGGATTAGGGTTCTTAAGTTGGTTGCGTTGGTCATTCAATTAGGGTTCTTGAATATGTTACATTCTTTGAATGTTCCTAAAATTGTATTGAAGTGGAAAGCTTCGGGTTTCTTGTATTTTCTTCGGTTTGAGACTGGGAGTTGCAGAATCGGTTTTCAAGATTTCTTGGAGTTTCTGTTTGTAGTTTGATTATTGAACATGGCTTTTTAATTTTCTAGTTTTGCTTGAATTTACCCTTTTTCCGATTGATGTTTCGAACCGGTGAATCTTTGGGTCCTGAACTTTGTTTGTTTGATATTCTGGGCTAATAATATTTGTTGATGTTTCCTGATTTTTGATTGATTTTCTCAAGTTTTGATTTCAATTATTGTTGTATGAGTTGCTTTCCTATTAGAGACATATCTGGTACTAAAACTGTGGTTTTCAATGTGTGGTGTTGCACTTCTTTATTGGAAGGTAAATTTTCTGTACCCAATCATGTGAATTTCTTCTCTCTTAATTTCTGAGTATATTTGATTTCAGTGAATGATAGTTACTGTAATTTTATCGTCAACCATGATATTGGGTCACTGATTGATAGTTTATTTCTTCAATTTTGTTTTGTTATTTATGCTCTAGTTTATCTTGTTTATGTTTTGCATGCCTTGGATGTTTGATCAGTAGAAAGTTTGGTTAATCCTATTTTGGTTTCGCATATATTGGATGTATGATCAGTAACTAATTTAGTTAATCTTGTTTTTGTTTTGCATATATTGAATGCAAACTCGTCGTGATTATGGTGGGGACGATGATGATGATTATGCATGTTGTCAGTGATGGAATTCTTAAATGGCTCATAACATGGATGTGACCTCATCTTCATCAATAGGAATTGTTCATGACAGCAGTGGTGTTAAAATAGGATCTATACGAGATGATGCATTTGTTGCAAGACATTGGAATCTATCATCTCCTATCTTTTATCTTGCTTACACGGCGTGCTTGTCCAAAGAAGCATACTTACATGTCAAAGGTATGTTTGCTGAAATTCATCAGAAAGTACGAGAGATAAATTCTAATGATGGGTAGTGGCAAGGACCACAACAAAAAACGAAATATGGCATGTGATGAAGTACAGATTAAGAGTCCTTAGCGCGTTACAAAGGGATGTGGGAAGAGACTCAGATCATCTGAGAAAAAGGCACAATCAAAACCACGACTTTGCAATGGATGTAACAAGCGTGGCGTATCACATGACAAGCGAAATTGCCCTGCATTATTGAATAGGCATTTGCCATACTTGATTTTTGATCAGTTTGTAAGTTGTGATGTTATTTTGTTCAACACGTTTAAATGTTCAAGTACTTCAACAATATTTCAAATGCACAAGAGAAGATAAGAATGAGTCTCCAACTGACACAGCTTCATACAATGATACCTCTGATGCATCTACTTCGGATGATGAAGGGTCCCAAGAGTGTGTATTATTTTTAAAAATGGAAGCTTGTTTGTGTCTTATATGGATGAGAGAAATTACTTGCCTTAACTTTTTTGAAATTTTATGGCTAGAACATCTCTGATGTTGCAACAATCAAAACCACGACTTTGCAATGGATGTAACAGGCGCGGTGTCTCACACGACAAGCGAAATTGTCCTGCATTATTGAAAAGGTATTTACCATACACAATTTTTGATCATTTTATAAGTCGTGATGTTATTTTGTTCAACACATGTCACGACCCAGGCCCGAGGACCCGGCTAACCCGAGCCGTGAACCCCATACTTACTCCCGTAAACCCCGAATTAACTGAAGTTAAAACGAGATCCACAAGGGATATCAATCTCAAGAACCTGCCAAATATAAAACTTTTGCGAAACAATATATATTTGACAATATCAACTTATCATTTACATGTATACAAAAGAAAGTTCTTATACATGTATCGTTTTCAATATACATTTGTCAAACGCTGCATATACAAAATACTATGCAGACAACCATTGATTACATTTCCAAAATGAATCTATGAACAATTACTCAAAATATTATCCCAAAACATTTATCAAAAGTTCGATCGCACTCGGATACCCAATCAGATGGTATCCCGCCGATTCCACTCTATCAGACCTCCTGGAGGAACCGGAGCGGTCTCCTCCACTGGCGCCGGGGGCGCTGCAATGCCGGCAGGGGCAATCGGGCCTGTAATGCCATCAATAACACTAATGAACACAACGGTTCAACAATGTATAAACAATTCTTGCAATAGTATATCAATACATTTACATTGCAATAATGACAATTTCAATGCTAGAGAAATCTAGACAATTCTACAATAATCAATAATAGACGATGACAGTCAATATCAGTCAGTATACACGTACCAATTGGCAACTACCATAGCACTCATTGCATTACATTTCAATTCATTTCCATCTTCCCTCAAAGGAGGGATTATCATTTACCATCTCCCTAATCTTAATTAACCCAATTATTCACGCTTAATTAGCATTAATCTCAATTAATTAGCCTTAATTATGATTAGTTCGGGTCGGGGTGTAACAACACATTTAAATGTTCAATTACTTCAACAATATTTCAGATGCATGAGAGAAGATAAGAATAAGTCTCCAACTGACTCAAGTTCTGACAGTGATACCTTTGATACATCTACTTCCGATGATGAAAGGTCCCAAGAGTGCATATTATTTTTTAAAAATGGAAGCTTGTGTGTGTGTGTGTGTGTGTGTGTGTGTGTGTGTGTGTGTGTGTGTGTGTCTTATATGGATGAGAGAAATTACATGTCTAACTTTTTGAAATTATATGGTTGGAACATCTTTGATGTTGCCACAATCAAAACCACAACTTTGCAACGGACGTAATAAGCGTGGCGTCTCACATGACAAACGAAATTGTCCTACATTATTGAATAGATATTTACCATATACAATTTTTTTATCATTTTGTAAATTGTGATATTATTTTCTTTGATGCATTTAAATGTTCAAGACTTCAAGTACTTAAAAAATATTTCAGATGCAGAAGAGAAGAGAAGAATGAATCTCCAAGTGATGCAACTTCTAAAGCCTAAAGCCGATACTTTTGATGTATCTACTTCTGATGATGAAGGGCCCCAAGGGTAGGTATATTGAAGCTTTTGTGTGTCTTATATGGATGAGATGAATTACATGTCTAGCTTTTTGAAAATTTATGGTATGTTCTAAATGGCATTTTTTTGGTTAATTTTGGTATCATATAATGCCTTGTTCTGTTTATGCAGGGATTTAAAGTACCTTCCATGTCCACCACTCAATTCAGGTTCTAAGTGTTTTGAGTCCACCATGATTTGGTTTAGATGATTGAATTTAAGCCTACAATGGTGATGGTGTGATGTGTATTGTCATTAGATCTTTGAGCCTACAATGGCATAGTTCGAATTAATATTCATGTGATTTACTCTTAAATGTGTATTTTTAGGCATGTTTGTTTGAGTTCTCAGTGGTGATGGTGTAATTTGCATTGACATTGATGTATGAGCCTACGATGGCCTTGATTCATACTAATATTTGTGTACTCATGGGATGTCTACATGTTTGAGCATACAATGGCATTAGATGTTTCATGTTAGAGCCGGGAATGGTGAAGAAACCAATATATTTAATAGGATATCTACATCTTATAATTATTTCATTATCAAGTGCATTCATTGAAACTCATGCTAATCAGTTTCAAGTCCTTTAGAAAATCACACTAATCATTTTCAAGTTCTTTACAAAATTATTGCCTGACTGTAGTCGTCTATTTTGATCTATGAAAGCTCCCTCCCTAATTATCCAAAAGGTTCATGAAACAACTCAAAAGGCATCAATTATTTTTTGAAGCTGATTACATAATTTGAATCAATTAATGCAGGTCTGATGAACTAAGTGCCCTACTGTGGACAATGTCTCCCGAAACTTCTCCATGATAAACAACATAGCTGATTTCAACTTTTCTAGTGTAAAACAACATTTTTGTTGGAAGTTCTTTTAAAGTATTTTCTGATCATTCTGAAAAGAACGATGAATGTTCACTCAGAAAGGAACAGCAAGTGGTTCTCTTCTCTCTTTAAACAATGTTATTTCAGTAAGTCCCTGAATCCACTTCCAGTTGCAAAGCCAGTAAAAGGTCCTTGCATCAGACTATTGCACCTTACCATGCAAGCTTTTTTTAACAAATTAAGAATTAATGCAGCTGCCAACACACTCATGGTTGAGTCAAGTATCACTCCTAGCCAGTTGACAATCTAGCAAAAAAAGAACAAAAAACAAAAATTTGCAGCATATGGTATTACGCCAAAATTGGGCAATCAAGCAGTGGTCTATGGTCTATGGTCTGGACTGATCTCTGGGTTCTGCCTATTTTTTGTTTCTATGCTTTCTTTTAGAAGCCTAAGCATTGCTTTATCTTGTCAAGTGATGTTGTAGTTTCCTCCCACCAATTGTCATTTTCTCCTCAGTTTCGATGCACTACAGAAATATGTCGAATCAAAGTTACATCTATCCAAATGAACCTGCCTCGTTCTTTTTCTTCCTCCAAGCAGTTTGATTGTTACATAAAATTAACATAGGCGAATATCTTAGTATATATAACAAAAAAAAAGAAAAAGAAAAAGAATCAATTGTATTGCATAAAAGAGGAAATTTATACAAACTTACATTTAAGTGAGAACATTTCCAAAATTTTCGACCGAGTTAAGTATTCCTTTTCACTGTAATGCAAAGCCTATGTATAATTATCGTGAGCACAAGGAAACTTTTGTCACCTCTTGAAAGACACTCATGCGAACTACCATGACAACAAAAAAAAATCTTAATTCTTTGGTTGGTGGTCTTTCAATCTAATTTTATCCAAAAGTAAGGGCAGGTTTGTTGGAGGCTATTTAAGAATTCCTGCTTGGGGAATGTTTGAATTTGCCAAATGTCATCCCTCAACTAGATTCATGTTCTCAGGGATCTTGAATGTTTTGAAAGTTAGAATTTGGAGAATTCAAAGAATTCTATAAGACAAACAGGTCAATCCACAAGGTTGGGTTTTTGAAGATTTACAAACAAACATATAATTTTAAATTTCAAGGCCTAGACATTTTAAAAAAGTAGAATTTGGAGAACTCGGATTTATAAGCCAAACAAGTCAATTCAGGTTGCGTTTTTGAAACTTACAAACCAATCATGGAATTCATTCAACATGGAATTCCAATGCTAGAGGACACCCAACTAACATGCTGTTAGAAATCCCCTACACCAAAAATTCCCAAAATGTTCCCCAAAAGAAGTTGCTCGAAATGGCATAGATGGTCCAATCATGCTGTGGGTTTCTTTGGTTTCTTTTGATTCTTTATTTCATATGCTTGTACCCGGGCTGTGGGTCTTTATTTTTTATTTTCCAATGGAGTATGCCCCCTTGCAATTCTCTTCCTCTTTAAAGAGAATCTCTCTGTAAAGCATGTTTTTTTGAGGTTTAACGAAAGACTAACTTATTATTCAAAAAAGTATAATGGACAAGATAGTAGCATGACAAGCAATTTGTGGAAGACAAATCAATGACACTAGGCTACTATGATTAAAGGTGTTTGTTGGGATTAGCACTTCATATTGCATCTTTCTATGTTTAGGAAACACATTCTATTTTTTTTTTTTCTATGCACGATCTATGGTTAGAAAGTGTTTATTGCATGCATTAAAATTATGTTTTATATTTAAACTTGTGTTTTTATGCTGTAAATCAGATATTATTGACTGATTTTGAAGACTAATTTCGGACTGGTATGAAGCACTAAGGCTGAAAAGGGAAAAAAGCATCACTGTTGCAATCAGATTCTGGATGTTTTTCTCCCAAAAGTTCGAAAATTGAAAACCAGGCAAACGGAATCATTTTGCCTTGAAAATTAGCAAAATAAAGTATGGAATAAGGACTTTGAAACCCCATAATTTCAAAGAAAAATAACAATGGAAAGTAGGTCAAACAATGGCTCAAACAAGGGTGGTCGGACAACTTACAATCAGATTTCCAGCACAAAATTGTTCAACTAGGCCTTTTTAGAAAGTCAAAACTTTTTTGTTTCACATCATTTTTCACTAATTTTTTTTTTGTTGTGTTCATGCACAATCAGAGTTTGATTTCCAGCTATTAGATTTAATTTTAGGGCATGTTAGTTAAGTTGTGCAGTCCAGTAAAATTGGGAATGCGCAACAGTTTCTAGACTCAATTTTTGTAGCATCAATCATATTTTTAGAACCTTGTCTATGTTTGCATTGTTTGTGTTTAGAGCAGATTAAATCATTTATAATTGTATAAAAAATAGTTTTGGTAATTATGATTTAACTTAGAAAATTTAATTTTGATTTATTTCATATTAAATTGGTTTTTTTTATCTAATTTGTTGTTTTGCAAGCTCTAAATTAGCCTAGGATTTTTTATTTTGTTGGAAACTTTATAATTAAACTTTCCATTTCATTATTAGGGATTTTATGTACTTTGTTAGTTTCAATTTAGATTAGATTAAATTTATAAATTAGGACAGGCCGAAGTTGGAAAGTGCTAAAATGATTTACTCCTTGTGGATTTAACCCTGTACTCACCAAGATTTTACTACAATCGCACCCTTGCATTTGGGAGTTTGATCAACCCCCACCCTTACTCTTACCGTGATGTATATATATCATGCATAGCTTATTCACTTAAAAGTACATGAGAATCGCATAAGAATCAAGTAAAAAAAATTAATATATGAATCACATAAGAATCATACCCCAATAAACTCATATATATATATATATATATTTATTCAAATAAATCCACACATATCTATATATATAAAATTAAGAGTGTCAGGCCTAATATAAAATAAGTCGAACCATTAAATTAGTGGGCCTATAAATTTTGTCCAAGCCTAATTCTCAGGCCTTTTAAGAAAAGCAAAAACCTTCATTCATCAGGATTAGTAAGGGTTAGGCTAGCCAAGTACCCTTACAGAAGCGCGGACCGATAGCCCTGGTTGAACTCCACAATGTAGCCGGCCAACAAAAAGATTGAATCCATCACTCAAAATGAATGCCCTGGTATTCAGGATTATTCTAAACTTTACTCCATTATGAGTTTGTTGTACCTTTTAGGACTATTATAAAGATTATGAATATGAATAAAACAATCTTTTATATATTAATAATCATATGCACAATATTAAAGTGGGCCAATTTTTATTTGATTAAAATTTGCATGGAAAGCTCATTTTCATTGTTTTTTCTTTTTCTAATAGAGGATTCTCAACCCTTTATGTTAGACTCATATCTTCGGATCAAGAGAAAAGCGAGATAAAACCACTGTGGCCTACAGGTGATAGCACTAATGGACTTATTTTTTTATTATTAAAGAGAAGTTACGGATATCGATACCAAAACCGCTAAAGTCCGAAAGACAGCAGAACGGTGGTCACGGGGTTGATTGTATTTTTATTTTCAATTGGTTGGATTGGACCCCAATTTAGTGGAATTCTGACAACACTAAGTGGATCCGGACCCATCCGTTCATTTTGATCGGAGTCTACTCATTTGTGTCGATGGAAACAAAGGGTTCTGTTCTTGGGTGAGGGAAAAAGAGCGTCGTTCTCTGTGTTCTGTTTTTCTGTAGAAGCCTGCAACTGTGAGAGAGAGATGGCTGCTAATTTCTGGACTTCGTCTCACTTGTAATTTGATTTCTCTCTCTTTCTCTCTATCTATATATGTATAGATGGATTAAATTGGTCTGTTATTGTTGTTGTTGAATCTTCTTCTTGATTTGGGTTTTTTTTTTTTTTTTTTGAAATTGCAGTAAACAACTTCTGGAGCCAGAAGAGGTGGATGTGGTGCCTTCACTTGACAAGGAGAAAGGCCTCACCCTAGAAGAATTCAAGATGATCAAAATCCACATGACTAATTGTTATCTTCTCCCCCTTTCCTTCCCTCCTCTTTTAATCTCATTTTTTCTCAATCAGCCCATCACCTTAAACTTTTACTATTTTGTCTCAAATTTGTCCTCTGCTGTGCATCTGTTTACCCATTTATTTGTTCAGTCATTTATATTAGGAATGGATTGCTATTTTGTGTTTTTTTTTTTTGGGTTTGTTATGATGTGGGTCTTCTTCAACTTTGATTAGATATTGTGAACCTGCCATATGATATTGGTTTTGCGATTTTTGTTCTAGGTTTCATCTCTTTTTTCATCAAATCTCTTAAATCATGCTCTATTTTGGTTCGGGAGAGTCCGGATCCTCTGAGAGAGAATTCCTGAGTGGAAGGACTAGAACGTCCTTCAATAATTTCATATATTTATTCACTCATTTATTTCTTTTGGGCACTCTTTTATCCTTTTTAACCTAACCATACTGCATCTGAAATTTAAAAGATATCCTACTATGTGAGTTTTTGGTTTCTAGACAACCAGAATCTGTTGATGTAACAAGGCATCTTTTGATCTTCAGTATGATTCAGCTTTCAACCGCGTTGAAAGAGTAAATTTACTTCAATTTTTTCTATTTTGTTTGAGTTTTGGAGAGTTTAAAGTTCATGTGAAATTTTTTTACATAAAAACCCATCTTCATAATTCCATCTTCATCTTCTTCTAGGTGTACTCTTCTTTGAACACTGTAGTTTTGTCATACATAAAATTCATCTTGGGATTTTTGTAACTTGACTTGCTAATTGCTATATTTTTTGGGATGCATACTTTCTTCCTTTTCACTTTGAGCAAATATGGTTTAAAATGGAGAGAGTGGATCAAGGAATGCGTGCCCTCAGCTTCTTTCTCAATCCTTATGAATGGAGCTACCAAAGTTTTTTTTTTTTCAACCCGTCAAGAGAGGTTTTTCATTTGTGCCAAGTTGATCCTCCTTCCTTTTTGTCTTGGTTGGCGAGGCCCTTTGTAGGATTATAGGGGATGCAAATTTGATTTCTGGTTTCAGACCTGCTAGAATTGCATTGGTTGTCAATCACCTTCAATTTTTCGAGGACATCCTAAATTTTTGTGATGTGGAGGAAGATCAAATTATGAATGAGCAGCAGCATATAACTTCACTTTTTTTAAGTAAACTTATCCACCATTTATGCTGATCTAATATTTTTCTTTATGTAGATGTCATGCTTTTTTTTTTGCCCCTCTTTCAATTTTGCTTCTGTTCATGTGATGTGTTAGTTCTTCCTAAATTGATGCACCACATGTAGTTTTCAAGGAAAACATAGTCTTGCATCTGTAGTTCTACTCAATGCAGACAGTTTTAGAGCTTCCTCCTTTGTGCATTTATGAAAAAATTTGTTGCAGATATCTCAAGACTGGGTCAACAATGTAAAGTCAGGCAAAGGTTTGTCCTTTTTATTAACATCATTTTTGGTGTGACTCTCTCTCCCCAACTTTTGATACTAATATTTATTGGAAAAAGTTATGAGTGGTGTATCTGGTAGTGGTTGCTGTCGAAACTAATTTTGATTGAAATTGCTGCTGTATCCTTTGCTTAGAAACATAACCTTTCTGAAAAAAAAAAAAGGAAGAAGAGATGATGGTGTATAGGTATTATCCTACCATGATTAGGATGTGGACCTGTTGCTGCTACATGATCATTTTACCTATTATTAGCGAAGGGGAAAGGATAATCTACAATTTACTTTTACTGTTTAGAGAGGATGAACTGACCATAGATGATAGGAATGTCCATGACAAGACACACAGGTAGACATATTAGATTGTTACAGGGTGGACACACACTTAAAGAGACCATAGATTCATGGATGTGTTGCTCACACACATATAGACAGATTGATTTTTAGTTTTGCTTGGCTTCTAATCCATTAAATGGTCTTTCAGGGTGGTAGCTACAGCCATTACTTACTTTAGACGCGTGTATACAAGGTATTGTCTTTATCTTGGCCATTATAATTGAATTATTTGAGTTTCTAATAATTGCTGTAAGTTAAGAAACTTTTGACCCTTCTTTTGTACTTGAATATGCCGTTGTATCTGTTTTGATTACTGTCAAACCAGTTGGTGCAATTTTTTTAGAGGTTAATAGTAGATATTTTGTAGCCAACCCCAGATTAATAAATGAAGCTTTAAAATGATGGTGATATTGACAATAATGTCAATGGTGATTTGCCATTGTGCCTGTTGAGTCATCTCATTATTCTTATTTCCTTAATTGAAGAAAATTGGAAGGTTTTTTCTTTTTTGATTAGGAACTGATGTAAAACCTTGACTACTAGCATGTTTTGGATGACTGTTAATTGTTAAATGATATGTAACATTGGTGAACAATAAACATAGCATTTCATCCATAAAGTCACGACGATATATAATCTAGTGTTCAGTCTCATGTCAGGGGTGTACTTACATTCTCGTATCGTATCATTTAAGTAAAATTTATAAATGTGTGATACGGTAGATGTCATATAGAAATTATAGGTCATGATCAAATATTATTTATACATGAACATAAGTATCTTCTAGTGTTTCCACCTTACCTAAATTCAGGAACTTGCATAGGCAAGTGGTTATGGCTCCAATCTATGTTACTTGGACGCAAAACATGCTGGTGCAGGCACACTGCAAGGTTTTTTTATCAAGAAATTTGGGGAAACAGATACAAGGCAATGTGTTTGATTTGAGCCCCTTGGTGATGAGCAGTGACAAAAATCAGCCTTGTTGAATGATGATCACCAATTCACCATCAAATTTAGAGCCCTAAAATTTGACAATTTTAAGGGTGCATGATCTTTGTGATTCAATCCAAAACTGAATCATCCTGATCTTGATGATTCAATGAAAAAGTGGCTTACTTCGATTGGGATGAGGGGGCATGCCGGACCTGGCAGGTATTGGTGGAGTTCTGTTTAATGGAGTGGAGGCTGTGTTAGCATTTTCTTGCCCTTTTGAGATAAAGGACTCAAATGAAACTTCAGCTATTCAGGAGGTTCTAAGATTTTTTAAAGCATATTTTTCAGGCCACCTTCTACTGGAAAGTGATTCTTTGGTTGCAGTAGTTGGGTGTCAAAGCAGGGAGACGCCCTGTGGAAGTATAGCTACATATTGAAAGTACATTTTTTAGAGTTAGTTTATTCACACATTGAGAGGTGCAAATATAGTTGTGGATTTTTTATCTAAAGAGAGTGGATAGAGATTCTATGCACTTAGAATGAATTTTTTTTTTTTGCTATATTTAGTTTCTTTTTTTTTTCCAAGTCTTAAACTGGTATATTTGCGTTATACTATGTACTTAGAATGGAACTTTTCTTGCTATATTTGGTTTCTTTTCTGCTCCTTTTTTCCCCCATTTTTTTCGGTCTTTTAACTGGTATATTTGTATTATACCAGTTTTTGATGTGATAAAAGTAATACTCTATATGTTGTTCTTTTGTGCAATAAATTTTCACTATTGTCGATAAAAATTTTTCACTTTGATTGGGATCAAAACTGGAAGCATGGTGGAAAGAGAATGGGCAGAAGGAAATGAGAATGACTGTAGGGAGCAGTTGACAGAGAAACTGCAGGATCTGAGGGAAAACTCAATCTCTTTTTCGCATCCAACATGAAGGAAGCATGAAAGCAGAATTGGAGGCCATGCTCAGCTGTGTAGGTCATGTATTGGTTTCCATCATGCCCAAAGAGAAGACGATTGGATGGAATAGATGCTTTGCATTTTGAGATTCAGATCTAGGTAGGGAGCAGAGAAAGCGATTAACATCACTGATGGAAGATCATGAAGAGGTAAGAAAGATCAGGTTCAGTTGGCTTTATTCACATTAGAGCAGGGGAGTGAGGAATCTCAAATTCTCAATCACAAGCCATAGTTAAAGAAGTTTATCGGAGTAGATTGGTGCGTGGGGTAGGGGTTCACTTATGGTATTAGTGTGGAAAGTGGAAAACTAATCTTATGTTGGGTGATTGTTATACTTGACTATAACTCATCCAGAGATTTTTTATGCAGTGATTATCAGTCAATTCATGCATGTCCCATTGATGGGACATTTAAAATTTAATTGCTATATATACAAAATTTTGAAGTATCTCAAGAAGTCACTAGGACAAGGAATTTTGTATTCAAGAAATGGTCATTTGATCGGAGAAGCATACACTTATGTCGGTTGGGCAGGACCAAAGATTGACAGAAGGTCAACAATAGGTTGTTGTACTATGGTGAGTGAAATTCTAGTGTCTTGAAAAAGAATAACTGGTAGTAGCAAGAATCCATTTCTGAAGCTGGATATAGAGCTTTAGCACTTGGTGCATGTAAATTCTTATGGCTACGGATCCTACTATATGAATTGGGATTTCTATTTAGAGGTCGAATGGTGTTATGTTCTGATAGTGCATCGGGTCACAACAAATCCAGTCTGCCTTGAATGTAAGAAACATGTAGGATGGTTTATTACCATTTCATTAAAAGAGAAGAATGGGGGGAAAAAAAAACCCAATATTGAATATGTGCACACAGAGGATCAATCAGCATATTTTCTCATTAAGGCAGTTTTAAGAAGAAAGTTATTAGATGCATTGTCCAAGCTGGGCATGGTAGATGTCTATGTTGAGAGTACTAGTCTTGTTTGTAATTTTGTAATAATATGGATTTTTTTTGTAATTACAGGAAAAGAAAAGATTTTTTTAAATATACAAAATATAAATAAACTATATGAGTGGTCACCCGGCCCTAGGCACCCAGCTGACAGATTGAAATTGAATTCTCCAAATCCCCTTCCTTTCTTCTGTTTTCTTTATTTTCCTCACCTAGGATTTTCTAAACATTAGAGAAGAAAAGCTTAGAAACAATCATAATAGGGGAACCAACACTAAAGAGTTGTCGGAAGAGCTTCAAAGAAGTGTTGCCGACCACCCATATTCGCACAAGTGAGGAAGGTCGGAAGAGCTTCAAAGAAGTGTTGCTGACCACCCATATTCGCACAAGTGAGGAAGGATACTCGGAAGGCTAGATTATCAAAGAAGGTAACAAGAACATGATCTGAGTGGTTGATTGGATGTTAAAAGAGAAAAGAAATCTCTATTGTAGTCTTGTTGGCTTGTCGAAATCAATTGCTGGAGGAATGTTGGGATATGATGTTAGTTGATATTAAACTACTAGGTCTAGTAATCTAAAACTCGGTCTTGGCCCCAACTCTGTCAAGACTGAGTCACTGTCAAGACCGAGTCAAGTTGGGTTGAAACTCCATTTTTTTCTCATGTATCCCATATCAATGAGAGAGAGATTTTTTAATTTTGTACTTTTACATCTCTCATTTTTCATTTCCTTGAGAAATGTCGCTTTCTCTTTCAAAAACCCTTTGCTCTGATTGGTTTCAAAGTGGAAAAAGAGAAGATGAAAGAAAATGTGAAACCTAAATTTTCTCTTTCCTTTCTTAAAAAATCCCTAATTTCAATCCTTTTGATTTCGTTTGTTCCCTTCTTTTTTTTTCCAGCTGAAACCCTATCTTCCGTGCTCAACACCACGGGAGATTTGTTGTTTACTTCGGAAGTGCTTGAAAGAAAAGGGAAGGAGCCATGGAAGGAATGGGCGTCATGTTCTCTTGGCTTGTGTTGTTTGTTGGATGCTTTTCTCTGTTATGAATTCTTTATCCTTTTCTATACTATATGGGCTATAAATTGGCATCCGAGTTTTAATCTCTTTGCTTAAGATGATTTCTGGCCTTGATGAACCGCAAAAGAAGAGGAGGAATGGAAGCCAGCCCCTGTGAACCCAAGCAAGAAGAGGAAAAAATGGAAGAAACCAGGGCATTAAAGTGGAAAAATGAGGCTTTCCCATAAGTATTGGCCGAGTCGCACGACCCAACTCATGGTCGAGTCTGAGTTGATTTGGACTTGACCTAGTTTTAAAATGCTGTCTAGATAAGGATGTGTTTGGTCTACCAACCTACGGATGAAGAGTTGAGGGTAGTTGTTGAGCTTTATTGGAAAGTGCTTGATCTAGGTTCCGGTTTTTGAATGTTTGACAAATTTTCAGAAATTTGTTCAAATGGATGTAAGGTTGCTCACTCTCAAACGCACAGAACTTAGGAAGCATGTTAATGGTAACAGATTTAATCTCAAACTGAGCTGTAGTGGTTGCAGGTAGAACTATGCAAGTAGGTGGGGCAGCAGAAGCGGGTGCAAACAGCTCCGTGATAGTTCTCTCTTGATTCTCCATTTTAGGAACAGTAGTTCAAACTTGATGGGTGTCTCATATAGTTCAAATCGGGCTAGACGACCTCTCTCACGTATCCAAGTTTGCATAAACCAGGGTACAACCTACCTAAATTAAAAGAAAAATCCTATTTGGCCCTAGAATGATGCACACGTAGTCAAGTACACCTTAATGTTAACACACCAACAATCTAATGAGTTAGCCTTTGTCAACTAGATAACTCCTAACTCCTAACTGGTTGAAGAGTGCACCTAAGCCTCCAACTCGGTCTTATGAAACCAAATCAACCAGGTAAGCCCCCAGGTTGAGTGTTGGGGCCACAATGTGCTTGGCAAGGGTCCCGCTTAAAAACCATACTCTTAGAATAGAGACTACCACCCTTAGATGGACAGGGCTTGCCTAGACATCGAATTGATCAAAGGGCGCAATTGGTGCAACCTTTGGTGTTCTTCGTCTTAATGAGCTCGAAGATCCTAGGGCCAATGTCTAATTGATTTTAAATTATTAGCTTGGGTGCTTAAAGTGGGGTGTGGTTAACCTAATGGGCAAGAATCCGGTGATGAAATCCGGTCCTTATCTTATGGGGGTGAGTGCCCTTACTAAGTGTGTGATTCCAATTTAATGTGTAACATTCAATCAATCACACTTTTGCCAAAATTTAACAATCAAGAATTAACCCATTTACTGAAGAGGCGTGGGTAGGGTTTTAGTACTCACCTCCCACTCAAGATGGGGGAGGATCTAGTTGAGTCGACTCAGGCCACTAATACCTGGACTCAATGTAACAACCCAAGGCGTAAAAACAATATCGTCCAATTGTCATCCTTCCCTGCCCCTAACTATTACAATCTGGGCCTTCCCAGAATTCAAAATAATTAAAATGATTACACTTTGAAAGTCCTACTACAATGGATCTAAACAAAATACTACTACTAAAAATAACACCCTTTTCCTGCTTTGATTGTGTTCCTTTGCAAGATTCTTCTTTTTTTGGCAACTTAGTTGAAAATTCTTTGTGCTCCAAATCTGGTAACTCCTTGCTTTAAGTGCTCCTTCCGTTTTTTTTCTTCAGTCCTACAACATCAACAATACCTAAGTGTAAAAAGGAAAGAAAAAAAAAAAAGCTAAATGGCTAAAATCCTAAAAGAAATATTTTTTTTAAGTCCTAAACTAAACTAGTCTAAAATAAAAAATCAGATTTTTAAAACCGTTTTCAAAAGCAAATCCCTGGCAACGGTGCCAGAATTTTTAGTATTTTAGTTATTATTTTCTTGATTAATTGTGTTTTTAAAATCCCTAGTGTGAAAATTGATTGAGGGCTTTTGGATCTTGTTCCTACAAATCCCTGTGGATCCCTAGAAATTTGAGCGATTGCGGTTAATTATTTTGAGCACATCAATTTGCATGGTGCTTAGCATAACTTATGTTAGCACCTCGATTTTGGGCCCACCTGGATGCATGGTCATGGCCCATGGGGTGTGGGAATGGAAAGATCTAGTGCTCCTTAGGGCTGTGCAACTCAGCCCCTTAGGAATATCCTTACCCTCAAATTTGGCTTTATAGAACATGGTATTTTGGACACACACAGAGAAAAGAAAGTAGGACCTTTCCAACATTCATAGGATCATCAAAATAAATTTCTAGAGGAATGATTGACACTTACGTTCTTCTACTACGGTTTAATGGATAAACAAAAGTTAGGCAGATGGAACTCAGTAGTGAAATGGTGTTGATATGTTTTACATTTCTACTTTAACAGATTTCTCTGTCAAAGATTAGTAGTGCACCATGTGCTCTTCTATGATTCTAACTTGAATGTGGACAATGTTTTATGGTTGCAATTATGATTCTTTGATATCTTCCATTTGTTTTCACATGTTACATTTCTGGTTTCAGAAAGAGCATGACTGAGTATGATCCACTTCTGGTCGCTCCAACTTGCTTGTACTTGGCATCAAAAGCAGAAGAAAGCACCGTGCAGGCTAGACATGTTATCTTTTACATCAAAAAAATCCGTAATCTTCCATTATACACTTCATTTAAGCTTTCTTCATGAGAAACTATAAAATGTTCAATCATACCATTCTTTTGGTCCTACAAACTGAATATTTAAGGGGCCAATGTTCTGACAATCCAAATTGTTTATATGACAAGGAATTTTATGGATGGGAAAACACCTCAAGAATGTCTTCCCATTAAGTGATCCTAATTCCTAACCGTCTGTTTTCTTTCTTTAAATGTGAAACAGTGGCTGTATTCTTAATTTGCACTCCACTTGTTGGGATATAGGGCATGATCCATCCAGTGATAGGCCCACCAATTCAAGTGCATTGGTTGCTGAATGGTGGATCATGCCTACCGAATTGCTGATCAGATTAATGAATGCTGTTTCTACTGATGAAGCAGCTTAGTACCTCTTTAATCATGCACATGAAAATAACTTTTTGTTTAACTGGAGTTATAAAATAAAATAAAAACCTTTTTTTTTTTTTAAAGTATGTGTAGCATTTTTCTGAAAGATTATTTATTCCTCTTGGATCTTTAAATTGCTTCTACCTCATTTGCTTTTTGCAAACTGATACAGCAGATAAGAAATTTGTATATGACCTCAAAGACATTCTTGAAATGGAAATGAAGCTTCTGGAAGCGCTCAACTATTACTTGGTGGTTTACCATCCTTACCGTGCATTGTCACAGTAAGTTATTCTTTTTGGGACTGAAGATATCTTTATATCCTTATTGATGAAAATGTAGTGAGATAATTATATCGGGGGTGGTATGTCACTGATCCCAAATTTATCAAGGGGTTAGGATGATCTGATGGACATGAGATTTTGCTGATGGGAGAGCCGCATTGGATCTTTCTATCCCCACTTTCCCATGAATTGACATGGCCCCAGACGGGTCCCACAAGGTTGTGCACAAATTGCTCAAATGAGCATGTGCGCACCTGAAAGGGAATATATAGAACTAGTTTGAGCTATAGAGTGAACGGTTCAATCTCATGTGCTTTTTCTCATGACATTATTGGAGCAAAATTATCTTATGAGGATATCTTTCTTTAACAGGTTATTACAAGATGTGGGTATGGCTGATTTGACATTCCTATGTTGGTAAGACTTTCATGCTGTCATTTTTAAGAATCACTTTCTTGGCCCAACACCTTGATTATTGCTAGTGTTGACGGGAAAAACTCAGGTGAAGTGTCATTTCCTTTGGCAGCTCCATTGGGGTTGGACTTGGTAATCCGCAATCTGAATTAGGATCAACCCCTGCTGCTTGGTGGATTATATTTGGATGATGTTTGAGTCCTGTTGCATCAGTGTTCCACCCATCCTTGTACTGCCATTTTGTGCCAGTAGGATTCAAAGTTCATTGACTGAGATTATTGGTTTAACAGGTTCCACTTTGGGTGGAATCTGCGCAAATATTCTAGATGGAAGATCCTAACTGTCCAACTTCCTTTAAAAAAGAATGCTGCCGTATATATATATATATATATATATATAGAGAGAGAGAGAGAGATAAATTATCCTATGCACACCTCATAGTGGGACCCACCTGATGATCCATCTGAACGGATCACCCTGTGCGCGCTAGTCATTGGTCCCTTTTTTAACCCCCATCCAAATGGACTACCCAGTTGGATCTATGGGACAATTTTTCATTCACTGTCCATATGAAAGATCTCTTTGGCTGAAGTGCATTTTGAAATATACAGGTCTCTCATCAATGACAGTTACAAGATGGATCTTATTCTCATCTATCCTCCTTACATGATTGCATTAGCCTGCATATACATTGCAAGTGTACTAAAAGAGAAAGATACAACTGCATGGTTTGAGGAGCTCCACGTTGACATGAATGTGGTAAGGAATAGTTCTTTGGAAGCATTCATCATAAGTTAGCTTATCAGCACACAGGAATTACTTGAGGTCTGACTATGCCAAATGCTCAGGTTGTGAGTTTGTACTCTGGATGGAACCCCAGACTGTTGGTTGGCAGGATCTGCCATGGATAATCTGTCCAAAGAAAAAAGAAATACCCAGATTCTCTTGATTGTTGAACCATATGAATAAATGGTTTGGGATTTCCTCATTGCGGGTATTCTTTGCCTGTGATCTTTCATGGGGCCAATCAGATCGCTGTCCTTTGATCACCAAACCATAGGCCCACATTACCCATATAGGGGTGGCAATTCTTAACCTTGCCTGCCAAGCCAATCTGAAATCAATCCAGTAATTCTGGGTTGTGTTCACATTGCCAAACCAATTAATAAATGGGCTGGGTGTGAATTTGAGTTCATACTCACTGCCTAACCTGTTAGTCTGACCCAACCCTACTTTGTAGTTGAACCCACAAACCAAACCCTAGCCCAACTTGTACAAACCCACCACCTGGAGCCTAGCCAAACTTGGTGATGTAGGTTTTGGGTTGCGATTTCCAACCCAATTAATGAACAGACTTGAGTTAATACTTTTTGTTCCAAAAGGTCGATCACCTTAACGCTTTGCTACTCTTAGACCCAAAGGAGCACTGGGGTGCCTTGCAGTTGGTTATCTCACATTTTTATATCTAGTCTGCGTTTATCTTGCATCAAAACATAAAATTCATTTTATTTTGCTTGTTTTGGTTCCTCAGGTGAAGAACATCTCAATGGAGATATTGGACTTCTATGATGCCTACAGGCAGCCTATACCAGACGAGAGGATTAATGCAGCTCTGAGCAAGTTGTCGTCGAAGCCCTAAGCAAGCTTTTACATCTGTTGTCTGGAGTATTTGTAGGTTTTCAGGTTATTGAATGTCTCTAAAAGATTAGTATGAAGTGTTTTTTTAGAACTCAGTATTTTTAATGAATATTAAGCAGAGACTTTAAATTGGGTCTCATATGATGATGGTGATGGTGGGAAAAATATATTGCGTATACAGTCCAAGACGGAAGACTAGGATTATACCATTTTTCAACTGAAAATGAAACCTTGCTGATACACTGTTAAGAATATGGGCCCCTGTGCAGGAATTTGCCCAAATTTCTCTTCCGGGAGAGTAATATGGACTGTTGGATACTTAATTATGTCAAGTCTGCAAATGATCAAGCTCCGCAAGAAATTTGGAGCTACCAATGGCCCAGATCAACCTTTCATCAGATAAAAAAAAAAAAAAAAAACATGTTTGGGTAATGTCCTCGGAAAGGAATCCTCTCTGCTTTTCCTCCATTCCGAGGGAAATGGGTTGAGAGAAAAACATTATGGGCACAATTGGTAACCAAATGTGCGGGAAAAAGATTTTCTCTTTCCACTATTGTATGCTGTTTTCAAGTTTGGCAGCCGCAAATCATCGCTAATTTTTTGTGTTTAAAATCTGCGATTGATATGATTTTGGAATCCGATCTCCCCCCATTGGATATGCAAATCCTGCGTGTAAAAGGGGTAAGTGTAAAAGCCAAAATCCCACCCCCACTTCCTATCATCTCAACCTCTCCTGGAAATTCATATTTTGCTATAATAGATTGGATGTTTGGAGAGATAAAGGGATCAAAGTAAAAATGTAAAGATAAGATGAGAATTCTCAAGATTTATTAAAAATTTAATAATAGGATTCCGATTTGAAATGATTTTGATCTACGCAAATGATAAACAACACATTTTATAGCACTTAAAAATTCACAGGTTGAAAATAATCCAAAAATGAGAAGGCCTATGAGTATAGACACTATGCAAAAAGACAAACTATTGTTATTATTAAAACGTGGATTGATGAAATTCTCATTGCCTCCACACTTATAATCAAATGTGAAATGCAAGGAATTATTAGCTATGTAAATTCTTAGTAAAAATTTAATTTTCTAAATCATACATATTCCTCTTCTGTTACCAACGTGCCCTAAGGGATTTTCCATAAAAATTCGTCTCTGCCACTTATTCCTCGATCCCGCCCAATTGAATTTTGCAAATCCACATGAGTTGAAAGCCATGAAAATCTAATCAAATCCATCTTTCATCAAAATTGTAAATGAAAATTATGATAAAAGCTAAGATGTGGGCGCCGTCTGTGGGAATCGAACCCACGACCACATGGTTAAAAGCCATGCGCTCTACCAGCTGAGCTAAGACGGCTAGATGCAAACGATTCTGGATTAGCTAGAATAAAACGTTTTGGCAGCCTTGTCATCTTGATCCTTCGAGGAAAGAAAAGATGCCTAGCCCAACCACCAGCTGAAACTGGTTTAGGCCCATTGTTTTACAAGGCTCTGAATGCTACATCAGGCAATGTCAAAACATAACCACCATTGGATAATATATATATATATATATTTGGGGACATTCATGTGCATCCATCCTTCACCATAGGGTGATGACACTTTCTCTTTTTTTGCACATGAATTTTCGTTTTATACTTCACCCTATGTACTTGAAATCCCCCTTTTTTGTACTTGAAAATCTTCATTTATGGAAGCATCCCTCACCCTATGGTGAGGGATGGATGTACATGAATATTCTCCATATATATTGGTTAGCCGACAAAGTTTGATCGGTTTTGGTGTTTTTCTCTAAAAGAAATGATTTTTTTTAATTTAAAAAAAAATCATTAGTTGAAAAATTGTAAATATTAGTTTTTAATTGCTTTTAGGGTGTTTTTAGATATAATAAGTGAAATGACAAAAAAAATATAATGTAAAGGTGGTGGGAATCAGTCCCGAATTCCGATACAATTTTGGTTTCATAATCATACCTATATTTGTTTATTTTAAAAAAAGTCGGTACCTGTCATGGTATTTATTGACCAGTGAGTTGACTCAGTTTTGGCCGGGTTTTGCTACCATGCTTATTTCACCTGAGGTGCACAATTTCATTCCCTCTTGAGCTAAACATTAAATATTAAGGCCTGTGGACTTGGAATGGTTCAAAATATTTGGCTTGATATTGACAAGCTGCGCATTCACCAATCTTTGACCAATACAGTTGTGATTTCCAAAATTCCACAGTAAGATCTACATGGAGGTCCTTTTTTTTTGGCAATGCAACAGATATTTCATGGACAAATCACATTTAAATGATAAATTTTGATGAAAAGGAAGTTTAAAAATGTTGACTGATATTCAACGGGATTAATGAAAGATTTTCCGCAACTTATTCCAACCACAGTTTTTTTTTTTTTTTTTTTATATCGGAGGGTGTCCCGACCCTTTTGGCCGGACTAATCCCTTCGGATCAAGAGAGAGCCGGGTAAATCCCCTGTAGCCCCAGTGTAGTAGGCAGTTTCGAACCCTTAACCTTTGGGACCAACCAAAGTTTCAAGTTGATCAATTGAGTAATTTTAAATTTTGGAATGAAAACCATTTGTTTACCATCATGAAGTGGACTAAAACATAAAAGGGATAAGGCTTTGATGAATACAATGATGATGAGCATCAAAACCATTCAGCTGGCGTTAGGATGTTTTGAACTTCTAAGAATTGGCTGGGGAGATTCTACGAGATGAAGTCCAATGTCTAGACTGACTAGCCCACTCAAATGCACTCAATCACAAAGTCAGCATACAACATGATTCCAAAACAAAAAAAAAAAAAAAAAAACCACATGATTCAATCCCACCTATTTCACAAAGAAAATGAGACCAATTACCCAACCAACAAAACTACTTGTTATAAGCAACATCTTATTGCATTAAAGGATATGTAGGTTGACCAATCTAACTAATGTTGAGCGAGTTAAAATGAAACTGTTGAAAAATATGAATGAGATTATTCAAGAATACATAGTGAATGCCGAGATCGCGGATAGAATTTCTAGTACTCGTTCCATGATAAAGAAAAAAAAAAAAAAAGCACTGGTAATTGTTAACAAAAGATAAGGCAGAACTAGGATAGTTTTGTATGAGAATCTACAACAACAATATAACTCAACATGAAAGAGTTAATTAGCTTTTTACATACTTAAATATATTGGAAAAAAGAGTGAAAGATATGAAACAATGGGGATTAAAAGGCTTTAAGGACTGCATTCCCCAGAGAAGAAAGATGTAGAGAGTTTTAAAACTTGCCAATCATTTGCTGCCCCTCTTCTTTGCCTGCTGCTTATCTGTGCATTGATTGATTGATAAGAAATAAGTATCAGTTAAAGACTGATGAGTGATGACTTCTAAAGAAAGAAAAAACAACGGCAAACGGAAAGAGAGAACAAATCTGCTACCTAATCTCCTTTTGGCTTCAGATTTTGCAAAGAACTCCATCCATTCATCTGTCAAAACAAACACTGGCTCTTCTTCTTCCTCCTCCTCTTCTTCATACAATTTCTCAGCACCCTCCTGCAACCTATTTCAGATAACATTCATGAAATTGAGATCAGGATTATAACATTAAGATGCAGTCCTTTATTACCAACCACAAGAATAAACAGACATTTTATCTGGATAGAAATGAAATCAGAAGAGAACAAAACAGTGGAATCCTTGGGAAAGAGAAAATTGAGAGAAGGAATAGGCATGATCAGACACTTATAGATAAAAAATAATAAAATATTTTTTTCATCAATATAAAACTAATAAATATAATGGTGCATTCGGATGTGCCCTACATTGTAAGGTTGGAAGTAACAACAGTTATCCACTTTGTTGTCAGGTTCAGCTGGCGCTGGAAACAGGATTCACATAACATAGGCAATTTTTTTCTGCTCCACCACCATGAAATAAGATTGGCATTGTAGCAATCTTGATATGGACAGAAGAGCAACTGCCACCAAAAGGAAGGGATTCCACCCTTAGTTGCACAAGGTAAGTGGGAATTCAAATACTGGTGTCGAGAAGTGATGATTCACGAATTTCAATGTGTAAATGGTGGGGAAGTAAGATTGAGATCGACAATGGAAGCAACACTTGGCTAAAAGGTTCCTGCAAATAAAATTCAATTGAGAATGCAATTATTTCTCAAGCATCTTTATCTCTATGCAAATGACACATGTATGAAAATCCAGGCAACTCATCTGTTTGGCTATACCCAAAATTGAAACTGCTCTGATAAACCAAGCTGCCGAACGGAGGCTCACACATTGAACATTGATTATTTGATTGTGTGACAACCCTCCCTCTTCATTACCAAATGACACTGCTCTGACAATCTAAGCCTCCGAGTGGAAAACACTCTCCTCAATGACGATTGAGAAACATATTGAGACAGCACTTCCTAGGCATTGTAGGAGCACAAAGGCTTGACCTTTTCCCTCACTTAAACAGGTTGATCATGCAGTGAAGAATAAAAACCCCTTTAGCCTTTGCCCTTAAAGGCCACCATGGTTCCGTTCTAATCATCAAATTGTAACAAACGGTTGTTTTTAACCAATTTATATGGTCAGCCAAGTAGATGACAGGTCTGGATGATGTATTTGCGTGCCATGTTTATGAACATAGAATCGTAATAACTCAAGTAGATAACACCTGATACAGTTCAAATTATACAGCCACTCCCTGACTGCAAATAATGATTCCAAGATCAAGATGCTAGATCAAATCACCCACAGAGGGGAAAAAAATGCTCCAGAAAAACTCCCTGACAGGCCATGCCATCCCTCTGATTCATGACCTCAAGATGTATAGCCGAAAGTACAGAAAACATCTAATGCAATGGAAGTAATAACAAGAGAGATGGTAACCATATTCCAGTCTAGGGGCAACAGTTGGATCATCAATCACATAAGTTCAACTAGGGGCTGGTTGCACATAGACTCTACCTCCCTCATAATCTAAGAAAACAACAGACTGGGCATGATTCGAGTCAAATGGTCTCGCAACTCGAGATGATAGGGAAGTGGCTTTTTTTTTTTTTTGCTAACGGAGGGTTTCCAACCCTTTGGGCTGGACTAATCCCTCCGGGCCCAGAGAGAAACCAGGTAAAACCCCTGTGAGCCGCAGGTGGTAGCACAAGTGGACTCAAACTTTGGTTCCTGAAGAGGCGGGAACCGGGGGTCAATACCAAGACCTCTAGCTCTGAAAGAGGGAGGAACCGTGGTCCTGACCACTCGGCCAACTCCTTGGGGTTAAGTGGCCTATTGACTGCACGGTCCATTACATCAATGGTTTGAACCACAATAACCAAAGTCCCTACTTATTCAAGTAGTTCCCTTGAAGCTACCATACAAAGGACACTTGAAATTATTAGTTTTGACCATGGTCACTTATGGGCCCGTTTTGCATCATTCTTGTGTTAGGAATATATCTTTTCTGAGATTATTAGTCTGTGCTGAGAATGATTCTATTCTGAGATGGGCAGTGCTAAACTTATTTGGCAATGTTTTGTCAGATTTGTTCTCAAGGAGCATAATAGCAAAATTATGTTTGGTAATGCTCTTGAATTTGAATATATTACAAAATCTTTGTACATCCATGCTCTGTGTGTGTGTGTGTGTGTATATATAAGAATCTACGGTTATTTTTATATGAGTAGTTCAAAATAGAAGGTTCTTTACTATTGGTAGAATCTTCTAAGAAGAGAGGATTTTGTATTTAATTTTTCTTTTGGGATTTTTGAAGACAAAAAGAAGGACTAATTGATTTTTTAATAGAGAAACAAGTGTGTACTGAAATGAGTTATTTAGAATAATTTGAAGAGAATGAAGTAACAATGAATTAGAAAAGGCAATGAATGGCAAGTGGGACAACTTCCTGCATGGCTACAAGAAGGTGCAACAAGAGAGACAAGAAGCAGAGATAGAGAGAGAGAGAGAGAGAGAGAGAGAGAGAGAGAGAGGGAGGGGAGACGTGAAGCTGGTGCGAGAATTTTTAGGGAGTTGATGAAAAGCAGGCTTGTTCCGAGGATAAAAATAATTTTTAGTCATTCCTAACTTTCCATTCCTGATGTAATGGTATTTTGAAAAAATATTTCATGGGAACAACCAATAAAGTGCAACCAAAATCATGGTTTTCATTCCATGGGAACGAAGAAATCTTTTCACAGAATGATGCCAAACAGGCCCAGTTTGCAGCTCAACCAGTTCTAGTTCTTCAATTGATCAATTCATAGGAATAGGTTCGATCAGTTTGTTTTTCAGTTTGGCTAGCTACTTTGTAGTTCTTGTTCATTTTAACTTCAATATAGAATGATAATGTCTGGCATTTTCAAAAAAAAAAAAAAAGAAGATAATGTCTGGCTACAAAGAGGCTGCAAGTTGTACAATTGCACAAACAAAACTGGCATGATCCTATGAACGTGACGATCTATTCAAGGGCCTCAAAGTTTAATGGTTATATAGGCATTTATAGAACCATTAAGATTTGGGTCTTTCATATAATCATATGACTGATCCTACCATATTTGGCCCACCTCCAATCCATATAAATACATTTTATTACCACCCTATTCCCTGCAATTGGTATGCATCAGGTTGGCTCTGCACACCTGTTGGCAAAGTTTGAACTTGTAGCCTCATCATAGCCAAATTTTCCACTTCTTTATTAACTAAAGTCATTCCAAAATATCTTAATACAAAGTTAAAAGACATTCAAATATCTCTATTTTAATACGAATAATAAATATGATTATGAGAATCACATTACCAAATCGAACTAGTTCAGCCCAATTCATGAACTAGACCGAATCAATGCTGAACCCCTGAACAGATCCAATTGCAAACTAATCGAAAAAAACTAGTATGAATAGTTTAACTATGGCTCTGACCCTGTATTACTTCTGGGTTTTTGAGACATTGAATCTAAAACTGAAATTTGAATAAAACTTTGTACACAAGATAGGTATCAAAGCACACCCCAAAAAAAAAAAAAAAAAAGACAAAGAAAGAGAGAAGAAAAACTGAAGTCTCTCTTACCCGGTTGTTGAAAAGTTGGTATCTACAAGACCAGGAGCCGAAGAGCCCGGATTGAGATTTGCAGGAGTTGGAGGAGGGATAGGAAAAGTAGGGAAATGGGTTTGGAAATTGGGGAGGAGAAATCTGGAATGGAAGGGACAGAAGAAGGGATGGTGGTGGTGGTGGTGTTGGAGGTGGTGGTGGCAAAGAGGCCTGCAAGGGCATCTGAAGTGAGGGCAAAAGGAATGGTTGTGATGGTGATGGTGATGGTGATGGTGATGATGTTGGGACATCTGTGGATGGAAGAAGGAGGGTTACACTCTCTCTCCCCTCTGCGTCCTCCTCTGTTGAGCAGAATCTTTCTCCTTTCACTGAATTGGGTAGGGTTTAGTCAAGTCTTTAGTAAACCCTGCACAATGTGGTAAACTTTACTAAACCCTACCCCACACAATGGGTTTACCACTTACCATGTGGGAAATCAAATACTCGAAAATAAATGCCCTCATCTAGCATTATATGTTGCCAAATTTTACTCTATTATAAGCGTTGGCCTTTTCTCAGAAGAAAAGAAAAGAAAGAAAAAAACCATCTCACTCATATTAGAAGATATCAACATGTTTGTGTGGTGGGGTGCGGGTCTTTAGAAGAAACATGTTCTATCAATACAATAAATCTCTTGAGCTTGTTTTTTCTATATTTTTGTTTGCAGACGTGGGTGTCCCAGCCTCCCTACACACCGGCAACAGGTAAGTTAGGCTTTTTCCTGAACAAGTTTCCCAAGGAGAGGATGCGAATTTGAAATTACAACCTTTTGTTCCCTGATCGTGGTTCTAGCCAAATGCACTATCCTTTAGAGTTATAAAGTTTGAAGGTAAATGAAAAGATTCTTGAGAATGATTCCACTAATGCTATTTTTGTCTATATATTTATTTTTTTGGGTGTCTTCCAATGAGGGACATGTCAGGATTCAACTTTTTTTTTGGTCAAATATTTGTCCTCAAACGAGCTCATTGACTTTAAGCATGTGAGGAGGTCGGCCAATACAATGGCGAATAATTTAACAAAATAATGGGTAATATTTCTTTGATTGCGTATACTATGTAATGGTTTCTTTTTCTTTTCTTTTCGCATTTGTAGGGTACAAAGATTTTATACTATTTTTGGTTTCCTTTCTTAACTATGTAATTTCTAATCTTTAATACAAAGTTCTTGTTATCGAAAAAAAAAAAAAAAAAAACAATACAATAAATTATGATAAATAACAAAACCATTGTCATTTAAAAATAATTTATGTTGTCTAAACAGTAAACATATATGAATCCCGAACTTGGTTACTGAAAATCAGAATCGAACAGTACGTAGAAGGAAAAACAATTATAGTTAACAATTATAGTAGCAGTACAAATGCCATGGGAAAAAAGAAGTATCTAATCATTCAAATGAACTCATCCACTCTCGCGTCCTTGACCAACCGAGTAAAAATGGTCCACTTATCCAATTGACAATAGATTCTGTTTTTTCGCATTTGATTACTATTCTTGATAATAAAAGATAAAATGGTGAATTAGACTATAGACTTATCCAGTTATCCCCCTAATTAGATATATATCCATTGTGTTTGGACAAGGAAAAACTAAGTTGAAAACAATTAATCTTTTTTGGGTCTATACGTTTGTGTAAGATCGTTTTTGTTAAAATAGAGAATCATATTTATAATGTCCTGTATTTACTTACTCATTCGATGATACGGGCCGGCCCTATATTTCTTTGATTCATCCCACAGCTGAAAATCAAACTGTAATAACATTACAGATCAAACTGTCCATAATAAGTGGAAGAACAAAAAATAAAAGGCTTTAAAGTGTGTTATAGAATTCCAATCTTCAATCTCATTTGGTCTCCCATCTCTAGCTGGGCCATCATTTACAAATATGTGGGTCACCAAATAAAGGAGGCACATGGGAATGGGCCCCACGTGCATGAGTCGACGGCCAGAATGAATTCCATTCCATGATTCACGTGGGATCCTTGTACATTGCACTTCATGTTTTTTGGCACTTCATCTCATGTGGAGGGAGCTTTTGTAAAGTAGAGATGACAAAGTTGACCAAGCCATGCATGCAAGTGAGTGTCCTTGACGAGGCGACGACACTCTCATCCTCCAAACAAGTTGTCTTTAGTCTTTACTTTACATTTAGTCTTTACTTTACATCAGCCACAAGCAGCCTTGCCATGACAGATGAGAGATTAATTTCGTCAGTTCGTCAGTGGCAGTCTGAAACTTTTACATCAGAAACCTTCTCATCAATTTCCATATTTGGTACTTGGTAGTGGTACCGATCCAACCCTTGATTGAGAACTTCTTTCTGCAGGTGCAAGAGATATATTACCAACTACCCAAGGCATTTTGATTTTGACTTATCCCCCAAAGTTTAGAAGCTTAAAAATATGCCTTTAGAACTGTTTGTGTAGCAAAGAAGGGCACAAAAATTTTGATATTGCCCATTAAAACTTGATATATATACTATGCCCATAGGATATCACACATAATTTTGTTTCTGGGAGCATCCTTTTTGTACCAACAATTCTTATCATGTGAATTCCTTTTTAAATCTCAACTATTTAGAGGTTAAAGTCAATTTTTAGGGCAGCTGCATTGTCAAAATTCTTATTAAGAAATTGAGGCTTTACTGTGTAGCTTACCTACTCAAAATTTAAGATAAGTGATATGATACTTAGATCTATCCCTAAAATCCATAGGTAGGGTCCGTAAAAATCCAAGTCATTCCAAGTCCTTTGGCTTAAACTTTCACTTTGATTTATATCGGAGGCCATGAGGGATTACTTTTATTTTTAGCAATGAGAGATCAGTAGAAAAAACAAGTATAAAAAAAAGATCAATTACAAGAGACGGCATTGATTTTTTGAATTGATTTTAATTTGAGAGGCAACCCTCACTCAAGATTTGTAAGATTGGTCTTTGAGAGTTCTTTGAACCCCGGTCATAGAGGTTCTAGATTCCGGATTTCCTTCTACAGTACACCTCACTCTTGTATTTGGAATTTGGATCATTCAATTAGAAGGGTTTTGATATTGCTCCTTTGGGTGGAGGGTGACTTACTTATGGCCTATTCATCTCCATGGAGTTGAAATCTCAATAAATTTAAAAAATGTATTTTCAAAACTAGCTCAAGTTGAAGGAACAAATATGAATATCTCTGCAAATGTCAACCAGTCAATTTGTCCTTAAATGAGAAACTAATAAAGCAAGATATATAAAAAATATCATCTATCACACCCAGCACCATAGTAAATCAAATCTTAGGAAAATCGGATCACATCTACATTCCCACATTATAACTTTCACCCCTCACCTCTTTCATAATCTTATTATAGAATTTGAACATCTAAAAATTCAATTTCATATAAACAAATGAGCCATTTGTAAAATTCAAACCATTCAAAATAAATATCATCCATCGTCATATTAGATTTTTGCCCGTTTTCTCTCTAGTTAGAGTTGAGCCGCCGTGTAATTGTTCATGTGTAAAATCATGAATATCATAATTAAATTAAATATTTTCTTTATTTGATATGTGATCAATCTTTAATGTGAGGCCAGATACTGGAAAAATGAAACCAAATTAATAATTATTCCCAAAACAAGAGGATCCAAACCCATCACTGTCACCTTATCCCAATCTCAACAACCAATCCAAAAAGTTGGGACCAGTGCAGCTTTATATGACCTCCAACCATTCACCTCCAACCATTCACCACCAGTCTCTTCCAACTTCCAACCCTCAAACTTTCCACAAACACTATAGAAAAGTGCATTAGATGGGGTCCCACGGAAAAGCCACATTCTCACTCTACCACTGATTGAGGATCCAGTGGGCCCAACTCCCTTGAAAGATCCACACATTCCAAGATCAACAGCTACCTTGCAATCCCCATCCCACCATCCCACATTCCCACCACCCCACCACCACCCATGGTCTCTGCTCTTTGGTTCTTATAAGTTTATAACCCTCCTCTACCCGCTTCCTCATTTCATGCATGATCCTACCTTCTCACCAACAATCTCATTTTTTTTTCCTCAATCCCTTCATCTGGGTCATTGCACTTTTCAATCTTCTTCCAACTACCTGATCTGGGTCGGTTCTGTTTTGAAGTAATTTCCCTTGTATCAGTGCTTGCTCTGTTTTGCCTTTGCTTGACAATCCCGTTTTCCTTCGATTTCTTCATCTGGGTGCCTTTGTTTCTCGATTAAAATTCGATTTCCTGATCTGGGTCACTTTTATTTTTGTGAACTTTTCTTCTTGCGGGTTGACACTTTGGTTTTCTGAGTATTGTTGAAATCATCTGTATCTCTCTCACCCGTTACGTTTTTCTTCGATTTTTTCATCTGGTTTTTCAATCTTTTTGAGTTTACTGATCTGGGTGTGAGCCATTTCTAGCAAATTCTCCTTTGCCAATGGGCGCTTTGGATGAGGGGCATCTCGATGAGGAGCTAGAAAATGGGGTGAAGGTGGGGTTTTTTGATTTTGGTCCGGGGGGCGATTTGGACACCTCTGTTATTGAGGATGCTGTGAAGGTTCTACTTCAAGGTCTGGGGGAGGATCCCTGCAGGGAAGGTCTAAGGAAGACGCCTCTTCGCGTTGCAAAGGCCTTTAGGGAAGGAACCAGAGGTGAATATTATTTATTTGCTCTGTTTTCTTGTGACTTTTCATGTAACTGCTTTAGTTCTTTTCAAATAGATTTCACACTATTTGCTGCAAAAGTACAAAGCCCCCTCTTTTGACCCAACTCAAGCTGAACATACTTATTTGATGGTCACTCCTATTTGCTTTTTTCTCCAAGTCTTTGGGGTTGCTTTTCCTATCACATTTCTTTATTTAAGGACAAACTTCTTATGGATGAATGATGGAGTACCACTCTGTGGGACTTGCATGCATATGGCTTTCGTTCCTAGTGTGATGTATTGGTTGAGCATCACCGAGCATCCTCCCATGCAGCTTGAGTGGTAAAGTCTATTTGAGGTGAATGCATAAGCAGGTTTGAGCTACCAATGAAGTATTAACGCCTGAAGAGGTTAGAAAAACTGTTAAAAATGAACCGGATTATCTATTGTATCATAAAAGCTATTGCTTCCATGTCCCTCAATTGCTTGGGTTTAGGGTTTAGCTTTTAAAAGATTTTATATGCGTGTTTGTGTATCTATACTGAGTTTGATCTTCCACGGGAGTGAGAAAAATAAGTACAATAGCTATATAAATGGGTGAGGGATGGACGTACTTGTGAAAAGGGTGGAGCCCCATCTTTGTTTACCAGATCTGTTTCTTGTTCACGCAGTGTTGGGCAGTGATTTTTTCACATTTCTCATGCTCTGTTGCTTCATGTTTCATGAGAGTTATGACATCATTTAAGGTACAGTTTCCTTTATGCATCACAAATCATAATCAGGACTCTTTATGTACATAAAGAAGTGAATATTGCGATTAGATGTTCATAAATATAGGGATAAGAACAGATTGAGGATATGTTTACCTTGATTCACATTATACCCATTGTAGGCTTGAGGCCAGATTAGTACTGTTTTTTTTTTTTTTTTTCCCGCCTTATTTTTTCTTCATCGAATGAGAATGAATTGGGATCACTCTGTATGTGATTGCTTCTTAGCAGTTTCTCTCTGAAACTTGGGGTGATCCCCTTGGATCCAATCTGATCCAAGTGCTGCCGTGAGGCCTTGTCTTCTTCTATATCCCAGTTCTTTTACTACTACTGGCTGTTTTTCTTCTTTCAGTATCTTCAAAAGTATGGTGAGGAGTTTGTCATCACATGCATCCCCATATTTTATTTGCAATCTGAGCAGAAAATTTTGGCTTTAGTAAATGGATCTATGCAACAATGGTGAGGAGTTCATCATTAGATGCAACCCCATCTTTTATTTGCATTCTGAGCAGAAATTCTTGGCTTTAGTAATTAGGTCAACAGAATATATTCCAATTTAATTATACGGTTCCTTCTGTCAACCTATGATTTAAAGGGACTGTATTATCGTTTTTCAGTGGCAGTCCTTGATTGTGATCCAGAGTACCCTACCTGTCCCAGTTTAGATCGACCCAATGCCCCAATCTGTTAGTTACATTGCTTTCTTTTCTTTTGGATAATCATGTCATTTTTTACTTTGATATAATGGTGAATTCCTTAATCTTCTAACCAACTGTGGCCTGTTTCTTTGGGACTTTGGATTGCCAATACTAAGCCGCTGTGAAAAAGATGAGTTCTCAGAACAATGATTGGTGTTTTTACAGGTAGAATATTGATGTGTGTAGATAATAAGCCATGTGGAACATCATTTTCAGATAGACCAGAATTCGCATGTTGTAGGAGATATAGATTTCTTTGGCATCGAACATATTGCACCTCATGATACCTGGATACTTGTACATGTCCTGTGTACTCATGTCGGACAGCTATGGCAGTCGTACTGATACCCTTTACTGCAGCTAAACTTCTTGGGCACACATTTAGCATAGGTCTATTATTCCATACAGTTTTCCTACTTTTCAACATGAAAAATGTTTAAAATGAAGGTGGACAGTGATGATCTTGGTATCATAAATGCACAATGCAAGAGAGCAGATGATGCATACAATGGGTCACAATGAACTTCATTAACTAAAGAAAATTATCATGTAAGTACTACCTATTTATCAATGATTTCATTTACAAAATTAATGAAACTGGAAATATTGGTGATAAGGGAGAGAATTTATATGCTACTGATGAAATAAAATGTGTTTTATGTGCTTATTTAAGGAGGCCTTAATGATTTATAGTCGTTTTGATTTGTTATCTTGGTGGTTTAATTATACCAACGTGTTAATATTATTGCTTGACAAATAAGAACTTTGATTTTTCATGGGTTATGCATGATGCAGGGTGTCTTAATCTTTGATTTTATTGATCTGGGCTCATGTTTTGGCGACCTAGATCCTCTATCTGATGGCACCTAACATGGACGGACATTGCTTAAAGGATAATCCCAAATTGGAAGATCCAAGATCTGGCCTTAACAGCAAACATGTTGGGGGCTGTTGCCGTACCAAAAACCAAGGGAAAATAAAATAAAATTTGGCTCCTGAAACATCTAAATGCCAAATGCAGCCAACTCAATTTTATAACTATAAATATTCTTGTCAAGTTGCTACTTTTGTTCTTTACGATTTCTTTGCTTCCTGAATGCTTATTCAAACTGCTTGGGATTTCGGTTATCGAAACTTTCTTCTGGAATACCTCAATGAAAAATCTGACATTTACAGATTCCAATGCATGCATAATGCTATGGTTTTAACAGAGCACCTCTAATTTACAAAAATTGGTATCATCTCATACCGAAAAATTATCATGACCCATTTCACAATTGGCATAAGCAGTTTGATTATTGACCAAGTAATTGAGTTGGAAAATCTTGATGCCAATTTCATCCTAGTCACAAGCTCATTTGCCTTCTTCCAGGTTACCGACAAAAGGTGAAAGATATCATTCAAGGCGCACTTTTTCCAGAAGCAGGCTTGCTTAGTGGGGTAGGCCATGCAGGTGGAGCCGGTGGGCTTGTGGTCGTTCGAGACGTCGACCTCTTCTCATACTGTGAGTCTTGCCTACTTCCCTTCAAGGTTCAATGCCATGTTGGTTACATCCCATCTGGGCAAAGAGTGGTGGGCCTCAGTAAGCTTTCCAGGGTGGCAGATGTATTTGCCAAGAGGCTTCAAGATCCACAGAGACTGGCCAATGAGGTCTGTACGGCGCTGCACAATAGTATTAAACCTGCAGGCGTTGCTGTCTTCCTTCAGTGCAGGCACATACAGTTCCCAACCGTCGAAAAGAGTGCTCAAGACTCAAGTCATGCTACCAAAATTGATATGCAAGGGTGGTCGCAGGTTTCAGTCTGGTCTGGTTCTGGAGTTTTTGAAAATGAAAACAGTGACGCCTGGGGTGACTTTACCACCCTTATGCAGCTTAGAGGTGTAAAGAGGGAGAGAAAGCTCACACAGCCTGCAATCCAGTGTTGGTGCCCATTAAAGTCTCAGGAGGCACTGGCCTGCAATGGGCATGGCTATAGAGTTTCTTCCAAGGCAGGGGTGGGACTCAGCCAACCTGCCATGATTGCCGCAGCAACTTCGATTCTCCATTCATTGGGCGAAGATCCATTGAGGAAAGAGCTTTTGGGCACTCCCCAACGTTTTGTGCAATGGTTGATGAACTTCAAAAGATGTAATTTGGAGTTGAAATTGAATGGATTAAATTATGGAAAAACAGGACCGACTGATTTCGGTTTGATGCATAAGAAAAGACGCGGAGATGGCTGTTATGATCAGAATGGGATCCATTCTGAGCTGAACTTGCCGTTCTTGTCGCAATGTGAACACCACCTTCTTCCATTTCATGGAGTGGTGCATATTGGGTACCTTTGTTCTGAAGAAGCTGAAGCCATTGATAGATCCATTTTGCAGTCAATAGTGGACTTCCATGGTTGCAAGCTCCAAGTGCAAGAAAGGCTCACCCGGCAGATTGCTGAAACCGCTGCTTCTATGTTTGGCAGAGGTGTAATGGTGGTGGTGGAAGCCAACCACACCTGCATGATCTCCAGAGGAATTGAGAAGGTGGCAAGTAGCACAGCAACAATTGCTGTAATTGGTCAATTTTCAACTGACCCAGCAGCAAAGGCAATGTTTCTAAATGCCATTTCAAACAGCAGGGTTTAATTTACAGATATTCTTCAATATTTCAGGTCCCATCTTCATATTTATTTTAAATAGGTGTTTTCTTTTATCTCTTGGGATCGAAAGGCAATGACAGGAATAAGATCAAAGGAGTCTTCTATTGCATTGCCGGATAACGATCAATCATTTCAATATCAGGGTGGAGAAGCAGAGAAGCAGAGAACCGTATGAGAATTGAGAATCCATTTGCTGGCTACTTTTGTTGTGTCTGCTATTTGAGACAAGTCACAGAGGTGAAGGTTGTTAAAATGGCAGTTCAATGATTTCCATTGCCCATGTCATGCATACACTGTTATTGATGAGCATATTAGTTATCATAGAATGTTCTCTCTTTTTTAGTTTTATTTTTTGGGCTAAGTTAGTAGTTTGCACTAGTGGGGAATCTTGAAGGCCATCATGTTTATAATACTTAGGGTCCGATTGTTTGCATGTAATTGAATACATAGGAATCCATGGTCAAGTGGGCTCCTACAAAGGATTATTGAAGAGGTCAGGGGTGAAGGATATAAGGTGAAAATGTAAATAGGACCTTGACTTTCTAGGGGGATTTAAATTTCTAGGTGATGGCTGGGTATTCATTTTCCGTCTTTCCCTTATTCATTTTCTATTAAAGGGAGTTTTCTTTGGTGGTCATTTTTGGATATCCACCTTTGTTTCTTCATTGTTAACCACTTTTACATATAAAAGTCTAAATTCCTAGGAATTCAAATACATGAAACAAACAGGCTGGGTGTTGGCAATGGGCTGAACTAGCCCATCAGGTTTTAAGCCCAGTTTGCTTCAAGGCTAGTTTGAACGGGTTCTTAATACCCAGGGGCCAGGACCAGGCCTAAGTAACAATCCCGTTTATTATAAGGTTTGGGCCTGGGTTCTACCTCAAACTTGACAATTCAGCTTCACCCGCCCCATTTGATGGTGATTGTTTATATGAACATGTACAATTTTTTTCTCTTCTTTTTTTATTTTTTATTTTATTATTATTATTATTATTTTGTATCTACAATGCAAATGCACATGCACATGTACTTATAAAGGAACATTGAGGAGGAATCAATTATTTTACCATAATGAACATTTTGTGAAACCCATATGGATTGGCCAAAATTAGTTTCAATCAAAATCATCCTAGCCCTTGGATTTTGGGCACTTAAAGTTTCAGCCCTCTGAGTAATTGTACTCTTTGTTTTTCTGATACAGTAACTTTTCTTAACTCTCAAAATTAAGGTGCGGAAATGTCAACCATGCCCCCACCCATCCCAAAATCATTTAGATTTTGTCTAAATTATAACGTACATTTTTTTTCTCTTTTTCTCATTTATTCTATTTATTTTTTATTTTACCACTTTCTATTCTTTAAATGGTCTATTTTAATTTATTTAATTTATTTATATATTTCATTGATTGCTTATTTTCAGAGTTTAAGTTTTTAACTTTTGTCTTTGATCAGTTTTTATTATTTTTATAATTTATATATATATATATTTCTTTGCTAATATATATATTAAATAGTATTTGATTTTTTTTAACAAACTTTCACTATTTGCCAAACCATTGATAGCTCAATGGTAGGTATCTCCATTCTATAGAAACAGTCAATGTTAATCCCTAAGTGTAGCGCTAATTGCAAGGGACGTACACGAGTGTGTGTGGATGTCCAAGTATTACTCAAAATAATAATAATAATAATAAATTTCCCTATTTCAATCGTTGTCTTAAAATCTTGAAGTTTGTTTTTATTAAAGTATGAGGCAATAAATTATAGCAGCATAGAGTGCATTATAAGAGTAATTGGGTTAAATTTCAACCGAATCTAATTAGACCATAACAAAACCTGCATCGATGCCCGGATCCCTGGCCTTCCCAGTTGAAAGTATTCTGCCGACCAGTAGCCCAACTAAGCAAATAAATGTTAAAGACCTAAACCATAAAAATATCATTGGCTCGTGGAAAAGGTATAAAATCTAATCTTTTGGCCTTCGACCAATCCAATCCCTTTCTCACCCACGTCAACTTCTCTTGAATCCTAACATTATTCAAGATTACATTGGATTTCTTGTTATTCATAAAATCGATTAAGATTTCAGGATTAGATTCACTTCATAATCATATTCTCCTAATTCATGTCTAAACCTTTTCAGGATTAGCCAAAAAGGTTAATCACTCTTTCTTTCCTCCCATTCTGAATAGGAAACTTTCTTTTTTTAAAGAAAAATACGGTGAAAAATGAGGTATTTTGTAATTCACATGAGACTTGGAACTAATAAATAGCTTATTACAATTCTTTTGTTGAGATAATCATAAGAAAAAAAAATATTTATAAAAATAAAATTAATCTATTTATATTCATAATACAGAAATTAATATAAAAAAAAACCAATAAAAAACATAAGGGGTAAATTGATATGATAAAAAAACAAAAAGAACTTGGTTTGTTTTTAAGACATTGTGGAGCGTTGCTCAATAACAAATAAATATGAAAAAAAAAATACTATAATAATATAATTTTCTTATATTATTCAGTCTTAACTTCCGGATAAAAAAAAAAAAAAAAAACCATTCAAGTCACTTCGTCATCATAGTAAGTCTACTAGGTACAGTGAATGAAAGGGATAAAAGAAAAAAAAAAAAAACTCTACTAGGTGCAGTGGTGTCTCTATTTGAAACTTCATTAAGCACATAAAAGAGGAACAAAACAGGATAACAGAAGGACTAATATAAATGCAACTGAATCTTTATTTTCTTTCTTTCCCTGAAATTGTACATTTTTTTTTCCCTTTTTGGCAATAAAATTCATACTATACAAATATCAAAATTGTGTGGTTCCTGCAGCATGACCACTCCGTCCTTCTCTCCGTTATCGGTTAGGCTTTCTGCGAAAAGGAAAGCGCACGCTCACATCTTCTCTCTTCAATGGCTTCAATCATGAAATTTTTACACAGTGGTCTAAAGAATGCCAATTTTCTGATTGATTAGTTACAGATGAGAAAACTCTGTTTTAACCAAGTCCTGCAATGTGCACCAACCCAATGAAGCAAGCAACAAATGATGTTTGTGACTCATTATTCCACATGAAACATGTTAGGACAAGATCACAATCATACTTACTGCAATAGGTGGAGAACTCATACCTGAAATAACATGAATGTATACTAACAATAGAACGATAACCGACAACGCATATTGAGGACAAGATGCTCCCGTACCTTTGAAGCAAGCACTCTGCATTAGAATCTGAATGGGCGGAACCAAAATTAGAAAGGGATAACATATGGCAAAGCTATGACATCAGCTGACTCTATCCGCAATGCTTCCCTCCACACCTGCGTCGTTTCGGTGGCAGCATCTGGAGCCGTAGGCTTTGAGTGAATACTATTGCTACTCAACAACCACTCTTGGTCATCAAAATCAGACCATTCTTCCATTTTGGGAATAGAAAGTAGTTGGTTTAGACGTATGGAATCTGGGTGAGGTGGCCTGTTAGATGCTTCACAGTCTACAAGGGGTTCTAAAGGAACTGATTCAACTGAAGTCCTCATCGAGATAACTGTTGATGGTTGAACTTTGACTGTGCCGTTTATCTTATGTTCCTTATTGATTTCCCCTTTTCTATAATTTGTCTCTCCCAGTCTTTCAGAAGAACACCCTTCCCTTCTTTCAGAAGAACAAGGTATGGAAATATGTGATGACTCAAAATTCTTTCCATTCTCCAAGTCCATTTGGGAGGAAGAAGCTAGTCTTGGTAACTTAGTAGGATGCACGTCATTCTCTGTAATGAAAAAAAAAAGAAAGGCACACAAAATATGACAACAATTCTAATATTGATGAACATTATTAACAGGGAGAATAGTAAATGAAAGGTTAACAATAGCACATGATTATTCATTTAGATTAAACCAAACACAACTTAGAAGTTTATTCAGATGTACCCCAAAATATAATCAGTTTGAATGGGTTGAACACTACTTTCTCAAAACATAACAATCTCAAATGTGGAGTAGATTACCAGCTTGTCCAGACCAATATTAGTGACTGACAATAAATATTTGGTACAGCTTGAATGCTCCATGACATACTAGTGTCTCTTTGTCAAAACCAATATTGGTAATTGACAATAAAATATTTAGTATAGAAACACATTGTTGTCTCTGATTTCTTCACCGCTGCATAGGCATAACAATCCGTTCCACCACTGTCTAATACCACCGTAAAAGCCAACTTCAGATGCATGTGTTTCCTTACATCTATTTTGCCTGTGATTAGTGGCTGAGTTTTGGTGTGCACATTTGACACCTTAATCCAGATGAAACAGGTTTATCATGTAGATGGAGTCATTCAAAATGACTACTGTGTCAAGGCATTGCTTTCCTCCTCTTGCTCCATTGAAGTTTTTCTCGTTTTGACAGCTCCTAAATCCAGTAATTTTTAGCAATTTGCTCTGTTAGAGTTCCTACTCTTTCAGAGCTTGCTGCTCTGAGATCTATCTTCCTATTCCTTGCTCGGATACTTTTCTTCAGATTGTAACAAATGTCCTTCAGAAGTATCGTTGTTGTTTTTGTGTACATGCGCTCTCACTTTCTATTAATTCAAGCCTTCCCTTTTGTTTTGCCAAATCTGTGATTTGTTTCCTTTTTCCAAAAAAAAAAAAAAACCGTGATTTTTTTGGACATTTTCAATAATATTATCTGCTGTCGTCCTGGTCGTTTATACGCATTGCTCTCTTTTGTGTTTGTTATGAGTGTATGTATACTAGGATGACAATTGGATGTGAACAGTTTTTTCCTCCACCTTTTCACCTCATCCAGAGAAAAAAATTGGATTACTTCAACTTTGCTCCTCATCCAAATAGAGGAAAAATGGAGGTGATCATTGAGGAAAAATATAAAAACAGGGAGCTGGAGAAAATTGTCCATAGTCCAAATTCGAGTTCTGAATAGTATCCTCCGCCTGTTTTCTCCACATCCAAATTGGCCTTTTAAGTGTATTTTATTTCTCTTGCTCTATTCCTTTTTTGGTTGGTTGTGTGTGGGAGATGGGTATTCATTCTTCTCGTCCTTTTGATTGGTAACATAACTTCATCCTACAACCTCAAACTAAGCACCTTAAACTGTGCCACAAGCTCTTGTTCCAGTGATAGGGGTATTCATTTCTGTTAACAATAAGGTTCCTTGATTTCTACTTGGGGTATATGTTTTGTTTTCTGTTTTTGGTTCTTCGTTACCTTAAAGCAGCTGCATTTCTCCCTGTCCATACATACCTCATGTTTGATGTGTACTTATTGCATTTTTCTTCTTCCAAATGTTTTGCTAGATTGGTTGCCTAAATTTGTTCCGGAGTGGAGTTCTCTCTTTTACACTCTTAATGCAGTATTTTGGGTTTTGTTTTAAGGAAAGTTATACATCTGTTTTCTGTATTGATTCACTTCCTCAGGTTTGAGTTCTTTGTATTCTATTGTAAATTTTCATTTTCCAGCAGTTTTTAGGTTTTCTTCTACTTCCCTGATTATGTGATGGTATGCAGTAACTATTTATTTAATTTTGATTTTGCAGTATATTTAACAAAAAAAACTTTCAGATCATCTGTGAAAGGCAAAAGACACCCACCAAAAAATGGTCTTACCATATGCAAAGCCATTTGTTTCGAAGTCCTTTCTCTTCTTAAGATTTCCCTCAGAGCCAATACTCTTCTCACTGTTGTTGCTGCTGGTAGGAGGAACTGGAGCTTTAATGTTGACTGCATTCATTTGCTCCTTTTGGCCATCTTTTAATTTATCCCATTCTTTTGGTCTATCTTCACATTTCTCTTTCACTTTATCCTTTTCCTTTTCCTTTTCCTTCTCTTTATCCCTCTTTTTATCTTTCTTTTTACTTCTCTTCTCCTCTCTATTTTTGTCCTTGTGTCTATCTCCTCCTCTATCATCTCCTTCCTTGCTTTTCTTGTCTTTATTTTTCTCCTTGCCTTCACTTCTTTGCTGACCAGCACTCTGATCTGTACCATTAATGATTTGACCCACGATGATGTTTTCAGCAGTTCCTCCAACACTATCATCTCGTCTTTCTGGTCTTCTATTATCACCTTCCTTCTTTTCTTTCTGTGCAGTCCCTTTCTCCTTCTCCTTCTCCTTCTCCTTCTCCTTCTCCTTCTCCACTGCCCTACCAAGGCTCTCAACTCTTCTTTGATCAGGAGCATCGAACATGCTCTCAATCCTTCTTTGGATTGGAGCAATGGTTTCCCTGAACACTTGGTTTTCAGCTGGTCTTGCTTCATTTTTGATCCTCTTGCCCAGCTCCTCTGTAAGTTTTGCTTCCATATGACCCACTGCTTTTTTTTTATTCGGAGCATTGAACATGTTCTCATTCCTCCTTTTGACTGAAGCAATGGTTTCCCTAAACACTTGGTTTTCAGCTGGTCTTGCTTCATTTTTGATCCTCTTGCCCTGCTCCTCCATAAGTTTCGTTTCCATATGACCCATAGCTTTTCTCTGATCTGGAGCATTGAACATGCTCTCACTCGTCCGTTGGACTGGAGCATTGGTTTCCCTGAACATTTGGTTTTCAGCTGGTCTTGCTTCATTTTTGACCCTCTTGCCCAGTTCCTCCGTGAGTTTTGTTTCCATACGAAACACAGCTTGAGAGCTGCTTTCACCCAGCTTCTCTTCATTGCAACCTTCATTTCTTCCTTTGACTGTCCTGTTATCATCTGGTGTACTGTTTTTTTCCTTATCTCTATCTTTTTCTTTCTTCTTGTGTTTATGTTTTTCCTTCCTTTCTTTCTTTTCTTTGCTTTTATCTCTACTTCTCTCCCTGTCCCTTTTCTCTTTATCTTCTCTCTTTTCTTTATCCTTCTCCTTCTTATGTTTTTTCTCTTTGTGCTTCTCCTGAAAATTACAAAGATGACAAATGAATTAGTCACTGGAAAAGGTCAAATCAAAGAGCTAAAACAATTCACCACACCAGATCCTCCACTTTAAAATTCAAGGAAATCAGAAGAGTTAGGTATAATCTTGATGACGATAGAAACAAAGAATGCAATTTTCTGTCCTACAGATGCTTTCTAAGTTAATTTTTAAAAGAACATCAAGCCTATACTAAGATCATGCAGAAACAGATCAACCATCTGATAAGCATATCAAAAAATCAACCACAAAGATGAATTTATTGCATGAATCAAGAAATAAGACCACAAGAAACAGCAAGAAAATTTTTCCACGTAGAATTAAGCTATGAAACAAAGATACTCCATTTTTGTTTTCGAGAAAAAAAAGGAAACAGGAGTGCTTCCCATATCTGATTCTTGGATCCATATGAAAAATGAGGACGGCTTGACAGTTATAATAAGATAAGGAAAAAAGTTCATATAATCAATTGTCATGTCAAATTTTTCTTTTTTCTTTTTTTTCCTTTTTTTTTTTTTTTTGTTCTTATATTCTAACAGCATGTATATTTTATATATTATTTATACAGCTTCATTGTACTTCTTTCCTTGATAGATGCATTATACTTTCTTCTTTTTTTTTTATAACTATAGATGCATTATACTATAAATATACAACTGTTTAATATACAATATAGTTGCACAGATGATTACCCATCTTGGACTTCTCAATAGCAGTCCAATACCAATAACAATATACAGAACAAAAGGGGGGAAATATATGAACATGTCCATATTACACACGAGCAATAATGTTTTGATGTGGCCATAGAGGGTCTTCCACAAGTTGGGCTTTTGGATCATGGGCCAAATCCATGTCGAGGCCCATTAGGCCAAAACCAATGGGCCAGCCGAAGGCCTATTTAGCCCAACAGTTAATCGCAAGAGGCCCAAACCCAAATAGTTGAGCAGGAGATTCATGGGGTCCTAGCACTACTAATTAGAAGATATTTTTATTTCTTGTTATGTTTAGAATCCTGGACAACTAAGGGTCTCATCTTGAGTAGTTAACTTCTTGTTGCTGTACTTTTATGATAAGATAGATTGAAACTATCTAGATTAGTTATCATTTAGGATTTGGCAGCCAAGGTTGAGGAGAGGAAGGATAAGCCACATCGTGTTGAGATTATCCTCTAAGGGCTATATAAATGAATGTTCCTCTCCTCTCAAGTAGTGAATGAATGAGAATCTTGTGCTCTCTCACTATTTGATATTAAATGTCTGTTGGTGTGAGACATAGACATGTGAACATGATTGTTTTTTTAAGCTTCAACTTGGAGAGTGATTATTGATTACTTTCCCCCTTCCTTCCTGCATCATTTTTCTCTTAAGAAGTCAGTGGTGAGGAAAACCACAAATGAAATTACCACCCTACATCAATACATGGACTGAAATTATCACCCTACATCATCAATACATGTAAAATAATAATACAAGCGGCTAGGTAAGGGTACTTTAGGAGAGCAAAATAAAAATTTGAAATGTTAGGATGGCAAAAAAATCTTGAGTAAAAAGAGATATGACAAACAAAATAATAATAATAATAATAATAATAATAATAAACAATAATAACACCAAATCGAAATTGCTTCCTAAGTTCAGAGTGCAGAAACCACAATGCAATCACATTGTAAGTTTGCATCACCATGAAGAACGTGTGTTACCATCATAAATCAATTTTGTCTTATCCATGGATGCCCCTAGGAAATATAAGCTGTTTCAAAAGGAATCCTAAACGAGAAAATTGCAGCAAACAAATGGAGCTAAGTTTCAAGAGTATAATAAAGGAATCAAAATGAAATATGGGTACAAAGCTCCTAGCTGGGGAACCTAAAACATTAGGATCTTTTAAATGTAAATATTGTTCAAGTTTTGTAAGTAGATATTTTTTAGCAATACTAGTGCTCAGGATTTGTGGATTCAGAAGCATACATGATTCAGTTCAAAAGATTGATAATGTTATACACTGCAAGGGGCTATTACAGATTATACAGCTGGAGGTATAATGGCCCCACATTACATATTTGTAAGATTTAGCATGCAAAATATTCATACTGAGGAATACAAAACTTCTCTTCTGAAATCATCAAAGAAAATTATAAAGGTGGAATGCAAACATTGAACATCCTAGTAAAATATTATAAAAAACCAATCGTAAATGAACAAGATGAAATGTGAAATTTAGATAGCTTAGAAACCCACATGAGAGAAGGAGAGGGGGAGAGGGAAGGAGGAAAAACTCTTGAGTGTTGTGTCAGAATCCACATAGTATTGGAAATTAATTTGGAGTCCAAAGTTTCGAAACACATACCGACCATTTAGGGGAAATAATGCGACACAGCTCGTAATATAGTAATATACTCATGCTGATTCGTGCAATGGTAAAAGTCTTGGGTGCCATGCATGATAATGTAGGTTTGAGACCTGCGAGCAACTACTTCGTGCGAAATTGCAAAAGGTTAGATCTGTCTCCAGTCTACACCCTCCCAGGACCTTACTTCGTTGGGACCTAATGCAACACAGGTAGGAAAGAATAGCCAATGGGCTACTCTCTAAGTCAAAGGCTTAGGGATAGCGATCCATAGGATCAAACTGTCTTGGTCTCAAACCACAAACACACAACCGAGAGAAAATTCTATGGAGAAATTTTATTAATCAATAGAACTTGTCCCTGAAGAGGGAATGCAATCCTTTATATAGACTCATACTCTAATCTATTCTTGGAAACAATTCTAACTGAAATAAAACTCTAAACGAAAGAAGATAAACCTTTCTAATTAATCTCTTAAATTTAGCTATTACTAAAAATGGGAAAAGTCTTGCACGTTCTAAAGATCTTCTCTTTATGGGCTTTTAGTGGGCTTGGGCCCAGTGGCTGGCCAATCTACCAACCCAGTGTGTGAGTACGGAAGAATAGCCAACAGGCTACTCTCCCAGCCAAAGGCTTAGGAATAGGGATCCATAGGATCAAACTGTCTTAGTCTCACACCACAGACACACAATCGAGAGAAAACTCTACGGAGAAATTTTATAAATCAATAAAACTTGTCCCTAAAAAGTGATTACAATCCATTATATAGACTCATACTCTAATACATTCTTGGAAACAATTATAATTGAAATAAATCTCTAAATCAAACAAGATAAAACTTTCTAGTTTAATTTGTAAAATTTAGTTATTACTAAAAATGGGAAAAGTCTTGCACGTTCTGAAGATCTTCTCTTTATGGGCTTTTAGTGGGCTTGGGCCCAGTGGCTAGCCAATCATGGAAAAAACGAAATTTGAAGGGGCTAACCTTCTTCTTCTTCTTTTTTTTTTTTTTACTTAGAAGTAAAACTTATACATTTTTGGCCTTTTGGCTTAGTTAGTGGGCCCCACTGTGGAGTCGCCCATCTAATAAAAACTAAATAACTATATGGGCCCTAGCACCCTAATCAAAATTTCTTCCAATAAAAAGCATTTTCTTATGAAAAAGCTAGCCAAGTTTCACTCCAATATGAAATAGCTCGTCAAGTATAAATTGACATATTGCATTGATTTAGTACAATAAATTAGATATATTATATATTATTTTTTCATTTCACTATACATATTAAATTTTTTCCGAAATATGTCACCGAAATGTCTGAATTGGCCGAAACATTTCATTTGGAGTCCAAATTGAAATGGCGTCCAAACCAAATTCGTAACATTGGGTTAGGCACAACTGTATCTATCAATCAGATCCTCCACTTCCCTCACCCCTAGTCTCTACATATGAAATTCGATCACGGGACTGAAATAGTTAACAAGCGACCCCATGTAGATTGAAACTAGGGCTGTCAAAATGTCACACGACCCGTTAACACGACACGAACCCACACGATATTAACGGATTTAGGTTGGCTCTTAATGGGTTCGGGTCGTTAATGGGTCAAATCCGTTAACACGTTAAGTTAACGGGTCGGGTATGAATTAAACAAGTAACCCGTTAACAACCCGCTTGATCCGTTATTTTTTTTTTTACTCCCTAAATGTAAATAAATTAATTTATATTTATAAAAAAAGAAATTAAAATTTATTGTTTTATAATGGGTTTTTAGGTGGGATCCACTTGAGATCCTCACTTATAGTTTCATGTGGCTTATATATTTTTCTTCTTCTATTTTTGTATAATTTTTTTTTTAAATTTCGAAATGACTTAATTACTTAACGGGTTAACGGGTTGGGTCGGGTAACCCGTTAAATTAACGGGTCGTGTTTGGGTTAGATTTTTTGACCCGTTAAGTTAACGGGTCGGGTACGGGTTGAGGTGATTTTAACCCGAATTCGTTAACTCGTAACCCGAATTCGTTAACACGACACGATTGACAGCCCTAATTGAAATCCAACCTAATTTAGCACTCATCAAGATTGCAGACACTGCTTGATTTTACATTGAAAATCATTTATCATTTCTCAACCTTGACTTTGAAGCCTTAATCAAGGTTTGAAAACTCAAAACTCATACTTGACTCGCCGAACCCGAAAAAAAAAATAATAATAATAATAAATTGATTCAAAAGTCAACATAGCAAGTATCTACTCATATTTTTTATTTAGTTATTTTAAAATAATTCTAGGAACAAAGTCTAGCCAACAAATGACGTGTATGTCTCCAGTGTACTGCTTGGATATTAGGATCATTTAGCAAACCGTGCAACGGAGTGGTAAGTTTTCTTGTTTTCTTGCTAATGTGACAACAGCGCAATCAATATAACCCATCATGGATACATTTGCTTTGTTAATTAATCTGAAGCTTAAAACAGATCATTAATAAATCCAATAACATCATTTCTATACACATGAAAATTATTCACTTTTTTTTTTTTTTTTGTAAATCTCTTTCATGAAATTACAACACCACCATCATTTCACATCAATTAGCATTTAATAATTCAATACCATCAATTTATACAATGCGGCTCATGCAAGACTACCATGCTACACCACCATCTGATCATAAATGAAGAGTTATAGTTGCTACACTCCTAATGTAGATGGGATGAAAGAAAGAGATTTTCAAGTTTTTACGTCAGTAACGGGAAAAAAGAAAAGAAAAGAAAGACAAAGAAGAAGGCAATAATGCAGAGGAGGTGCCAGGTCGCCAGTATCCAGTCATCTGTCATCAGGTTGGTTGTCATCTCTTTAATCGGAAAGGGCCACAAAGAAACCTTTTTTCTAAAAATAACTAACTTGATCTATCTATATGAATTAGACTCATCCAAACCATGAATGACTCAGCCGAGTCATATTCCAAACAAAAAGATCATGGAAAAGGTCCTAACCTCCTGCCTCACTTGACTCTGCGAAGCCAGCAAGTCACCAAATTACTTGGATAAGTCAAGCCGAGCTAAGGACATTCTTCTATATATACTAATGACCCTCTGTTCTTTATCTAGCCCTTTCAAAAGAAAAAAAAGGTGACTCAGCTGAGGTACAAGTCGACTATGCTGAGGTACAAGTTGACTATGCAAGTTTTTCAATTTGGCATTAATATCTTAGGACATTTGATTTTTAGTTTTCCCTTCCCATCCTGCCAAAAAAAAACAAAAAAAAAAAAAAAAAAAAAACCTCCCCTTGAATATCTTAATATCTAAGACCTTTTGAAATCCAGCGAAACTGAGTTTTAGTTTTCCTTCCCCCAGACCGACATCAAAAATAAAAATAAAAAGGAAAAAAGTCCTCCCCTCAACAGATTCCCATGTGGACCCCACAATGGTGTTGTGGGGTTTTATTATGGACCCCATGAATTTGCTGTTACAGCTCTGGAGTCTAAATTCTAGAGTTCATAAAATTATATTGTGAAGCAGAGCATTCCTTTTTTTATTGTGCAGCCATCACCACAACTGATTTGGAATATGATTATTACCGAGACCGTGATATTCAATTAGGCGTCATGGACTCATAGTTATGGCCAGTTTAGATGTATGGTGAATTGAAGTATGATAAGGTGAAGTATCAAATCAAAAAAAAATAAAATATAAGGTGTTATAATGGTGTTTTGTTTTTAATTGTTTGGTATGGAATCTTTTTTACTTTTTGTATAGAAAAGTGGAGTTCTTTTGTCTTTTAGTGGAGAAAGGAGGTTGCTTTTTCTTAATTTTTTTGAAAAATTCAGGGGGAATTTGAAATTGTGTACTTTTGATATGACCTCTTGTCATTTCTTGTCTGCATTCACTTCACTTCACTTTAACTAGTTAAGTGCCAAACATGCCTTAATATTGTTTTCTAAGAAGCGTTTGGATGGTAAGAGTTGACTTTCAGATCACTAATAATTTAATTAATCAAAATCATGAGAGTACGCCATAGAGAAGCTATATATTGGGATCAGCAGAAAAAATTAATTGTATTGATCTTCAATCCATACCCTCCAAATATTATGCTGCAATAAAGCCCTGAGAAACAGATCTAGAATAAAAAATAAAGAATATATATCCAATAAAAAGGCAATATTATGATAAATGCCCCTGGTTATCAGTATTACTGAAGCAAAAATACAACCAGTTAAACGTAGAGGGATTGAGCATATTATTTTAAAGACCCGAATTAAGGCAACAATCAGATATGAATGAGCAAAAAAGGAAGAAACCAGCACCATGAAGCATGCAATGGCCAGAAATAACAAATTCCAGCTCTTAACATAAGGAAAGAAGCCAAACCTTTTGTAGTAATTCTACATCGTCATTCCTAGCCTCCTTTTCATATCCTGGTGGAGGAAATGGAAAGCAGCGAGACATTGCACGGTATACTGGACCAGAGCACGCTCTTCACTTAGACTCCAATACCTCTGTTCCAAGAAGGATACGAACCATAAACTGCGCTCCTGTCCATGCACCATGTCCCCACTCTCATTTCCACCTTCAAGATTATTCCATGACCATCTAACTCTTATCAATACCACGATCTGTTCCTTTTGGCACAGCAGAGAGCAGCAACTATGCAAATTCAGCTGAAATCCAACGCAAAGCAATCGCTATTAACAAACCCAAAAGGTCAAATCTACAGAAATGCACCACCGAACTCTACCCCAGTAGATGCCAGATAAAGAAAACCCTAGAATGACAATGGTCCTACACTACAGATTTCTCTCTAAGTTAAGCCACACGGTGTCTTGGGAAAGGATGCTTTGCCACAATCCAATCTCCTGACTTCGCAACCGGCCAACAGATTAGCATCACGCGGAACTTATCAGCAGAACCCAAAACTGGAATACGCAAACTGGACATCTCCCAATGCTTAAAAAAACCAACAAAGACCAGCGATTCGGAAAGACCCAAACTCACAAAACTCAAATACCCAGAACTGCAAACCAGCAGAAACTCAAATTACTGCAATTCCAACAACTCACGGAGATTTTAAAGTGCAGTCCTCTTCCATATCCCAAAAAAAAAATGTTTTTTTTTTCTTCTTAACAATCTAAACAATACGAGCTACTGATTCAGTAGCGATCCTGGCTTCCTGAAAGATTCGAACTGCCACCCATCATCTGCAATCAGGCGATCTCGATCTCAAAAGCTGCATACTCCTCTGCAAAGAGGGCAATTTTTACCAATGATAAGATTCCGATCCCAATCGGATTAGCTGTAAAACGCGATATTGCCGCCTGTAGAGGAGGATCCGATCAAACCCTACAAACCCCAATTGCAAAAATAGTCACCTGATCACAAAAATCAGAAATCAGATACTCCTCTCTTACACAGCAATCTCTACCGACAGCGAGATTGTGATCCTAACCCTAAATAGCTGAAGAACACAAAATTGCCGCCTGTAGAGTGAGTATAAGGCCAAAACCTAGAAACCCCAATTGCAGAAATAGCACGAATCAAAAAACCCAAATCAGAATCTCCCGTGAGAACTCAGCGAAGATGATAAAAAAACGCTGCCTTTGCACCTAAAATGATGAGAATCGAAGAAAGGTAGAGAGGGGTATTTTGTACCTTGTCCGCTACAAAATTAGCATTGTAGAAGGACAAGATCCCCCTTAGAAATCCTCAGATGTAGAGAAGAGAAGGAGAAAAAGGAGGATCGAATACGAAGAAAGCTCTTTTCTTTCCCTCTCTCTCTCTTTCTTTCTGCGTCTGTGTATCTGTGTCTTGTTTGTGTTTCCGGATTTCGCTTTCAGACCCTGAAATTCAAGGTTTTGTTTGGAAGTTGGAGGAGATTTCTTCTTCTCTCTCTCTCTGATCAAACCCACAAAAGGGCAAGAGAGCGTAATGATGAATGGGAGTTGGATATTTATAAACAAATGGAAGGGTAATACTGGGAAAAGGAAGAAAAGTGGAATCCAGTAATCGACTGTGATTGAAGGGGCTGGAGGGAGTGTTCCACTCGTGTGAAATCTCCATTCCTCCTTTTTAGGGCACGTTTGTTTAATACTTTTTTGCGAGAAAGTGGATAATTTTCCGTAAAAAAATTATTTGTTCTGTGTTTGGTACGGAATAATTTTGTGGAAATATTTTTCTGTCCGATCAGCATTTTCCTTGATAATTGTGGAAATGGATTTCCTATGGGGGAGTATGGAAAATTGATTTCCTCAAAAAACTTCATCTACATTTTCTCACTCTTGTCCATTTCAACCCAAAAACCCTACAAATTTTTCATTTTTATTTCCTTATATAAATTATTATTTAATATTAAATAAATAATATACATGATATGTTATTTTTCTTCAAAAAAGTATATCACCAAATAAGAAATTTTAATTTTCTATAAGGAATCCACAGCCGCACCAAATAACATTAGCACCAATTCAATGAGGAAATTCTTTTTGCACCAAACATGAATTTCTAAATTCTATGGAAATCATTTTCAGAGGTTTTCATTTCTATGGAATTTGCTGCCGTGGCAGTTTTCCCTTTCCGCGGAAAGGGTGCGTACACAAACGTACCCTTAGTTTTTGTTTTCCATTAAATAGGTGAAAGCCCTACAACCACAAGGGCGGCGCCTAGGGTTTCAAATGGTATGTGGTTGGAGGCCAAGCTTAGGGCTTGTTTGGTTACATGCATTTGAAAATATCCTGTTTGGAGTATTTGTAGAATTTCAAATATTAAACCCTAATTTATTTGTTTGGTGCGAAAAAAAATTTTAGGAGAATTTTGAGAATTACAGATGCTCGGGCCTCTCTTGCATTTGGAATGTTGAAATTATCAAAAATCATTCAGCTAAGTGTATTTTTGAATTGAAATTCTGAATTCCTACATCAAATGAAGTATTTGGAGTGCTTATGGTCTATTTGGTTAGAGGCATTTCTCATAAAGAATTGAACTTGTTGGAAATTTATGACATGTCGTGACATCTTGTCCCTTAACTTTCCAAATGCTCTTTGTTGTAAGAATGTGGAATTCCAAACCACGTGAAAATAAATTTTTAGCCTTATGAATTTTCAAAATTCCAGCATTTGGAATGCTAGAGGGGGGTTAAGCATTTAGAAATTTACTTCAGATGCAGCATTTTGAATTCTCCTAAATAAACAAGCCCTAAGTGGAATTTTAAAATGTCCATACCGGTATGAGCATTCAAAATCTAATATCATAAGAATTTTGCTATTCAAAAGTGGCGATTCACATGGCTAGCTCAACCGATTCTCACCATTCAAAGTAAATCAAGTAGAGAATTTAGAATTTCCATGACTAGCATCTGAATTCCTGACGGAAATGCTCTCAACCAAACATGTACTAATATTAGACTTAAACCATTATTGTCACTGACATTATTTTCAAGGTGGTTTGGTTTGTGATTTAGAAGTCTCTTCTTTTTCAATTATCTCTTTAGTCTTTCTATTTTCATTAAACTTTAGTGTCATGTAGTTAATCATGTGATTTAGTACTAATGAGGTCTCAAATTGCGACAAATAAACTATAACTAGTAAAACATGTTATGTTCATAAAAAAGTATATCAAATTTTTTAAAAAATATAACAAATTTAAAATATGATATTTTCAGCATAAATTATATCAAGATAGAAAATCTTATAATAAATTTAAAAGTTTCTTTTTTTTTTTCAATTATCGATCTCTTTAGTATTTTCTATTTATGTTAAGGTTAATCTTGTGATTTTGCACTAACAAGGTCTCAAATTGCGACAATTGCTTGCATGTTTAAGCATAAAATATAATTCTTTTGCATGGCTACCTCTATAAGTTTAGTAAGTTTTACAAATTTAGTCAAGAAAAAAAAAAAAAAAAAAAAGAGTTTTGTGAATAACATATAGGATGAGTAAGGAGTTCCATGTATAACATATAGGATGAATAACGACCCAAATACTTGTAGGGAACAATATTATCCCATATCTCATTCATTTTATTTGCGTGCAAGCAAAAGGACGTATAAGATTGATCGATAATGAAAAAATAAATAAAAAAGGAGAAACGTCAAGATCACAGATATCTATTGTTGGCAAGCTCTAGAGAGTAAATCAGTTTTAGTGTCGACCAAGGATGAACTATGGTATAAAAATTATGGTAAATCAGTTCTAGTAATGGGACCCACATTGTAATTTATAAAAGGGCCATGTACCAAAATTCTAAAGGTGAGCCCCATGTTGCAAATTGTAAAGGGACCACCATACCACAATTGCTAAAAGTGGGCCCCACATATTTTCTTGACGGGCCCCACACGTTAATTTATAAAAGGTGGGTCCACATACCATAATTTCAAAAGCGAGCCCTGTGTAATTTCTAAATGCAACACCACATTTTTTTCATTCCCAAAAGGTAGGTTCCCACATTGTAACATAACATGTATTGCTGCTCAAGGTATATAGGCTCTTAAAAACTCATACGTATTTTTAACATGTGAATGCAATCGTCCTAGATCAAATCCTTGGTATGGAACATGAAGGGATTTGGACTCAGGTTTGAAGTTTTAGATCTTGAATGCTTGGATCAGCATTTAGATCTAACTAGGATCCAAAAATATGTTTCATTCTGGCCTTATTCAGAAGAAGAGATTCAAATACTCATGTAATTGGATATCTGTGTGCAACCCTATTGATAGGTTCCATGTATATAGAGATGAAGGATGGTTGAGTAAGTGGGCTGGGTAAGTGGATCCCATCTAGGTAAAATTAAGATGTGTGAGATTTCCATTTAGGGAATCACAAACATTTAACTTGAAATGATGAATAATAACTATTATTGATGATGTGGTTTAAGAGAGAGTTGGCCCCTTTTTCTTCAAAAAGTATAACTTTGAGTTATATTAATTCACACAAGAAAGGACTCCACCCGTGTAAACGGAATGGTTTTGGGTCAAAATCATATTGGACTTGGACCCAGACCCGAATCTATTTTGTTGGTTCCAAAACCGGTTCTAATAGGATAACCTAGATTCGATTCCGGAACTGAGTCTACATAGAGGATAGGAATTTAGTTCCAAAATCGGTTCTAATTTCTCTTTATTTTTTAATTTTTTTCTTAAAATAAGCATATCATTTGACTTATAATAGTGTATCAAGTCCACTATTTTCAATATTATACCAAAAAATGTAAAAAAAAAAGAAAGAAAGAAAGAATAAGTTAATTTTGAGGTACAATTTGCAATATCAAATACTCATATGTCGGGTCCAGGGTCAAAGGGTCGAAACCTATATGGACCTAAAACCGATCACGTTTATCAATCGAAATCCAAATTGGGTTACGAACCTGAACCCGTTTATTCATCGGAACCTAAAATAGGTTGCAAACCCAGTTTTTTGCGGCTCGGAACTTCCAGATAATCGGAGAATCGGATATCTATTTTCAACGCTAGTAAATATCTCTCAACAAATGTTCTTTGAATTCTATATTCTCGGTGTTACTTTTAGACCTTTTAAAAAAATATATCTTTTATGTTTTTTCTTTTTATGTCGTACGTGACACAAGTAGGGGTGACAAATAGGTTGGATTGAGTAAAACTGGATAGGGGTGACCAGGTGGGGTTTATAGGTTGAATCCCAACTGATAGTTTACTCAATTTTTTTCAAAAATGGGTCAACTAACCTAAATAAAAATTTGATGGGAGTCAACCCAACCTGATCCACATAACCCACAACAAAAGAAGAAAAATAAGATGAAAAGGGTTATTGATCATAGACTCTCTATTACGCTCATCTTCAACATCCAAGCTAGATATTGGATATCATAACAAAAGACCCTTCAACGTCAATAAAAAGTGGATAAAGGAGATGATGCATATTAATAAGGCAATCTCTCACTATGCCCGCAAGATTATTGAAAACACCATTTGGTAAACAGCGCCCACCAATTGTATGAAGCCAAGGTTTTGAGATCTTTTTCTCCTTATATTATTAGGGCTTAATTTGTTATTTCAAAGGGATGAAAATAGGTGTTCGAAGAATCAACACTATGATTTAGGATATAATTTTTCGTAATGCAATCTATAGCTTAAGAATACTTTCTTCAAAGAAAAAGAACAAAAAGAGGAAGACCACAAGGCGGTTTGAGTGAAGGTTTTAAGAACTTTTTCTCGGGTCGGACAAGTCCACCAAACTCCACCATTTTGCTATAGATCGAGTTTACTGACCCATTGACATTAAGTTATATAGAATGCGGGGTTACATGGATCAGATGCATGCTGGTTCGTCTCCTTATTCATAGTCTACCGTAAGATTGGTTATGAGTAAAACACATGAATAAAATTCTTTTTAATATTTTGATTATCTACCGAGAACAACCACTTACCTGTAATTCTCACCTAGTTGCTTAGAGTTCGAATACGAGCACCATACGCAACCTCTTTCCACTTGTGCGTGCTTCTTTCTTACTTATGCGGGCTCTCTTAGGTCCCAATCCCCTTTGTTTGGTTTACATATATATATATATATATATATATATATATATGGAGGTGCTCTTGTGAGAGATACTCACCTTACTATGATAGATAAAGATAGGGCCCTCACCTTATATCTCATAATAAGGTAAGAGTGTCTCTCACACGAGCACCTCCCATATATATATATATATATATATATATATATTACTGACTACTGACTGACCTATCTTTGTAGTAGGTCCAACTCAAACTACGAGGGCTTGTGTTGTTTTGGGGTGTTTTTAACTGAAATCTCTGATAGCAATGTGAGTCCTATCTCTTTTTAACGTTTTAATTTATCCGTTTGAATTGTGAGAATTTACAATACTGATTGCGTACAATCTTTTAAGCTGAATAATTCCAAAAATCATACATTTTAAAATACTAAATGTCCCTCGTGATTTTGAAATTTCACTTGGCAATTCAACATCTGAAAATTTTCAAATTCTCCCAACAAAAATAACTCTAAAATGCTTGCAATCAAATGGACCTGTAGTTAGATAAAAAATGAGAAAACATTATAACCATTTTGATTTTTAGATGTGGACCCCACTAGATAATTTTATAGGAATATAATTAGGGTTGCAAACGGGTATTCGATTCTCCGATTACTAGAAAGCTCTGACAAAAATCGGGCCTATAACATATTTTAGGTTTCGATTCATGAACGGGTTCGGGTCTGAGTCCGGAACCCAATGTATATTCCTATTGATAAATGGATCCGGTTCTGGATCCATATAGATTCCAACATAGGACCAGGTATATGAGTTTTTAATATTGGGACAATTACCGTACGGCCTGTCATAAAGCTGATAATAGCCCCAGAACAGCGCAAAGATGTATATTTACAGTAGAGCTGTTCGATCCGTAGGATATCGCAGCTTGCGATATCCTAGGGATGTAGGATATCCCACAATCAGAAGCGGGAAGACTTGAACAGTCCATTTGTTTCTTTTTTTCCTTGACTGTGGGACCACCAAACCACCATCCAAACCGTTGGATAGCTGTATGAGTGTAAGAACTAATATCGCACCAAATTTGAACCGCTGATCTATCACGGTTATCGAGAAATTTACAAGAAAGTCACGTTTTGTAAATTATAAAAATAAATTATAAGCTGCATTTTTTTTATGCAAGTTTCTTGATAACCGTTATAGATCAACGCTTCAAATTTGATGCGATATCAGTTCTTACGCTCATACAGCTATTCAACGGTTTGGATGGTGGTTTGGTGGTCTTACAATAAAGAAAAAAAATAAATACACGGACTGTTCAAGTGATTATGGGATATCCTACATCCCTAAGATATCGCAAGCTGTGATATCCTACGGATCAAGCAGCTCTGCGATAAATATACATCTTTGAGCTGTTCTGGGGCTATTATCAGCTTTATCATAGGCCGTACGGTAATTGTCCCTTTAATATTCTAAGCAGTACCTCAAAAAAAAAAAATATATATATATATATTTTGGATAATTTTATGTATGATACCAGAGATTGTATACTTGAAATGTTGTAAGTTGAATAATTTACTTATTTTTTTTTTAAAATAAAAGATATGAATAGAAGTTAAAACTAATTTTGAAACTTGATCGAGTCTTCTAAGGTGGATTCGAATCCAAAACTGAAGATATTTAGAAACGGGTCCGGAGTCCGGACGTGGTCCCATGATCCCATCCGAAACCGGTTCAGTTTGCAGCCCTAAAAATAAACACACCACTCACCAGTTATCCAAGGCGGCGAAGATATTTTGGTGCTGAGTCACACCACCGACTACTTGTCTCGAAGCCTTTAAATTCCCACTCCGACGCATAAATCCTCATCTCCTCTTCCTCAGAAACCCTAACCTTAAACCCTAGCCGCTCGCTCTCTCTCTCTTTCGCTTTCGCTGCGCTTTTAGTTTCCAGAGTAAGATCTATTCTCTCTATCTGCTATCGCTCTCGATCAATAGTTATTGATCGTTTATCATTTTTCGCATCTCTGTGTCTTATTTCTATGATACTTGCGTTATGGATTTCTTTTTCTACTTGTGATATATGAAATGGATTCTGAATCGGTTTCTGTCTAGGTAGATGGCATTTCCTTGTTTTTAATCGATGAAGAATCGATCGCTGCATGTTTTTGTACTATGTTGTAGGTTGCTATTGCAGTTTTCTCTGATTTTCATATGCAAACTCGAGATTTTGTCTTGTGGGGGCTCTTAGATATCTCAATATCTAGCCAGAGAATGCCCTAAATCTGTTTATATGTGGCTTATTCACCGATTCAACGCAGTCAATACATAAAGATATGTTTTTTTTTTTAGTGTCATGAGTTTCTATGTTGCCCGAAATGAAGTGAGGGAATCAATCTACACAAAATCTCTATGTCTTTCGTATTCTTTAATTCAGTCTGACATGTTCTTGCTGTTCATAATCCTTTTTTAATGGTATGAATGCTTATTACCATTTAGAAGAAAAAGTTTGTATCACTTTCTTAGCACTAATCTCAGTTTCCTGGGAATGGTCTTTTGCATTTTAACTATGATTGATGAATGACTGCCTGATTAAGGTTACTGTTATGGTTCATTTAACTGGAAAAATTCCTATTTGTGACCCATGTCATATGATAGGCAGCAGCAGCAGCAGCACCACCATCTGCATATCCATTAGCTTCCCTTTGCAAGGTTCCTTTTATATTGGATTTCCTTCTTCTTCTTCTATATTCCTTTTTTTTATCTTGTTCATGTGGAGTTTCAGTCCTTTAAAGATGAATGAAAATTGGCTGCTGGGGGAAAGATCTTACCTTTTGTTTCAGTGGCTTAATCACCCTCATAAAGCTTATGTTTTGCATTTTGTTTTGGTGGCTGGATCAGCTGTCTTCAGACTTTCTGATCTACAGTTTATCACGTCAAAATTTCATCCAAAGTGGCAGAGCAACTTGAAAAGCTATATAGAGATTTATTTTATTTTTGAATTGTGGATTTGAAGGGATTTACTTTGAGACTTAATACGGGAGAGGGACACAGTTTATGTTGTCAAGTAAGGGGCGATAGCAAACAAAGCGAATATGTGGTGGGAAAGTAAAGAGGTGCTTTACGCCGAATGGCCATGCCATTTTGGAGGAGTGAGGAAACTTTGTGGAGGAAAGTAATCAAAGCAAATATGTGGGTGGGAGAAGGGAGGTGGGTGGTCCTCGAATTAGGTGCTGCAAAGGATTTAAAAGGGATATTCATGGTTACATTAAATCCTTGTTCATTTTTTAGTGGACACTTGATAGGGAAAAAATTAGCAAGAACCATTATGTCCGAGCTTGTATTTGTAAACTCAAGCAAAGAAAGCCTTTATTAAAGACTGATTGGATTTTTTGGGGGTAAGGGTATATTTGGAATGAGAATAGAAGTGAATATTTGAGGGGAAGTTGCTCTTTGAAAGAATGCACTTTATTTATTTATTTATTTATTTTGTTTGAGCGGGGTCTAAAATTGAAAGAGTTTTGTGACTGACTTTTCTCGTAACTAAGAACTCACTCTTTTCCACAGATGTCAAAAGTTTCCATTGTAGTGCTGATATCCTCTGCCATTGGGATCTGATAAGATGAATGTTTCTGGTTGATTCCATATGCAATCTGTACCCATTTGAAATGGGTGAATTGTCAGAATGATGAGTTGGAACGTTTGTGTGGCAGGGGTTGGGGATTTCAAAAGGGCTGAAGTTATTGGCATTAACCCCCCAAAAATGGCTTAAATTATCAAATCTTCATTTAAAGGTTTAGTGACAATATAAGGTGACCCCAATTTGATAGAATGGGCGAAAGGACACAAAAGCTCATTGGAGATTCTGCCATGTTTTGTTGGATGAAAGATGTTGGATATTGACACATCCTTCAAGCATGTCAAAAGAGGCTCTGAGAATGGCTCCTTACCCCAGTGTTAAGGAGCAGCCGTTCTCATTGGGAGGTCTAGGCTTTGAACATGGCTTTCCTCCCTCCTCGCATATGTGAGTTGCTATTATCTCAAATGTGTGAGTTGTGCCTCCTCGCATGTGTGAGTTCCCATCACCTTGCACATGCGAGTCTCATAGGGTCCCAGCCCCTTACCTGAGATAACCCGCCACTAGGAAAAAAAAAAGGGCTCCAATATGGAATTCTCTCTGTTTATCTGATCAGCAATGTGGAAGCTGGCTCAGTGGTCAAATCTGGTTCAGCAAAGTGGGAAAGGTGCTGCCCAACTCCATTTATGAATTTACAAGCCAAAGAATGATGCATTCACCAAATTAATGGACAGTCTATTTGTGGTTAATGTTTGTCTTCTTAATAGAAGTTCTCTCTCTCTCTCTCTCTCTCTCTCTCTCTCTCTCTCTCACACACACACACACACACACACACACACACACAAAAAAAAAAAAAAAAAAAAAAACAAACAACAACAAAAGAAAGCAGCAGCAATTGCTCTTTTAACAGAGAATCAATTCTTGGTTGTACTTAATTTTATGCATTGGCAGGTTTATGTGCATTCTGAGTAATCAGGAGCTCTGATTTTCATCCGGCCCACTTTTTAACAGCTGCCCTGTTGGGGGTTAATTTTTTTTGACAGTCTGCAGATATTTGTGGAACTTAAAACTAACATTAGAATAGTTTTTCTACAGGTTTTGAAAAGATAAAGCAGTGATATGGCATTTTGTAGTGGAATGGGAAGTCTCATCAAGAAGAGCTTATCCTCAACTGGTATGTCTAGAGAGCCTCTTCCGGTGACATCAATGCTTAATGCTATTCGCTGTATGTCTACTAAGCTTTTCATTGGAGGTAATGGATCAGCTTCTCTTTTCTGTTTCTTGTACTTTAGACCTTCAGGAATTGCCATGTGCTTCTGATTAAATTCTCTTGTATATTACTTTTCCTTTAGGTCTTTCATATGGGACTGATGACCAATCTCTTAGAGAAGCATTCTCGAGCTTTGGTGACGTGACTGAAGGTGAGTTTTGTATTTGTTTTGGTGATTCTTTAATAGTTCCATGATAGAAGATGGTATTTGACGGGAGAAGTATTTGCTTTTGTTTTTGCCTGCACGTGAGAGAGAGAGAGAGAGAGAGGGAGAGAGAGAGAGAGAGATGTGCGTTTGTTTTTGTGTGGGAGGGAGTGAGGGAGGGAGGGAAATGTGGTTGGGCCAATTTCTTGCTCTTCCCTGAGCCTCAATGAGACCTCCCTATGTTGGGTCTGTTTGGGTAATTCACTTGTAAAGTGACTTGAAGTTAAAGGTCGATTTAGGAGACGAAAAGAAGAGGGATCATATCAAAAAGTACCAAATTTAAAAAATCACCTCTTAAAAAAAAGTAATTCTCTCATCCTACTAAATGACAAAAAGGCTTCACTTTTTTATCCAAAAAAGTAAAAAAGGTGCCTTCTCATGCCACAAAATGACAAAGCGCGTCAAGAGGCGAATTTTGAAATTTGGTATTTTATGATTTGACCTCTTTTCATGTCTCTCTATTTAAACATTCACTTCAATTCACTTTACAAGTGAATTACTGAAAAAGATGTTTTTCCTAACCCTAATCTGTAGTGGGACCATCTTTCTTGTTAGTCATTTATGTGGGGGATGTAATCATCCCAGGCCCGGAGCAAAACCAGATTATATCCGGATCCCTTTTATAAAGGATGATCCGTCTCTCGATCTGATACAGTTTATCTATTTTGGATCCAAATTTAGTGTGAACTAAAAATCATAGATTCTTGAGTGAGAAATGCTTGGTTCCAGTTTCAGATTTGGAAAGCCATTGACATCCTTTTATGCACGTGGGAAGTTGATGCAGGCTGCGTGGAAGTGCTAAGCATGTGTCCACAAACATTATAACATGTCTCCGCATAGACTTCAACACGAGGAAGAACCTTTGAGTGGTAGAAAACTTGCGATAATATTATTCTAATAATCAAGGTCTGAGAATTCCTTCTACAATGCAGTATAAATAGGAAAAGCAATCTTAGAGACTAAGAAACCTAAGATACCCTTTGATATAAAAAAAAAAAAAGAAAGAAAGAAAAAGAAACTAATGACGTGTAATTGAAAAAAAAAATTCCTAAACTATTTTGGGTGATCCTGCACTTGTGCTCATCTGTTCTGCATTAGACGTGCACTCATGACCAGGTTGCAGTTGCCTCACTCCGATGTAGTATCTCAGAAAAGGTTGTCTCCTGCTAGGGGAGCAGATCATCAACGTCAATGTACTGATGATTGCACTTGGTTTAGTATTGCCGGAACTGTATATATTAGGATACTCCTTTGAATATTGTAAATGATGAATCATTGGGTCCACAACTCATCGAGTGTATGGTCCGACAATGTAGATGGTCCTGTTTTTGTTGATCCATAGAATTGTCAGCGAGTGGCACAATGGATGAATACTTCCGCAAGAATCTTCCTTGTAAAATGTAGACCCGTTGAAAGGAATATGGTTTGATAGAACGGTCACATCAGATGGTTTGTCTTCCAACCTAGGAAATTTGTGGGGGGCCTTAGTCGATAATGGCCCTTACAAGATCAACATTATGTATTCCTTAAGGTCACGATTGGCAATAAAATCCTCGGGGTCGTGGAAAACTCATGTTTCTTGCAATTGTAAATCTATGAGGATTTGGGCCAGTGATTTTTTTTTTTTTGAGGATTTTCTTGTCTGACCCTTTCCCCAGTAGGATTTGGAAATCCTCATCTTTGTAGATTTATGCACGGACACCAATTTTTTTCAGCCATACGCATCGATATGCATCGATATCAATGTGAAATCTTCAGCCATACAAATCTTCAGTGAGGCATCTTGTTCCAAGGGCAGTGAGAAGTCCTCAAATCTGTGAATTCCTAACGGGTTCTCTACGTGTGACCAAATGTGCCCTAAGACTTCAGTACTCATAACATTTCAACTGTCATTGATAATGATGCAGCAAGGGTTATCAACGACAGAGACACTGGGAGATCGAGGGGATTTGGGTTTGTGAATTTTGCCGCTGATGAATCTGCTAGCTCTGCTTTATCCGGCATGGATGGCCAGGTTTGTATTTTTTATTGTATCAAATGACTTTGTGAGAGCAAGTTATTATTCAGGAAAAAAAAAACAAAAAAAACCTTAGTGCGAGTTCATTGTGGTCCACCTTTGAAATCTGAGTAGTTTGTCCAGTAATTTTCTTTATTTTATTTTCAATTGTCTTCAGGAACTCAATGGTCGGACTATCCGTGTGAGCTATGCTAACGAAAGACCTAGTGGTGGGTCCCGTAGTGGCTATGGAGGTGGTGCTGGTGGTTATGGTGGAGGCTATGGTGGTGGTGCAGGAGCTAGTGATTTTGGTGGCGGCGATTCTGGCCGAGGTTACTGATTTGTCTATCTGTTGCTGGATCTGTCATTTTGTTTTCTGTTTCCCGTATTTGCTATATTATACCTTTTTGTCTCTGTTCCGGTGGTGGTCTCTATTCCAGTAAAGGAGATAAGACATTTGAAGGGGGTTTTGTTTCAGTTGTCTTCGATAACATATATATAGGTCTGTGAAGTACCTATGTTCGAGAAAATGTTTTTGGGGCTGTTGGTGTTTTAACTATTTCCCATAAATTGAGATTGTGTTCTTGCAGATGCAAAGCTTGCTGTGTCTTAAATGGTCTCTATTCCAGTAGATGGATAGATGACATTTTAATGGGTTTTGTTTCGGATGTTTTCAGCGTAGGGGTTTTGTTTCAGATGTTTTCAGGACAATGTTCAAAACATGTTCAGGAGCTGAGGCTGTCTTAAAAAGTAGCCCTCTTCTTGCAGATGGTCTCTTCGTTGACATGATTTTGTGCTGCCTGCATAGATTAGATAATATAGTATCTGCCATGTGATTCTGATAATCATTTTAGATGTATCATCTAGCGGACACCCACATTCAAATAGCTGCGTGGGGCTTCATTGATGACGCTGTGGACGAAGATTTTGATTAAATCACTATGTTTCATCTGGTAGAACGGATACCCAAGTTTGATGGGACAGCAGTTGCAAATGCTGTATATATATTTTTTTCTACTTCATTGCCTTCCCAACCTGGCTGGGGAAGGGAGAATTGGTGAGTAATTTCCCCCATCGATAGATCCAACTGATCAGAAAGAATTTACGTTGTTGCACCCCCAGCTCGGTTACCACCTGCCTTCTGACTGTATGGGCATATTCACCCAGCTCGGTTTCCACCTGCCTTCTGACTGTATGGGCATATTCACTACTCAAAAAAAAATTGAATGATAACCGAGAGTTGCCTTGTTGGTAAGCAACTATCACCTACCTAGTTGGCCAGAGTGTTTGATTCTTTGATGTGCTGCCCTCTTTGCGTGTGTGGGCTTGTCTTCCCACTTGTATGTGCATTTTTTAGCGTGTGCAAGCTTTCTCTTTCTACGTGTGGGTTCTCTTCGGGCCCAATCCCTTTGGCTGGGGTTAAAAAAAAATAAAAAATCATGGATTGATGGAAAATGAGTTTTGATTGAGATCAAGCTTTCTTTCCACGTGTGTGGGTTCTCTTCGGGCACAACCCCTTTGGCTGGGGTTAAAAAAGAATGATAATGGGTTGATGGAAAATGAGTTTTGATTGAGATTTAAGAGGGCTAGTAATTGTATATATAAAATAAAATTAGAAGAAAAAGCTTCTAGAACATTCTTCAAGTGCAATAAACAAAAGTATGATGATGCAATTTGCAATGACCTATAGAACTTACCTTTTCTAGTCTTTTGAAAATTTGAATCTCCCTTCTCCCGGTTTAAACGAAAAAAAAAAAAAAAAAGAAAAAAAAAGAAAAAGAAAAACCATCATGGGAATCGAAGCCTACTTTTTTCTCTGTCTTCTCAAATTAACACTCTTCCTATGCCTCCTGTTTCTCTAAGCTCGTCTTTTCATATCCCCACTCCAACCCTTTCTCCGCCCTCTCTTTATTTCCCTCACAGCCCCCTCTTCTTCAATGGCAGGTGAAACATTTGTCTCCTGCGAAAGAGAGATCTGTTTGTTTTTTTGCTTTGAGACAAGGAATACATAGAGAGAGACATATATTAGTTGAATGTAAATAGCTTTTAATCTCTTCCTTTCTTGTTTCTTTTTTTTTTTTTTTTTTTTTTCAACTGGGTTGTTTTCACTTTTCAGCTTCTGTTTGAGACTTTAATGGGACTCGAACCAAGGGTGGGGTTTGATGTCCCTAACACTTTCCCTCAAGTGGAACTTAGTCGGCGAAAGTTTGGCGGTACACATTTTTTCATTTTTCATGCGGAGTTGTTCTGTCTGGGATTTGAACTTGCGACCGATTTACTCTGATATATTTTAAGTTTCTTTAGCTAATCATTCTTATCAAAACCTCCAACCATTCTTACCAAAACCTCAATTATTAATAGAGTAGAGGTAGGGTGGAGCACACTCCTCAACACATCTCTCTTAAACGCCCTCCTCTTTTTTCTCTTTTTCTGCATCTCTCAAACTCCCTTCCATTTTCTCTCTGCCCACCGCTTGTCAATAAGTGGATTTTGATGTAGGCCCTAGGGTTGGGCCTAGGGCTTACATGGAAGTGCCGAAGTACAATAGAGGCCGAAGCACGTGTCCAAAGACACTTCAAAAGTCTCTGCAGAGAAGATAAATAAGGATGCAACTCAATTGGAAAAACCCAAAATCAATTAATCAACTCTCTGAATAATTCTTAACTACAATGCCACATAAATAAGAAAGCAAACAACGTAAATGAAGACAGCCAAATGTGACTTATCATAAATGTTATGCATATGCAATATTTATGTATGTAAATGAATGCAATATCAAAGACTCATATGACGGATTTCGGGTCCTCGGGTCGGAACCTATATGGACTCGGAATTGGACCCGTTTATTAATTGGAACCTAAATTGGGTTTAAGATCCGGACTCATTTATGAATTGGAACCTAAAATAGGTTTCAGACCTAGTTTTTTGTGGATTAAATTTTTTTTGGTAATCAGAGAATCGGATATCCGTTTTCAACCCTAGGTTCAATGTGGCTATCTATAGAGTTTTTTCTAGGAAAAATCAATCTTAAAGTTTAAAAGCAACCAAATGCACTCAATAGAATTTTTCCAACTCTTTCGCTATGCATATCCAAATTTATTCTCACTTGAGGAACAAAACACATAAAACGCATGCCCCTAACTTACCAAAATGAATCGAGTCCAAACCAAAACAACATGCAATTGAACAAAATTGATAATAAAGATTGAAACTTTGATCATGTTTGAAGAGATTTGAATCAAACAAAACTACATGGTCTACATTCATATAAATCCAACCGAGATCGTAGCAAATTCCGAAAGAAAACGAAGAGATGTTATGAAACTAAACATCAAGAAGTTATACGATCACGAAACATTCTATTGCTGAGATTGCTACGGAGAATAACCATCGGAGAAAGAGAATGCAGAAGCGTATTCGAAAAATCTCGTGAAAATTCGCGTTCCATGAAAAGCAACAAGTCTTGAGAAGAAAGGGGCACTTGAAATTACATAAAACTCCTTGACTTTTCTTGAGAATAACGACATTATCTGTGCTTTTTTTAAAAAAAAAAAACCATGTACCATGTCATGTGATGTGGGACTCATCTGAATGTCCATCTTATCCCTTGATTCCTTTTGTGGATATCCCTAGGCCTGAAAATAAGATGGTGACTATTGGTGATGCCAATTATTATTATTATTATTATTATTATTATTAATGTTATCATAGGGTTTTTAATTTTTTGGGCTGGACTAATCCATTCGGGGTAAGAGGGAAGCCGAGTAAACTCCCCTATAGCCCCAGTGTGGTAGTGCAGTTTCCAACATACAACCTCCGGGTGCAAACCGTGGTCATAGGCCAACTGTGCTACCCTTTGGTATTTGGTGATGCCACTTAGCTATCAATGAAATAATGGTAAGGGATTCAATGTTTAATGGTTTTTTGCCCTATATCTATCTGATTTCATTTTTTTAAAGACTTGATTTGATATGAGATTGATACCTGTGGTAGTGGTTAGTATGATTTGAGATTGATATCCTGGATGGTAGTTGTGCTTTGGGCAAAACTTAGGAAAGACTTGGAAACGTGGTTATCTTTTATTTTCAATCTCATACTAGCGACAAGCCACGTGTTTAGTCGGGCAAAAAATAATAAATTACATTTTGAGTTTATGAAATATCAAAATTAAGTATACATATATAAAAATATATTCATGCATATTTATATAAAAAACCTCAACACTTAATAATTACATTTTCAATTACAAATACAGATAGTCAACATCAACGATAAACTATTAGAAAGATATTTTAAAAATCGTGCCCAAGAACACAATCATGAGAACTGAAAACAAGAAGATTGGCAGCACCGGTCTTTCTCCATGCGGATCTAGTTGTGACCACATGATCCGCATGGGCTTGTCATTCAGCATGGTATGGTTAAGCGATTCCAAAGCATTCAAAGCTTCATCAATTAAAACACAAAACGCATTACAGTTTCGCCATGAAACCTTGTAACAAGAAGAACAGAGACATTGCTCAAACTGACAATAAACATGCCATCTATCTGCAAATATTGGAACAAGAACGACACCATTGTTCTGAACTATTCTGATCTTGCTATTTCGACAGGAAACTGAAAATACAGCATTGATATTATCTGAATTTCTACAACTCTTTCAACATGAAAAAAAAAATTAAAGAAGAAGGATAAAGAGATAAAGAGTATAATCATGAAAAAAAGAGGATGGGAGTGATAATAGATATTATTAAAATTTTCTTTCAAATTAAAGATAGCTTTGCAAGTGTATAAATGAAAAGAGTAGTAATTTGGATGGGAAATTGAAAGATGTAGTTGTGACTATGATGAGATTATATGGCAATGAAAGAGATTTTAATGAAATCTCAGGGAAGAGAGAAAGAGAGAGTTTGTAGGTAATTGGAGATTACTCAAATCATAGAGATTTTAGTGATAGAGATGATCAAGAGATTGGGTTAAGAGAAAAGTTAGAAAAGTAAAGATTGAGTGATAATATCCATCATTAATGGTATTTCATTATCTAAATAAATCAAACCTATGGGCCCTATTGTACGTGAGGCAAACTGATTGGGGATAGACAAAGATAGGGATGGGCATTGGGTCAAACAAGGGACTCCCTTTGAGCCTTGTGTTTTATTTTTTACCTGGGGCTGGACCTGGGACCCAAGAGAAAACACATAAGTGGAAAGAGGAAGCCCGAATAGTATATCTAGGGGTCGAATATTGTTTAGGTCCATGAAATAGACCTCGGCCTAAATAAAAATGGGTCCTAATCATGGAAACGGAGCCAATTTTTAGGTTGAAGATTTGAGGTATTCAGATATTTGGTGACTTGTTATAATCCCTACCTGTCAACCATGAACCAACCTAAATCCAACGCACAGTTCATGGTTAACCAATTCTACTTAATTTGATTTAGGTTAAATTTTGATGCAACCAAAAGAGGGCCCAAATTCATTGGAAAAACCAAATCTCTCACCCTGACCCAAATCAACAGCAATTAAAGTAAAATTGCAAATAGAATTAGTAAATTGATTGCCCACAATGCAAACTCACCTTCAAATAAGACATGGGTTGGCCTGCCCAATCCCTCTTAACCTGCTCAAACCACTATATGTAAACTTAGTTAAGGTGCGCCCATCTTGCAGTGCAGTTCTCTGGGTTCCACTTTTGGCACAGAAATAATATGAATGTTTGGCTGTTCTATTTGCATGGTCTATGACAAGTAATTATAAAGGCACACATACATCTAATATACTTCCAAGAAAATAAAAAAAAATAAATAAAAAAAAGACTATTTTAAAATGTATTATTCGTGTCAGGTTGGGTTGACCTGCACTGGATACTGGTTGGGTTTATCATATCGTATTAGAAACAACTCAGATTTTTGCCACCTCTTTATACATGTATCTATAATTTTAAAACCTTGGTTTTTTTTTTTTTTTCTCTCTCTCCAAAGCTTGTAAAATTAATAGTTACTATTGTACATTTAGTGGGAGACGGTGACACTCGGTAAATCCATTTTTATGAATACAAAGCCCATTTTATTACATCCAGATCGACCACAATGGCTATCAACATCTGCCTTTATAAGTGGTTATAAGTGACCTGATTCATGAAAGGCCCATAGTTGGATTGATGAAGGTTTCAAATACTTTATTAGACTTAATGTGATGAAGGTTTCAAATACTTTATTAGACTTAATGTGCAAGAAAGAGTTTGAGAGAGAGAGAGAGAGAGAGAGATTAGTGGAACTCAGGAAAAAATATTGGTATCTTTTGTACATAATGATATGCTCATTCGTATTTAATGAGTTTTAGGGCAAGCTGCCATTTTTATAAAAATCCAACACAAATCATTAGGTGATTATCCATTCTCATTATGGCAATTAATTTTGGGGATATGGAAGGTAAAAACTAGGGAAATATATAAATGCTGGAACCACAATGGCTTATTTTCAAATTCTATAGACATTAGGTGGGGTATATACAAAAAAGCATTTTAAGATTTTGAATTACCCTATATTGAGGAAATATGAAGACTTTAATCTATGAATACAGGCCAAGCCGCATTGGGGGAAATGGATCCCCTGTTTTGTCCAAATAGGGGAGCCTGTTTGGACGAATCAGGGGTCGCCACATGCCGGGGCGGAGGAGAGAGAAAGGCAAGTTCTCTTTCCTCTGCCCCGCGCGTGTTACCCCTTGATTCGTTCAAATAGGGCTCTCCTGATTGGACGAAATAAGGGATCCGGATCCCGCGTTGAGATGGCCTCACGAGGAGGCTCGGAGGTGTCATGTTTTTGAGTAAAAAACATTATGCATGCATTAATTGCAGATGATTTACTCTTATTCACTGTGCACCATGCACCACTGCCACTTGTCATTTTGGGGATATTGGCTTTGATTGGACAATGTTAGCCACTTGGTTGATGGGCAACAAATGGACGGTAGATCTTTATATTTTATATTGTCAGTTTTAGGTGGGATGTTTTTCACCAATTTGACAGTCAGGAAGGTTTGGTTAATTTGATTTGTTGATCGATACCCATCTATGGTGAGATTCACTTGATGAACTGTCTCAGTCCCTGATTCACTTTACCTCCTTCTCCATGCGCTTGATGTTCAAAATCCCTAATTTTGGCTTTCATTTCTTCTTTAGCAAGTTACCGCGATTTTAGGTTTATCATTTTTAATAAAGAGATAAGAGATTATGAGAGTATTATTATCCTTTCAAGTATATGAAATTGTGGAAGGGACTTTTGCCTCTACGAAATTAATTCACAGACTATTTCTAATAAAAATCAATATTGAGGGACCTCCGACTAAACACCCCATTTTTTTTATTTTTTATTTTTAAGGTAAAGGTACTTGTTCTAGTATTTAAGGTACTAAGTACGATTATCAATCGTGTCGTGTTAATGGATTCGGGTTGTAGGTTAACGAATTCGTATTTGAATCACCTCAACCCACATACGACCCATTAAATAAACGGATCCAAAAATCAAACACGAACACGACCCATTAAATAATTTTGTCCATTTTGGATTATGTCAATTGACACACACTATTTTGTTAATGAAAGGAGAGTGAATGAGTTATAAAATGATCTTTTATATGTGAGTTTTAAAATTTCACTACAACTTAATCAAAATACCCCGAATGCATTTTATAATTTATGTTATTTATCATTTAACAGATTGTATCTGGTTGTCAAATGATTATTGATTTTATTTATTAATGACTCACTAATTTAATAAATTAGCAGGTACGATCCATTAATAATTCAAACCCGTTAAAAGATCATTCAAACCCGTTAATATCGTGTGAGTTAACGGCTTGCGGAACCTAGCACGGAGAACCGACAAAAAAGACTCAAAGAAAATTTGTTTTGATATTAAAAATGTAGCTGATGTGGCAAGAGGAAACTTCTTTGCCACGAGTTCCCGGGAAAAGAATAATGAAAAATACTGACAACCGTCCTCGCAACAAGCCAACAACACTAGCCTCCATCACCGCAACCAGCCTCATTGGATGGTGCACAAAGAGCCACGGTGGCCCACTTCTTTCCCCTACATCCTCTCCACCGGCCTACCTTAGCCTGTAAATTGAGGAGTGAATGTGATGCCTCACACGTTTGTGTGCAAGTGCTTTGTGCATTGAGTGAAGTGCTGGTGAGAGGTTTATAGGTGTAGTGCTAGTGACACGTGTTGTACTATTATATTATATTAAGTCCTACTCTTTTTAAAGTTAATTTTGGCTGTAGCGTTAACTTTGACGGAGAGTTACATACATTCACTGTAGCTAATCCATACTATCCCCACAATTCCACACACAATCACCCACTATTCACTCTTTTCTTTTCAACTATTTCATTTGTCATCCCAAATTACATATACACTTACTTGATGTATACTCCTCTTTTCTTTCAATCCAAATTCTCTTCCTCCAATTCTACACCACGGAGTTTTGGATTAAAAAAAAAAAAAGATTTTCATAATTCTTTTTTCCGTTGTTTTCTGTCGGAAAGTGTTTGAAGATGATTCTATGTTATTTAAATTCTTTTTAATTAATTTTTATATATGCCCGTGCTTAACACGGGTTAGTGTGCTAGTGTATTGTTATATGTGAGCAGTGTCTTGAGTGTATGGGTGTAACTAAAGTCGTGCAATCGGTCATGTTAATGAATATGAGTTGCGGATTAACGAATTCGTATTAGAATCACCACAACCCGTATATGAGCCATTAAAAAAATAAGTCTAAAAATCAAACACGAACACGACATGCTTATTTAATGGGTTACACGATACGTATCATATAACCCATTAAATAATCGTGTCAATTTCGGACTATGTTAGTTAACAAGCACTCTTTTGTTGATGAAAGGAGAGTGAAGGAGTTAGAATATGATCTTTTATATGTAGGTTTTAGTATTTCATTTCAACCTTTTCAAATTTACCAAAAGACCCCTCATGTATTTTATAATTTATGTCATTTATCATTTGGCGGATTGTATCGAGTTATTAATGAGTTACCGGTTTTACTCGTTAAACGTGTTAAGTAGCTAATTAAACATATTAACGGGTCCGACTTATTATCGAATAACGATACGAACCTGTTAAGAGGCCACCCGAATCCGTGAATATCGTGTGGGTTTTAAAGGAATGTTTGGCGTTTTGACAGCTATAAGTGTAACATCTGCATTATTAAGTGAATTAAATTTGTTGAAATAAAGCTGTATTGTACAAAGTGTAGTGGTGTGTTGTCTTGAGACCTGATCCACGCTAGGGATTACTACGGAGCCCGGATTTGTGCTCGTTGGGAGCCGTGCCAGAGCCCGGGCTGTAGAATTTTTCAATTAGTAATGTATTCCCTCTTTACTTAACATTGTCATCTTATATAGGATAATGATAACAATGTATGGGCAATTGGGCATTGTCTCTGTCGTTACACAGAACATGTAATATTTCTCCGTTATAATATCAGGAAACATGTGTCATGTATTTACACCATAAAAATGCATGACCATTTTTCTTAAGACATTCTTATGCAAGAAATCGTGTTCCTGATCATAATTGGTGTAAAAGTTTAAGAATTTCTCATACATTCAGAGGGGGCATCAATTCTTAGCCGTCCGCTTTAGAGGTGTTTTTTGCACCACTACATATCCAGTCTCCTGCTCGTTAGGCACTTTACTAGATTAGTAAAAGTCAAGTAAAGTCTTCATTTTTCAGATAAAGTGTCATATCAATAGCACTTTAATATAAAATTCCCTCAGTCTTTTTTAAAAAAAAGTAAAAAAGCAACCTCTATTTTTCCACTAAAAGATAAAAACGCTTCATTTTTCTATACTAAAAGTAAAAGATATTCTATACCAAACAACAAAAAATAAAATACCATCATAATCCCATTATATTTTATTTATTCTTAATTTGATGTTTTATTATACTTTATTTTACATATAAAATTACCAAACGGGCCAGAGTCTTCTTTGCTTTCTCTTTGGACAGTTGCTAGTTGAATTTAACGTCCTTCTTCATAGGGCCACAACGTGACAAGAACAAACCCGTTGCGTGAATGAGCAGCACACTTGTGAATGTGACTTATGTGCCTCCCTTATATTATGTGGATACTGTTTAACATTTACCATCTTAAAATATGCACTCTCCCTATTATTATTATGCGCCCAACATCTTTCTTGTTAACTTCATTATGGTAGTTGTTCAAGTTTTGAAGAACAAAGATAGCAACTACAGCTGGTATGTACAATTGATTGAAGATGTTAAAATCATCTTAAACTATATGCAATTATAGCAGGTGGGACTTGTTAAATGTGATGCAAATAGAGTGTCACATATCCTAGCAAAGGAGGTTGTTCATCAACCTATGGAAAAAATATGGATGGATTGTTTTTCAAATTTCATTCGAGATCATATTTACTGTAGCTGTTGATGTTGATTGACATTAATGAAATAACTAAGTTATTACCTAAAAAAAAAAAATTCCTTTTGGTAGAGAAAAAGTGAAAAACCCGGCCACTTCAACTCATATGGCAGTGGGTCCCTCCATAAAGCCAATCACAATTAATTAATCAAGTTGATAAAGTACCTACAAAGATGGTCTACAAGTCAAGACCCCCATATATAGATACATTCCAATAAAAAGTCCTTCTCTGCAGATCTCTCCCGGAGAAGAAGGAAATATTCAAATCAATGGAGGAATGGGCTGAGGAGAACCTCTTAACTATGTTGAAACCAGTTGAGAAATCATGGCAGCCACATGACTTCCTGCCTGACCCTTGCTCAGAAGACTTCCTCGATAGAGTCATGGAATTGCAGAACAGAGCATCTGACATTCCAGACGATTACTATGTGTGTTTGGTAGGAGATATGATCACAGAGGAAGCCCTCCCCACATACTTGTCCATGGTCAACTCGTTCGATGGAGTTCGCGATGAGACGGGTGCTAGCCTAACGCCTTGGGCCCAGTGGTCACGGTCATGGACAGCTGAAGAGAACTGACATGGGGACCTGCTCAACAAGTATCTCTACTTGTGTGGAAGGGTTGATATGAGACAAGTAGAGAAGACCGTTCAGTATCTCATTGGCTCCGGCATGGTAACTTCCTCTCTCTACTTCTATGAATTTCTTTATATATATGTTTATATTGTCTATCTTATTTTCTCTTGCTCATATCTATGACTTCATACAAAATAATAATAGTAATAATAATAAGCTGAGACTTTTAGATGAAAAATTATCATCTAAAAATATTTCTCCATAAATTATATTTTTATAAATGTAGTCTAAAATTAGTAAATTACTCAAAAGCTAGGAGAATTGTACAAATAGGGCAGAACATATTGGGGGTATATGCAAAAACCATTTTTTAAATTGGAATTGTCTTAAGACCTGACATTTGCCCATCAACGATTGAAGTTTAAGAAATTGCCATAGAGTTGTTTATACGACTAAGGGCACTAAAAATTATGAATGAAGGAAGAATTGTGTGATATCCTATGAATGTAGGATATCGCATAATGTGATTTCTCATGGCCGTAGAATCTCGCATGATCAACTATGTGGGACTTTTTTAAAATTCAACTATAGATGTACAAACGTCAAGTCTTAGGACAGGCATATAGTCAAAGTTCCAAGACAGAGCGAGAAAGAGAGAGAGAATGGTAGAATTAGGGATTTTGACTGTACAACCGCCTTCATGCCTGACATTTGCCTGCCAATAGTCGAAGTTAAAAAAAAAAAAATTCTTTCAGAGTTGTTTGTGCGATATTATCACGCAATGAGATATCGCATAATATTCTACATTCATATGATATCTCACAAGCACGCCCTCCCCCTCCCTCTTTCTATTGTCTTGTGTGACTTTTTAAATTTTAACAGTTGACAGGTAAATGTCAAGTCTTAGGGTAGCCGTATGAGCAAAATCCCATTTTTTTAAAGTCAAAAGAAGGAAGATCAAAAAAATTTTCAATCGAGAAAAAGGAGTCTCAATTGTTGATGGGTAAATGTTAGGTCTTACGACAGCCGTACGGGCAAAATCCCATTTTTTTTTAGTCAAAAGGAAGAAGATCAAGATCGGTCAGTGGAGAGAAAAGAGTATCAGCTTAAATGACATGAAAGCTAAGTCTTGAAGCTTCAACGACCAGGACGGTTTGGTATGGGATAACTTTTGAAATCTGTCAAGTTGCTTTATGTCACGGCCTGGAACCCAATTAGTGATTAAATCGGATTCGGGTTGTGAAATTTAGGGCTAATTAAAAATCTCCGCCCTTAATGCCCAAGGATCGAAGTCCGCTGTGAGGATTGTGTAGTTGAGCCTCATTAACAAATTAATCAATGGAACTTATCCGGTACACACAACATTAAAATTGTAAGAATATCAAAACAAGTATAGATTTCATTCCATTATATATATTCAAGTTTCAAAAGGTAAAACATATAAAGTTTATAATGATCAGGACCATCCCAAAAACCTAGGTCTTGGTACAAAAGATATACAGTACTAAAGTAGACAAGTCCATAAGATTTAAAACCCAAAAGATATAAGGAGGTGGCACAATAGAAGATATTCCCGTGTAACGCGCACTAGTGCCGGGAGTGATGACGCTAAGCTACGTCATGGCACCCCACTCTCGTACCTCGTCCTCCTCCCCCGGTTGTGGATCCTCTGGGATTGCCTCGACATCCGAGTTAGCATAATAGTAATAGGTGTCCTCTGCACACTATGGAATAAAGGATCAACAACATGTTGGCAAGAAGATAAGCAATATACATTATTCATAATATGTTTCAAAAGAGAATAAGGATAAGTACATAATTATAAGATAACAAAGTAAAAGCTAGGCATAAAGCATGAGTAATACAAGAATCAAGTAATAATATAAATCTTAGCAAGGTAAACAAGGATAACCATCCATGAAATGTAATGTCAAGAAAGAGGAGACTCTGTCGATGTCCTAGCCATCTCATGGGGGGTATAAGTGACGTCCGAACCGACTATGAATACACAAAGTCTTGCTCTAGGGGGATCCTATCTCCCGGTCCTAGGAACAGCAGCACGGTCTTAGCCTTCTCCCAGCTATTCGCGCCATGGACGCCGTTCAAAGCCAACTGCCTATCCTAGTTTCTGGTATCTGGCCCACTTCTTAATCCTCAGTCTGCAACTGGCCATGAATGCAAGATGATGATGATGATGGTTTGCATACGATACAAGTTCTAATTAAGACAAATACACATGGATAGGTTTTTAAGTACAAAATAACAAGTTGAGGGCTACTCCAAGTCAAGTTAAGATACAAGCCAAGTTCCAAGTTCCATGAGTAGTCCTCTTTCAAGTCTATCCACACGTGTTTATCAATATAAGACAAGGTATCTAAGAATACACTCTAAGTACGGTCAAATCCTAAGTCTACAAGTTAAGTTACAAGTTATACAAGTATTCAAGATAGAGTGTATAAGATACGACAAGCTACGTATACAAGATTCGCGAGTCAAGAGTGAAGAACAAGTTAATCCTAGGTCAAGAGTTGTCCACCGTGTACCAAACGTATCCCCAACGGAGTACGTATGGAGGATGAGTCAATGGTGTCTTAGTTTGGCGGGCCCATGGTGTACGGAAGTTGTTGGGCACGAATTAACTCATTTCCACACGCATTCGGCCAAGTTACATTGATATATGAAAAATCCCGGACAACGACGAAGCACACCAAGCCAAACGTGCTCCGTTTTCATTTCCCCAATTGGTCATGCAAGGGTAGGGTCAATAGGTTCCAACCTAGAGTCCAAACTAGGTTTACAATCCATTTCCAAAAGAGATAAGGGCTTGGTTCATTGATCCAATACCCACTTCCTTTCCTAATCTCTGATGATTAATATTAGCATACCATTGGATTCTACATTTCAAGGGCTTTCTGACGGTATGTAGAACTTCAAATTCCGACGAACTGGTCAAAAGTTATGGTAATTCAAAATCTGCCAAAATTTATGAAATCTGCTCCAATGTGGTTAGCCGAATTGGCATGTTCGGCTAGCCGAAAAGGTAACCGAAGGTGCCGAAAATACCCTGTAAAAACATGGTTACTGATAATGTAACCGAATGGTGACTGAATTGCCTGCGGCTAGCTGAATTCTGGGCATAACCACGAGTTTTTGAGCAAAAAATTCAATCATTTTGAGTTACTCTTTCTCCAACCTCTTTCCAAACCTTTCCAAAGGCCATAACCTACACAAAGAGCCACCATGCTCTCCTCCAAACCACATTTCATCCATTCATCAAGTCATCCACCCATAATAAAAATCCATTCAACCCATTAATCAAATTTTAGCATGTGTAATCCAATTAACCATGACAAGCTTGGAATTTAGGGAAACTCTAAACAATGGGTTAAGAAGGAACAATAACAATACATGCATGCCTAATATATAAAGCAAATCTACTTGCCTTCACCAAAGAGAGTGAAATAATGGAAATTGAGAAGATTGAGGAGGAAGACAGCTCCCACACACACTCTAGCCAAAACAACTCTCCCAAGCCTCTCTTCTACACTCGAGGAACACAAAGGAAAAGAAAGAAAGTAAATCCATCAACATGCAATCCATTCATAGCCATGAGAAACGAAATGATAAGGGAAGGAGAAGAGGAAACTTACCAAAATTGAGGTCTAAGGAAAGAAGAAGAGGAGAGGAAGACAATGGTGTAGTTGGACGTCCTTGGAAGGGCCTCTAAGATCCACATGCAAGATGAGAGAGTGAAGGAGGAGGAAGAAGAGAGAGAGTTGTAGCATTGTTGAGTGAAGGAAGGAAGAAACGAATGATATGGCTAGGTTGGGGTTAAAATGAGAGGTGGAGAAGGAAATGTCTGAAATGCCCATTTAAGTGAAATAAGAGAAATGCAATTATTTGAGGGACTTCGGGGCATCGAATCGTGATGAGTCAATAACAAAAAGTGACGAGTGCGACGAGATCTTTCCAATGCACCCAAATTTGGGGAAAACGAAATTTTTCGGAAAAATACCCAATTTTCCTATTAATCACAACCTAACCCCCTATTAAGACTAATCGCACTCGGAATCAAACGAAACTTCACAAATTACTTTCTAATGATAAAATAAACTCTCTTAGTCACTAAACCCTCCTAATTAGCTAAAATCACAATTAATTAGGCTAATTCCTAATATTAGGAAATTAAACACCCTATTAAAGTCAGATACCTTACCGTTTATAATTCACATTTCCTACAAAAAAATAACTCGTCCATTTTTTAATTGGGTTAGAAATGTAAACAAAAACCAACTTAGAAGTGAACATGGTCAACTCAAAACACTGACTACATATGTTGGGTTCAGGCTGGGCTAATGGGTCAAGTAAGTTATTCCCTGCCACCAATAACATGTATTTGTGTATGTGTATGCACAGAATGTAGGCCTAGAGAATAACCCCTACCTTGGGTTCATCTACACTTCTTTCCAAGAGAGAGCAGCTTCAATTGCACATGGAAACACTGCAAAACAAGCCCTGGAATTTGGAGAAACAAACCTGGCAAAGATCTGTGGAACCATAGCTTCTGACGAGAAGCGCCATGAGGCTGCCTATGCGAAGATCATCCAGAAGTTATTCGATGTTGACCCCGACACCACAATGCTCGCATTTGCCAATATGAAGAGGAAGAATATCACAATGCCGGGGAATTTGATGTATAGATGGTGAGGGTGGGAACCTTATTGATCACTACTCTACCGTGGCACAAAGGGTGGGTGTGTATACCGCCAATGATTATGTGGATTTGGTAGAATTCTTCGTCAAAAGGTGGAATGTTGACAAGGTTTTAGGGGGGCTTTCCGGCGAGGGGAAAAGGGCCCAAGACTACATTTGTAATTTGACTCCCAAACTCAGGAAATTGTTGGAGAGGTCAAAGACAAAGGCCAAGGATTCCCCATTGCTCTCTTTCAGTTGGATCTTCAACAAAAGAGTTTAAGAAGTGCTTTTGGCTTTAAGCTTTATATTTGAGTAGTATAGTTAAAAGAGTCTGGTCGTGTTCTACATGCATCCAACTATATGCGTACACCAATATATTCATGTCACGTATGCAATTGTACTTCTATCAAATTATCTCTCCATATGTAACAAGCAATAAAGTGTGGGTACAGCAGTCGTTATATAAACTAAGATTCAATGTTTTGAATAACATTCCTAGGATTACATTGGCTTTGTTGTGATCTAGGACATACGAGAAGAGATCAAGCACACACAAATAACACAAGAAATTTACGTGGTTCGGCTTTTGGCATACGTCCACAGGAAAACGAGAGAATTTACTATGCAATCAATCGAAGATGTATACATCAGAAAGGCTCTTAGCCTCTATTTATAATATCAGCCCCAAAACCCTGGTACACCCAGAACAAACTACTTCTAATCCCAGTAGACCTATAAAAGACCTACTTCTAATCATTGCAGAATAAGTATGGTACTAGGGCCAGGTCAACAGAGACCATTAACTTAATCACCCAATATCACCGGCTTCTATTTAGCCATACAAGTTAACAGGGTGGACATGGTATTGGGATAATTTCAAATTTTAGCTGTTTCTTGGTGATACCTGGAAAATATTGTTGAAGGGTATGGGGCAATTTAGTAGGACGGAAGTCATTCTCTGTAATGAAAAAAACAGGCACACAAAGTATGACAACAGTTTTAATCAGTTGACATTAGGAACTGGGTGAATTATAAGCGAAAGTTAATAATATCACATGGTTATTAGTTTTGAAGAAATCAAACACAACTTAGCAGTTTATTTGGATGTACCCCAAAACAAAATCAGTTTATGGAATCGATGCTAGTTTTTCCCAGGCACAACTTGTAAGACCCCGAACCCGCTAATAGATGATTAATATCTAATTAATTTTGATTAGGTGCTTAATATTTGTTTTGGATGATTTTGTGATGGATTTAGGTAGATTAGTGGGGTTCTGACGGTGTCAGGTAGTATCTTGACCTTTTGAATAATTTAGGGTCGCTCATATGTTTGTAGTTTTTATAGGTATTTATGTGCATTTCATAAAGTATGTCATTAGCATTAATCTTCATGTTTGGACACAGACCATTTGAGTCCAACTGGGATCCATTTAGAGCCCATTTCCATCACCAAGCCCTTTTCCCAAATTTCCCCAAAATGCATGGACTTGCATGCAACCCAGCTCAAAATATATCTATTGAAAGGCCCAAACCAGCCACTGCACCATTCCTCCTTTCCACCTTGCACATATCAGTTGAGAAACAATCTCCCCTCTCCCATTTTCCCTTCTCCATCCTTCGTTCTGGATCCTCCACATTAAAACCAATTATCTTGCATGTTAGATCTTAAGAAGCCAAGGCCACCATCTTCCATATTCTCTTCTACTACAAGCTCCTCTCATCTCATTTCGTTATCAAAGCTCTCCATTGGTAAGTCACCTTTTCCCCACTTCTTTTCTTGTTTGGATTTGGTGATTAGTAATGTTAAGGATTATCCATATCTTCTTCCTCCTTATTCTAGTTGTAATATTCATTGTAAAACTTCACCTCTTACATCACCATTTTCATTCTTCTTGCTATATAGGTAAGAACCCATTTTCAAAATGATCTTTTAATCTTAGGATGGGCTGTTTGGATTCAGTTAGACTACAAGCATGTTACATAGCTCTCACCTCTTGCATTCACTATTGTAGGAATTCATGTGAGCCTAGAAATTGGGGGTTTTAGCTTCAATTGAGTCAAGAAGAGGGTATTGAGTTCAAAAGCACCAAATGAGGCAAGTAATGAGCAACTATGATTTACACATGTTTATGAATCTTTGATTGAATGTTATAGTTCTTTTGGGTTCTCTTGGATACTAATTCAGCCATTTTCATTGAATTAGATTGTTAATGTAAAAATGGGTTCTTGTAGTGAATTATGGTAGAATGTAATTGGATAGATTATGGGTTTTGTGAGCACTTTGGAGGCTCATTTTGATCCAAGTTATGCCTTGTAAAGATGAGTTATAGGTATGGAGAATAGACCCCAGAACACAGAGCATTTCAGCTCAGTTTCTGCCCAGAAAATGGGTCAGAGTATGCTGTCCGCATTGGGCCGCGGGTCGGCCCATTGGGCCCAACAATGCAAACTTTGAATGGCCATAACTTTTGACCCATAGGTCCGATTTTTGAGTTCCATATATCGTTGGAAAGCTCTTGGAATGTAGAAGCCAATGGTACAGACCTCCTAGTGATCAGAGATTGGGAGATGAAGTTGATATGGGGACAATGAAACCGGGCCCTATCTCTTTGGGAAAAAGAGACTTTAACCTTAGTTTGGACCCTAGATTGGAACCCATGGACTAAGACCTTATAATGAATCATTGAGGATGATTGTGACACAAACACTAAACCAATAAGTCTTAGTTTGAGAAAGGAGTGACCTTGTAGGTCCCTAGACATGGAACCCTTAACCAAATAATTAAGTCCAAAGGAAATTGTAACACATGAGAAATCTTGGGCTGAGATTATCTCATGTGCCTATCCGTTTGTCTAGCACCTTACCATGGGTGTTGGTTTAGGGATTTCGGTGCATCACGCACACACACAATGTGACACCAATAAAAGGTAGCACGTGCATCGAATTACCTAAAACTACATCGAAATGGACGGTTAGAGACGGTGGGTGTTTAGATCATGTTTGGATAGTAAATCTTCTTGATCCTATTAATCGAATTGCATTTGCATATTGTTATCGACTTTATTATTGCCCTCAAATGTCTCGAGATTTGCTTATATGCATTGTTCGTATTACTTCTCAAGTGTTATTGCAAATGTTCTAGAAATATATCGTGAATTGATGTGAATAGCGGACTGAGTAAATATGACTAGATTAATTGAATTAAAAGAGTGGAATCAGAACGAATTGAGTGTAAAAGTCTTACTCAAGTCCTATTGATTGAATTGAATGAGTCGGCACTACTTCGCTTCGACCGGATGATACTCGACGGGGTTGATTCTTGATTTATATTTGTGTACGTCACTGCAGTAGACAGCTTGGAGCACCGGAACTCCAGAACCCGGGTAGCTAGGAGGACCTTTGGCCGGGCCCCTGATGACATCCCAAAATGCGTGCTCTCTATTAAGGGAGGATTGAGCAAAGGTAGTAGCCAACTAGAATGTAAATTTTATTTTGTGATTCGATAAAAGGATGATTTATCCTTAACCGCACAATGTGCCTAGTTTTCCGATTATTGCCATCTTTTAATCTTCTGTCAATAATTCGAATTTGATATAACATGTGATAAATCTTAATTGTTCATACATTGTTGAATCGTCGTATTCATGGTGCTACACTTGGTGTCACAGGGATCCAGATCACCGAAGAGAATAGCTAATAACCATTCAGATTAAAGATTTGATCGGTAAGGTTCATGGTTAGCTTTAACCGCCGGAGTAGTACAAGTGTGGTAATTATGATTTGAAACTAGATAGTTGATACTGCACATAGTTTAAGTATGCATTTGAAGGTTTAAATCATTAGCTTTGTTATAGACTAATTATTATGTAATAGTTAGATTAATAGACTGCTCATGGCTTTATTATTGATGATATACATACTTCCGCAAATAAATGTTCAATGACATGTGTTTGTGAGTAATTCTCACACTTGTAAAGTGGAGTTTTCTGCTTCGTGAATTTGGACTTGGTCCGGAACAGGTGCGAGTTCACAGGAGTACGCGTGTCACACCTCGGAAACCACCCTAATCAGGGGATTCTTGGGTCCGGGATGTGACACAACTGACTAAAATGTTGGTAATTGACGATAAACATTGCGTACAGGTTGAATATAATCCGGGGTGAGATAGTAGTGTTTCTCCGTCCAGTTCAATGTCAGTAATTGACAAAAAGTACTCAGTACAGTAACACAATGCTACATAGAGATAACCATCCGTTCTGCAATTGTCTAAGAACAATATTGTAAAAGCAAGGCTCTAGATGCATCTGTTTCGATCCACTAGTTTTTAGCGTGCGCATTATACATTTTAATGTAGGTGAAATATATTTTATCATGTTTTAAATGGAGCCTTTTGAAGTGTCTTTTGTGTCGAGGCATTGCTTTCATTTCTCTTGCTTTGTTGAAGTTTTCCTTTTCCTTAACTTTGCCATGCTGCCTGTTGCATTTCACTGTCAGTCAGTCCTAAGCTCCGTCAGAAAAAGGTTGATGTTCAATTCAGACTTAATGCCTGGTGGTATGTGAAAAAATAAAAATAATGTTTTTTTTTTTTATTCTCTTTGCCTTTGGCGCGCCTGGCCTTGGTCTACAAGGAGAAGGTAAGGGATTAATTGGTGCAGGTGCAGGCCTCCGAGGGCTTTAGCCAGCCCTGGGCATGGCCCGTATATGTTGAGGGTAGAGCTTGGACAAACTTAGGCCCGGCTTGGCCTGGCCGGATCCTTTGGGAGCCCTACTCTCTGCAATGACAAGTTGAAATCCCACCCTCGAGTTAAAGGGTTAGTAGTCCTTGATTACTCTTCCCTTACCCATCCTATCCTGTCCTGCTCATGAGTAAGAGAGGTTCCCCCAACACAGAAGACACAGTTTACACAAAATTCCCAGTATTCCATCATCATACCAAGGGATAGAAAGCGAACTTTTCCGGTGGATTCCACCAGAAATCACATCTTCCAAAATTGGAGACACTTTTTCCCGGGAAAATCAACCCCAAAGTAGAGAAGCATGCATCCAAACGCACACTCAAAAGGATTTTTCCTATCCTTTCACTATACATATCCAAACTTATTCTCAATTGAAGAATGAGATGTCACCTCTCTGCATAAAATTCATGATATGTGACTTTCTTGCGACCTCGAGCTATGGTGCTCAAAAGTTTAAGCACTTCTCAAAAAGGAAGAAGAAAAGGAATGTAGTTCATGATCTTGAGAGGAGATTATACATGATAAATAAGAGAGTTTTGTCTTGAAAATTTTGATTATTATTGTTTTAAAAGTTAATTCAAATAAATACAGAAGACTCCAAGATATACCCACTTCCACAAGACTAGCTCATTAGCATTTCAATTTTCTACCATCTGCCTACTTGGAAAGTGTCCGAGTACCGACTAATTCAAACTAACAAAAGAAAATAACAATTGAAAGTAGCAAAGAAAATAACAACACCCTAGTGATGGGGGGCCAGTCATGCCAAAGTAGCCCATGCACATGATGAGATAATATCACGTATCAACGCATGCCCTAATTTTGCAAAATGAATCCAATTTTAGCCAAACCAACATGCAATTGAAAAAGGTTATTCAATCAAACATTTGGTTACCTACTGTCACAGATAAGATAATGATAAGTAATGTAAATGTCACATCATTTAAAAAGGTTAGACAAAATTTGCATTGAAGTAATGGTTTTGCTTTGCATTAGCTAAAAAAAAGTGAGAGACTGTAGTAAAGTAGTCACTATTTTTCTTGAGTTTACTTTACCTCCATTTGATGAGTTAAAAAATATACTATGAGCTATGGTATGGCACAGTAGGCGGCGGCGGCTGGAGATTTCTTTCTCACTTTATTTTATCAACCAAATGCGGTAAAGTAAAGGTGGGTGGCAGTTGAGATTACTCTACCTCTTTTTCACTTTAACGCAGGAATAAAAACATGCCTCTATGTGGGCACCAATTATGAGAATAAGGTTAAGGCCGAGTTCATACTTATGTACCTGATTTTCCTACTGACATGCTACTATAAAATCATTATCATCATCAACGCTTTCTCCATTATATGTTGGTGTAATTGCATTAATAAATTTATATTAGTATTTTTATACAATAATTAACTAATAGTTTGTTGGGCAGAGGCGTCCCACAATGCCACTCTCAGCGACCGCTATAAAAACAAGCTCGTGGGCGCGATGTCGAATGCCATAAAAAATGTTGAGTTGTGCCTTTTATATCACCAGTAAATTTTGAAAGGAAGAATATCTCAGTGAGTGCATAAGATCCTACATAGTTAGATGCAGATTAGATACTAGAGGCATGACTTACAACCACATTAAAATGTTTAATGCAGGAAAAGAAAATGATGATGATGATGATGAAGGTATCCATGTTCCAGTGAACACCCATATTGAGCCAACCCATTTACATCACTACAGCAGATGGGTGCATCCAACCTGACGTGCTTGTCTACATTCCTATAAGAGGACCCCATGGCATGAAATAGCTAGAGAGGGGCTTTTCAAACAATTGTATCCGGGACATGGAATTTATCCTCGTTAAAGAGGGTCGCTATGAAAACGTCAGATTTTCGTTTTTAAAGCACATAATGATTGTGTAATCACCTTGAGGGTGGGTTTAGAGTAATGAAAACAGTGGCAACAGGTTAGCTTGGGTCAGGTGGTTAAAGACACATATAACTAGGCCTGTCAAAGGGGGTTGGGCCTGAGCGGGGGTTGTCCAATCCCGTCTCGAAAATTGGACGGGCCTGCCGGGGATTGTCCAGTCCTGGCCCTAAATTGATCGGGCCTACGTTAAATCCCGTCTCGTACGGGCCCAGGCTGGGACAGGTTCGGGCTTGAGCTTAGCCCGATCCTTGACATAAGCAAAACATTATCTAATTACTCTTACTGTCACCAGACACCCGGTGTGAATCAGACTTTAAACTCTCCTCCTTTTTCTGGGCTTGGGACTAGCAATGCAATGCAACAAGTAACATAGTGGAGTTAAAAACTTTTTCGTGGGAGCCTGAGACTAGGGGGTATGTGTTATAAGAGGGGAGGGCGAAGTTACAAAAACTGCCCCTCTTAATTAACTGTTTTTTTGTTGTTAGTGAGGGGTAGTTTCAGTAATCTATAAAATAATTTGTACAATGATTTTACAGCGGGCTGGGCCGGGCCTGAACGGGCTAGGCTGTTTCTGCCCAATCCCAGGCCCTTTTTGGCCGGGCTTTAAAAGTACTGTCCAAGCCCAGTCCGCTTGGCTCAAATTTTTTTAAAAACTCTGTATTTTAGGACTTGAGACGGGCCGGGTACCCGTTTCAACGAGTCCCATTGACAGGCCTACATATAACAAGGGCCTGGCCTTTAATCCGATCTATTTATTAAATAGATTGAAAGTTCCAACGAAAATCTACATGGAGACAAGCAGGGTCAAATCCGATCCGACTGCTACCTCTGTAAGATTAAGTAAAAAATTGATGGGCAGAAAATGATCCCATTGGTTGCGTTCTAAACAGTAAATCTAACAAACAACTCCCTTTGACGTGAAATCTGAGCTGTACTCGCGAGGGCGTCCAATTTAAAGGGCTTGAATTCTTAACAGGTGAGTGTCACTGTCGAGTTACATTCATATTCGAATACAATTTAAGGACACCCATACATGAGAGTTATTATTTTTTAGCCATTGGGTTTTTGCCAGAGCGAAGTTGCACTCCTGCTCGAGGATTCTCTACAATAAAGAAATTCATAGAACTCATGTGAAGGAAGTCTGGAATATCCTCTGAACATGTGACTTACTGGAAGGAGTGGAACTCAAAGATGGGGCCGTCTATAGAAAATTAGAATGGCTCAAAATGAACACTATTCACTTGTACAAGACATTCTCAAATTTTACTCCTATAGTATTTGTTCCCATTATAAGATTTATGTTATAATTAATAATGCGATTTAGCATATGGATTGATCACACTATTAATCATATTCACAATCTCATAGAGGGACCTACTTCTATTGGAGTAAAATCGACATCCCATATAGATTTGTTTGTATAATGCCACAAAAGAGGAACAAAAATGCCTCTTTGACTTGGGAGAAAAATAGGGATTTTCCACTACGAGTTTGTTTGTACTGAACACACACACACAAAAAAAAAAAAAAAAAAAGGACAGTGAGATATAAAGAGCTCTTACCTCTCCCTTTCCGCAAAAGAAGGGCAAGCACGAACATGCACTGAAAGTACTAATATAAATAGGAAAGCTGTTTTGATGTGGAAATGTAGCGGATCTGATAATGTAATTGGCATTTCGGGATCCGTGTAACACATAATGGAAATTCCATTGAGGGACCCATAAAGAGATAATTTTTACTGTTCAAGACGAACCCCATCCCCTCAAGTGAGACATCCTCATATTCCACTTTAAGAGGATTATGTCCTTGTGTAAGATTGAATAGTGGTCCTAAACATGGCCTTAGTCCCTTAACCAGCCATATTAATGATGTGTTTCCTCTTTACCTGACACTGTCATGTTATATACGAAAATGATACAATGTATAGATTCACTACTAGAAAATAGAGTTTTGGCGCAGCAAGAAGCGGGCGACCGCCACTGGCGGTCGCTAATAGTACCATTAGCGACCGCCATTGGCGGCCGCAACGGCGGTCGCAAATACCCCTTATAACCCACCGCGAAAACCCACTTCATTTCACTGTTTTCATTGCATTTTTTCCCATCCCGCGCTATGCTCTGCCCTCCCGCCGCACCTGCCTTCGCCGGAGCTCGCCTGCGCCGGAGCCTGCCTGCGGTTCTGTCCCTCTCTCTCCCTCCCTCTCCCTTTCTCTCTCTCTCTCTCTCTCTCTCTCTCTCTCTCTCTCTCTATTTCTCTATCTCTCCCTCCCTCTCCCTCTCGCTCTGCCCTCCTGTGCCCATCGACTGCGACCGAGCCTCTCTCCCTCTCCCTCTCTCCCTCTCTCTCCCTCGCTCCCTCTCCCTATCTATCTCTCGATTTCTCTCGATTTCTCTCTCTCTCTCTCTCTCTCTCTCTCTCTCTCTCTCTCGATTTTTTCCCCTCCCAGCGCTCTGCCCTCCAGCGCCCACGCCCCTGCCGGAGACTCCCTCTCTCCCTCTCTGCATTGTGGCCTCCCGCGCGATCCGTGCTCTCCCTCCCTGCGCCGGAGCTGCCGCCCCCGCCGAAACCCATAGCTCGCTACAACTGCTGGTAATTTTTTTCCAATCAATCTTGCTACAACTGCTGGTAAATTTTTTTTTCATTTGATTTATTTGTTGTTGTTAAAATATATTTATTGTGGAGTTGGAATGAATTTTGATCTAGAAGTTGGATTTTCAATTTGTATTGATTCCTTTGCTGGTAGCTCATCTCATCTGATCTCTCTCTTTTTTTTTTTGTTTTTGCTGTAAACTGTTCCTTGCTGGGTCCAAGAAGGCTTTTGCTTTGTTTTCTTTTGTTTATGCTAATGGGTGCTTCACTATAGATTTTATTATCTCATCAATCCTCTATAGATTCCATAGATTTTTTTAAACATTTGCTTCTTTTGCCTTTTTGTTGTTACTGTATGAAATTAGCAGTATTATATTTATGGCTAACAGTAGTAATCTTGGTTGCCACTAACATTAAAAAAAAAATAGATTACTTACATAGATATTTTATTCTAGTTTTGAAAGTCATTGTTTGTATGCTTTGTGGATTGAAACTTTATTTCCATTAAAGCAATTGTGGCTGGCTGTTCTTGTCCTTTTTTTCAGTTTTTTGTTTCTTTGTCTTTTGAGCTGAAGCTTTCTAAAAATGATCTATATATATATTAAATTGGATTTTGAGTGAAATGGAAGTTTGTAGTTTGTAGATTTATCTTAGTAACTTGTAGGGTTATCAGTTTGTTTTATGGATCAAGATGGAATAACTTTTTATATAGTTTCTCATTTGAGATGGAGCTTTTTGGGAAGGATCAGTTTTTTCTTCTGTTGTCTAATTTTGTTCCTGAATTATCTGATTTGCTTCTAAGTGATAATTGTCGTTTTTTTTTTTTTGCTTATCAAAGTGAATTCTAGTTGCCCAAGTTTAGGTGTGGTTGGTTATGTAGTCCTTTTCAGTTTTCTATTTTAATCCCTCTCTGAGTTTTTGCCTTTTCTTTTCACCTTTTCATTTGAGACAGGTTTTTGAGAAGGTGCCTACTATTTTATTGATCCTTCTTTTGAGTTTTTGATTTTTCGTTTCACTTTTCATTTGGGGCAGAGCCTTTTGAGAAGGATCCTTTTATTTTATTGAATTTAAAGTGAGATGGGTTATATGAAATGTAGCCTAGAGCCTACCTGGAATGGAGAAGGCTTTAGGTTAGTCAAGTTGCCTATTTTTTTTTGGCTGCATGAAGAAAGAGTTCATGATGGGCCTGCTAAGGTTGCTCCTAGCCATTCAGTCACTGGTGAGTAAAAAATGTTCTACATTAGTGTTTCGAACAAAAATGCAAGGAGCTGAAGATAGATTTGAAAGTTACCAAGGAACCCCATTGGCTGTTCTTTGGAAGAGTCCCTTTTAGCCTCTAAAAGAATCTATCTGTCTCATGGAGAAGGAACTGTGCAGGCGATGAAGTTCCATTGTTGCTTTGTCCCAAAGCTGTCTTCGCCTCTAAAGCGCTACTCTCTTGTGAAAGCGTTCTTATCTTTTTTGTTTGGGTGGTTGACATTTAAACCAAAACCCCTCTGAGCATTTAAAGCATAGATTGGTGGCTGGCCTGAAAACTCTGAGTTCTTTGTTCGTTTTGGCCTTGTAATATGTGTTTTGTCCCTTTGTGCTATGGATTTGTTTACCTCTTTGTATTTTTTGCTGGTTATTTGATGAATTGTGCAGTGAACCTATGAGTGTTTATATCAAGTAAGTAAATTTAGTTCATCTCCAATTCTGAGCTTAGTGTTACTAAATTTATCATCAACACTAAATGACATTTATCTTTTCAGGCAGTGTTGTGGATTACTTACATAGATATGATACTTACATAGAGATGTGTTGTAGATAAAAAGAAGAGAAGGAGGAGGGTTTAGTGAATATATATATAAAGTGACACATCTCTATAAAGTGATGTATTGGATATGACATGACATGCTTAAAGTGATACATATTTTGAATTGAAAGCAATTAAATTATAAAACCTATATTAAAAAGTATAAAATAAAAAATAAATTGAGCAAATATATCTAAATAGAAAAATCCTGATATGTCTAGCATGTTTCTTTTGAGATTTGGGACGTAATGAGTTCAACATGTTGCTTTTTTTTTTCTTTTTGTTTTCCGAATTATGAATGTTGATATATATTTGTTATAATTGATATTTTAAACATTATTGTTGTGTCACTTATTGTTTTATTTACTTGCATGCATCAGTGAAACTTAGACCCGTTCGAGAATTGTGTACGACATTAGTTCGGTGATCCTTGACGCGACGGATTGGGTCTTTGACTAGATTCGTTGCTCTGGTGATGTACATTCGAACTTTATCGTATGCGATTCTTGAATTGTCCAGTTTGGATAGTTTGGGAATGCAATTATCCATCTTATACTTAATAGCTCGTGCAAGTCCGATGTTAGATAGAGTTTCGGTTGATGTCCCATTGTTCTCTGGGTACATACATAGGTACGACTGATGTTGTATCCGTGTCGTGTACTTGGAGAACCACGCGGACATGCTGCCGAAATTTTGTCTGACTAGGGGACGAAGCATTTGAGTTGTTGAGTGCAAGTTGGATCGTGCATTCTCGAATGGGATAAGACTAACCACCCTGTAGTAAGTAGTTTGCAGTTTATGGATAGGTGACTTGCATGATGCATGGTACCTTGGGTTAATTGTACTTGCTCATTTTAGATTTCCACATAAACAGTTATCGAGATGGACAAGAGTTGGATTGATTTACCGAATAGGATGTCTAGGGAATACATGGAGGGGATTAACCAGTTCATGGAATTTACCAATGAGTTTGACAATGAGTTCATAAGTTGTCCATGTAGAAAATGTGCGAATCGGTATTATTACAGAAGAGAGTCTGTCCGAGAGCATCTGATTGTGAATGGATTCTTGAAGCAGTACAAGAATTGGATAAGACATGGAGAAGAGTATGTTTTCTGTCGCATAGAGGAAAGAGATGAAATTGAGGTTGATGATATGTCAGAGACGGATCCGATGATCGGGATGCTAAATGATATCGCGTGCGGGTTGGCACCTGAATACACAAGCTGTGAGACTGAGGGGGCGGGTGGGAGTAATCCTCGCTCCGGTGCCGATGAAGAAGCCCTGAGATATTTTGAAATTCTAGACGATGCACAGACATAATTGTATCCTGGATGCAAGGACTTCAGTAAATTGTCCTTTATCGTGGAGCTGTTACATTTAAAGGCATTGAATCAGTGGTCTGACACGTCTTTCGATATGCTCTTCCAGTTGTTGCATCGAGTGCTCCCATCGGGCGCGAAACTTGCAGAGTCCTACTATCAGGCTCGCAAGTTAACTGAAAATTTAGGCTTCACATATGAGACTTTGGATGCATGTCCGAACAATTGCATGTTGTTTAGGAATGAGAATGCCCAGCTTGATAAGTGCATCGTGTGTCAGACTTCGAGATGGAAGGAAGACGGGGTTGGACACAATCGTCAGAATAGTTCTACAAGTATTATAAATCGTGGCAAGCTTGTGGCAGCAAAGCACGTGAGATATTTCCCACTGAAGCCAAGGTTGAAGAGGCTTTTTATGTCATCAAATATTTCTAAACTGATGAGATGGCATGCCGAGAATAGCAGGGACGGTGGTAAGTTAACCCATCCAGCAGATTCCCCAGCGTGGAAAGACTTCGATCGAAGGAATCCAGACTTTGCCTTGGATTGTCGCAATGTGCGGCTTGGTTTGGCTGTAGATGGTTTTAGTCCATTCAGATCCATGACAGGGGCAAATCACAGCACGTGGCCAGTCGTTTTGGTACCTTATAATCTCCCGCCATGGATGTGTATGAAGCAGCATTTTCTGATCCTATCCACACTTATTGATGGACCAAGAGGACCAGGGGACAAGATTGATGTATATATGCAACCTTTGATTAATGAATTGAAGGAATTATGGGCTGATGGTCTGATGACATTTGATGCCGAATGCAATGAAATGTTTAAACTGCGCGCCTCATTATTGTGGACAATCAACGACTTCCCTGCGTACGCTAACTTGTCGGGTTGGAGCACAAAGAGAGAGTTTGCATGTCCTTGCTGCAATCAGGAGAAGAAGTCAACTTGGTTGAAGCACGGCAGAAAATGGGTATACACGGGTCATAGACGTTTTCTACCTCCATTGCATAGGTTCAGGAGGGACAAAGTGTCATTTGATGGCACTCGAGAATATGGTCCAGCACCTCGAACAATGACGGGAGTTGAATTGTTGTCACAGCTCGAGCAGGAGCAAATACGTACTGTGTATGATTTTCAAGATTTACTGGCCCTCCCGCTGCCTTCTATTCCTGGTGCAAATAGAAGACGAAGTCATAATTGGAGGAAAAAAAGTATTTTCTACGATTTACCATACTGGAAAGATAACTTACTCAGGCACAACTTAGATGTTATGCACATCGAGAAGAACGTCTGTGATAATATACTGTGGACCATTCTCGGTGTTCAGGGAAGTCGAAGGATGGTGTCAATGCACGTCGTGACTTGGAAGAAATGGGCTTGAGAAAACCGTTGCACTTGCAGCCGAGAGAGTCAAACAAGGCATACATGCCTCCTGCGCAGTACGCGATGAGTAAAGATGAGAAAGATGTCTTTCTCTCTGTTCTGAAGGGTGTCAAGGTTTCTGACGGGTACTGTTCGAATATTGCTAAGCGCGTGAACATGAAAGAAAGAACATTACAGGGTTTGAAGAGTCATGACAATCATATTCTCATTCAACAGTTACTGCCTATCTCCATAAGGAATTGTTTGCCTAAGAATGTTGTAGCGCCGTTGATTGAATTTAGTAACTTCTTCAGACAACTGTATTTTAGAGTTCACCGAATTGATGAGCTGAATGGTCTGCAAGAGAGGATTGCTGTGACGTTGTGTCATCTAGAAAAACTTTTTCCACCTGCATTTTTCGATGTCATGGTTCACTTGACCATACACTTAACTAGTGAAGCCCTGCTTGGTGGCCCCGTCCAATTCAGATGGATGTATCCAATTGAAAGGCACATGAATACTTTGAAGAGGTATGTTCGTAATAGAGCCCGTCCAGAGGCATCAATAGCTAAGGGGTATTTGATGGATGAGTTCACCAATTTCTGCGCAGCATATCTTAAAGATAATATTGAAACAAAGTTGACTAGGCCCTCGTGGATTAATGACGGTCCAGTTGGGCAGGGCACGGAGTTTGATCTCAATAATATTGAGTGGATTCAAGTTCATCGGTGGGTGTTGTTCAACACCCCAACTGTTGTGGCTTTGACTCAGTAAGTTATCACTTATTCATAAGAGTAATTTGTCAATTTTTTTCCTAAATTATCATACTTGTTGTTAACACGTGTTATGCATCGCAGGACACACATCGATGAGCTCAAACGGGACATGCCTCGTGCTATGGAGAGTGAAATTCATCAGTCCCATTACCGGTCATTTCACGAATGGTTCAAGAATCACGTACGTAGTCAATCATTAGGAGTAGTTTCACTTGTTCATGTCATATTACTTTTATGTAGTGATATTCAGTGATTACATGCATTGCGTAGGTGTGTAGCTTACGAAGAACCAACGATCCTAGTCTGACCGATGAAATGAAACAGTTAGCTGATGACCCCTTCATAACGGCCCGACGTTACACAACTTGTGACGTCAACGGTTTTCGATTTCGCTTAAAGGATGTAGATGAGAAACGAGCGACGCAAAATAGTGGGCTCGGTTGTCCATTTGTGGATGCTGGTTACTACTATGGCCGGTTGAAGGATATTGTTGAAGTTGTGTACAATCACGGGTTAAAGTTTTTATTGTTTAAGTGTGATTGGGTGGATCCTATCCGAGGGGTGAAAACAGATAATTACCAGTTTACATTGGTAAATTTTAACAATCTATTACATCGTGATGATCGAATAAATGCCGAACCCTACATACTGTCCTCAATGGCGGAGCAAGTTTACTATGTCAGAGATCCGAAAGATCTTAACTGGCAGGTTGCAGTTAAAATGTCAAGGAGGGGAGTGTATCAAATTGAATGTGATGAGCCAGATATTGATGCATTCGCCCAACAAGTTCTTGACCAGACTGCAGTTGTTCAACGTGATGAAGATGTTAATTGGGTTCGGGAAACCATTGAAGGAGATACAGTTGACTTACACGACCAGTGAACGGTTGGGAACTAATTCACCAATGTTAAATTTCAGTGTAAATAATCTTAAAATGTTACTTTCAATTATCTCGTTTAATGAAACTTATCTTACAAACATTTGAACAGATATGTCGGGACGAAAGAGGAGAGATCGTCCGCTGACGATGGACGAGCTCCTACGCCAGGCCGAGGCTAGCACGCCATCTGGGGGGCCTAGATCGACATCGGATGCCGCCCAGTCTAGTTCAATGGCCCCACAGAGTAGGCCATCGACGTCTCAGGCGAGTCCTTCCACCCCAGTTGATGCTTCGGCGTCGGCTTTTTCATCTCCACCGTCTCGGCCTGCGTCGACGTCTGCACAGACTGGTATGAGTTTATTTAATTAAACATTTTAGTTCTAGAAAATTATTTTAATTCAATTTAGTTATATTATCTTTAATTTGAACAGGTGCTACGAGCACGGGCCTATCTTCCAGTAGGGGGAGAGGCCCTGCTCGAGGGATTCGGACGTGGAATTCTGGTCATCCTATATACGTTGAGTTTGATGAGACGTACCATCCGGTGGGTCCGCATGCTCGCGAGCTCATCAGTCAGTTGGGACATATGGTCCGGGATCCATATGCATTCCCTCTGACTACACTTGATTGGGACGCATTCCCGGTGGAGACACTAGACCGTACCTGGCAGCAGGTTAAGGTAATAATTTAACATTTCTCCAAAAATGATGTGTCAATTTAAACTATAACTTAATGAAAAATATTTCTTTCATTTTCAGGACAACCTGAGGGCGTGTCCTGAGCTCTTCCGGCCAGTTTGCATGTCAAAGTGCTGGAAGATGTGGAAAGACCATAAAAATAAAGTTAAGATGCTCCATTGGAAGCCACATCAGGATGCGCCTGACATACTTGACCGAGTTCCGAGGGGCGTACTCCTGGATCAGTGGACTCCGCTCGTCCGGTACTGGACGAGCGAGGAGGTCCAGGTGAGAAACTTGTCATTTTTTATTTTAATTTTAAGAATTTACTAGTGACTAACGTAACTAACAGAAATAAGCTGATAAAAATTGAAAACAGAGAGTGGCTGCTACGAATGCGCAGAACCGCGCAATGCAGGGTCCCGCACACAGATTGGGGACTCGACACATCACCCAGGTCCGCCACGAGGTAAAACGTTATATTGCACATGTAATTTATATGTTTGTCATTATGTATGATAGTATAATAATAATATAACTCTCCACCAAACAGTTGCGTTCCGAGGGTGTTCTGGTCGACAGGATGTCTGTATGGATGCGTTCTCGAGATCCTCGCCACCCGGAGGTTGCAGCTATCATTGTAAGTTTTTATATTGAATCGTTTAAATTATCTTTCTATTACTATGTCTTGTTATGTATGATAATATATTAAATGAATCAATTACGCAGGCTCAGTATCAGTCACGCCTGGAGGAGCTACCCGAGGAGGAGCGTAGTTTGCCATCACGGAGGGATGAGATATTCCACTCCGTCGTTGGCAGGGACGGGCACGGATACACGCTCACGTATGGGACGGGCATTCCACGCTCGCACATCACGCGATTGGAGTCATCCTGTGCTAGCTCCTCCCAGGGCTCGCGCCTCCGTACAGATGATGACTACGAGCAGTTGCTGCAGTCCATGAGGGCATCGATCATAGAGGAGTTGAGGGCAGAGATGCGGGCCGAGTGGAGAGCGGAGATAGCAGAGATGGAGGCTCGTCTATCACAAAGTCATGGCCCGCTTGCTTCAGACCCACCACCCACTTCTCAGGTTAGTAAGAAAAAAATATGTGCGTTTAAATTGTCAATTAGGTCATTGATGTGTCATTATTTATACTTTTTAACCGTATGGGACGGGCACGTGCCCGTAGTCATTCCTGACTTGCAGGAACTGACGGAACGAGAATCCGACAGTTGGATTGCTCATAAAGCTGAAACGTAGGTTTAACTCGATACTTTAACTTAAAACATAGAAAATCGGGCTCTCGGTGCCCAAAACGAGCAAATGGGCTCCGTTGCCCGTGACACTGGATGGGCACGTGCCCGTAGTCATTTCTGACTTGCAGGAACTGACGGAACGAGATTCCGACTCCCGGATTGCTCGTAAAGCTGAAACGTAGGTTTAACTCGATACTTTAACTTAAAACATAGAAAATCGGGCTCTCGGTGCCCAAAATGAGCAAATGGGCTCCGTTGCCCGTGACACTGGATGGGCACGTGCCCGTAGTCATTCCTGACTTGCAGGAACTGACGGAACGAGATTCCGACTCCCGGATTGCTCGTAAAGCTGAAACGTAGGTTTAACTCGATACTTTAACTTAAAACTTAGAAAATCGGCCTCCGGGGGTCCAAAACGAGCAAACGGGCTCCGTTGCTCATGAAACTGGACGGGCACTTACCTGTAGTCATTCCTGACTTGCAGGAACTGACGGAACGAGATTCCGACTCCCGGATTGCTCGTAAAGCTGAAACGTAGGTTTAACTCGATACTTTAACTTAAAACTTAGAAAATCGGCCTCCGGGGGTCCAAAACGAGCAAACGGGCTCCGTTGCCCGTGAAACTGGACGGGCACTTGCCCGTAGTCATTCTTGACTTGCAGGAACTGACGGAACGAGATTCCGACTCCCGGATTGCTCGTAAAGCTGAAACGTAGGTTTAACTCGATACTTTAACTTAAAACTTAGAAAATCGGCCTCCGGGGGTCCAAAACGAGCAAACGGGTTCCGTTGCCCGTAAAACTGGACGGGCACGTGCCCGTAGTCATTCCTGACTTGCAGGAACTAACGGAACGAGATTTTGACTCCCGGATTGCTCGTAAAGCTGAAACATATGTTTAAATTTCAAAATTTGAATTTTAATACTTAATTTTCTTTTATATATTTGCTGTAAATTGCCAATTTTTATAATTAACTATTAATATTTGTTTCTCTTTTTTCTTCAGGTTTGAGAGCATCGTATCCATACGGCAACCTGCACGGACAATTTGATTTCTTTTTTCTTTTATTTTTATTGCTGGATTTGTAATGGATATAATTTGTTGAAACTTTTGTAATATTTTGAACATCATTAATATAAGATTTTATTTTTCTTATTAGTTGTTGTAATGGATTGTAGTAGTTGTTATTGGTATTTGTAATGGATGGTAGTAGTTGTATATGGTCTATTCAGGTACAGATTCAGGTACAAGAATAAAATTGAGAAATTTGAAAAAAAATGGAAAAAAAAATTATATTGACTATTAGCGGCCGCCAATATGACTATTAGCGACCGCCAGTGGCGGTTGCTAAAAGTATTTAAAAAAAAAATTTAAAATTAAAAAAAAATTTAAATTAGCATTTGCGGCCGCCAATAAAGTATTAGCGACCGCCGTGGCGGTCGCTAATACTTTTTTAATTTTTTTTATAATTATAAAAAAAAAAAATTTGAACATTTGTGGCTGCCAATCCAATTATTAACGATCGCTATGGCGGTCGCTAATACTATTAAACAAAATTAAAAAAATAATAAAAAATGACTTTTAGCGACGAAGTTTCCGCGACGGGGTCTGCGCGGTCGCAAAGCGGTCACTACAGACTTTTAGCGACCACCAATAGACTTTTAGCGACGGCTTTTGGCGGTCGCTAAAAGTGAATTTTCTAGTAGTGATTGTCTGTGCCGATACACACAAAAAGTCATATTTATCCATAATAATTTCAACAAAACATCTGTGCCGTATTTACCACCATAAAAATGCTTGGCCATTTTAAAGCAAATAATGGTATGGTATGCTGGCCTGCATGGCCATTCTTAAGATCACAATCTTTATGAAACAATCATGTTCTTAACCATAATTGGTGTAAAATTTAAAAATTACTGAAATAGAGAGGGCGATCATTGGAGGCATGCAGCTCATAGTTAGTTCTATTTTTATTTTTTTTCTGAAACTGAAGCTTTATATTGAAAGGGACTTGGATACAGGGATGATTCTGAACAATCTAGTGTTCTTTACAATTTGGTACCAAAAGATAATTAGCAGCAAATTAACCAAAACAACCAAAAGATAGAGGATCATCTTCATTCTTCATTCTGCGCCAAAAGGTGTTGCTCCTGAAGTTGTGGTGCATGATTCCCTCTCCACTTCCTGCATACACAACTCAAGTAAGTAAATGTTCCATAAATGGATTGGTAAGGAGGAATGGAACACCATTTCTGCCGGGGGGACCTAGTACAGCAAGTCCATCCGCCACCATGTTAGCTGATCTGCGAATGAGAGTTGCCTTCCACCGAGGCAAATTATCGAGGGTTGCTTGAAGTTTTCTCCGCACATTCATTGTTGAGATTTATCTTAATCATATTTTCTATTGTTAGCTCCTATTTTATAGGAGTAAGTTGTTTGATTTCCTGGTCCTTAGGAATCCCTCTAGTGGATAGAGTTTGTTAGACGTGTTTTAGTTGTTCCTATTTATTTGCTAATTAGTTGTTTGTACGCTCCTCTATAAGAACAGCACGTTTCAGTCAATGAATAATAAGTTCAGTTCAGCAATTCTATTGTCTTCTTATTTTTAAAGCTATCTTTTAGTTCTCACAATCTGGTATCAGAGCCCCCACTGGGCCTGACTTAAAATTCTCCAAAAAGCAGCAACTTTCTTGACTTGCAGCAGCAAGAACTGATGGCATCCGACAAGGTTCAAGAGAACTATGTGCAACCAGCCATACCTCGTTTCGATGGTCATTATGACCATTGGAGCATGTTAATGGAGAATTTTCTGAGATCCAAAGAGTATTGGAGTCTCATTGAAAATGGAATTGCTGAACCAACAGAGGGAGCGTTGTTGACGGAAGTGCAACAGAAAAGGCTTGATGAACAGAAATTGAAGGACTTGAAAGTGAAGAACTATCTTTTCCAAGCAATTGATCGATCCATTTTGGAGACTATTCTCCAGAAGGACACTTCCAAGCAGATATGGGAGTTTATGAAGAAAAAGTATCAAGGTTCCACCAAGGTGAAGTGTGCACAGCTTCAAGCACTTCAGAGAGATTTTGAAACTCTCCACATGAAACCAGAAGATTCTGTTGATGAATACTTCTCGAAGACAATGGCAATTGCAAGTAAGATGCGGCTTCATGGTGACAAGATGGATGATGTCACAATCATTGAAAAAATTCTGCGTTCAATGTTGCCAAAGTTTAACTACGTTGTTTGTACAATTGAGGAAGCAAATGATATTGAAACAATGTCAATTGATGAATTGCATAGTTCACTGTTGGTACATGAGCAGAAATTCAAAACTCATGACACTTTAAAAGAGGAGAAAGCTTTAAAAGTCTCCACCAGCAATGACTCATCATCGTCATGGAGAGGTTCCGGTCGTGGTCGAGGTAGAGGCCGAGGAAGAGGTAGAGGCAGAGGTGCTAATGAGTCCGGCGGCAGAGGAAATCATGATTCCAACAATAGAGGAAATCATGATTCCAGCACCAATAGAGGAAATTCTGATTTCAGCAACAGAGGCAGAGATCGATATAGACAGCAAAGCTACCGTGAGTCGCAGCCTGACAAATCAAACATTGAGTGCTACATGTGTGGTAGGTATGGTCATTACCGTTCTGAATGCCGCACTAACTTGAATAGAGAACAGGGAGCAAAATCCAATTTTACAGGGAAAGAAGAAGAAGCTACACTCTTGTTGGTGTGTCAAGCCGTGGAGAACACTCATCTGGATGCATGGTACATTGACACAGGATGCAGTAACCATATGAGCGGTAACAAGTCATCATTCTCTTACTTAGATGAGTCTTTTCGATCTACTGTTCGTTTTGGTGATAATTCTACAGTTTCTGTAATGGGAAAAGGCAATATTTCAATACGAACTAAGGATAACACTACACAGACCATTTCTAGTGTTTTCTATGTCCCTGACTTAAAAAGCAATTTATTGAGTGTGGGGCAGCTTCAAGAAAAAGGCTATGAGATCACAATTAAAGAAGGAATGTGTCAGATTCAAGATTCAAAGAAGGGACTCATTGCACAGGTCAAAATGACACCAAATTGTATGTTTCCTTTGCATATTCAAAGTGCGGGCCAGACTTGTTTTTTTGCCAAAGTGAAGGAGACAGCTTGGTTGTGGCATTATCGTTATGGCCACTTAAATTTCAAGGGATTGAAGACTTACAACAGCTAAACATGGTGAGAGGTCTTCCAAACATTGATTGTCCAACTCAAATTTGTGAAGAATGTGTTCTTGGGAAGCAGCATCGTGAAACTTTTCCCAAAGGAAAAGCATGGAGAGCCAAAAATCCTTTGGAGCTAATTTTCTCAGATATTTGTGGACCCATCAATCCAACTTCCAATGGTGGCAAGAGGTATTTCATTACGTTTATTGATGACTACAGTAGAAAATCCTGGATGTATTTCTTGCAGGCAAAATCTGAAGCTTTCTCAGCCTTTAAAAGCTTTAAAGCCCTTGTTGAAAACGAAGTTGGAAGAAATATAAAAGTTTTTCGAACTGATCGTGGTGGAGAATTCATCTCACAAGAATTTGAGGATTTCTATGAGACACATGCAATTCAAAGGCAACTAACGACACCGTATACACCACAACAAAATGGTATTTGTGAAAGGAAGAACCGAACAATCTTGAACATGGTTCGAAGCATGCTGAAAAGCCGTGGTGTTCCAAAAACGTTTTGGCCAGAAGCAATCAATTGGTGTATTCACATCTCAAACAGAAGTCCGACTCTTGTTGTCAAAAATATGACATCGGAAGAAGCTTGGAATGGTCACAAACCAGTTGTAAATTACTTCAAAATTTTCGGTTGTATAGCATATGTTCACGTTCCTGATGAGAAGAGGAAGAAGCTTGATGATAAGGGAGAAAAGTGTATTTTTCTTGGGGTTAGTGAGCACTCAAAGGCCTATAAATTGTACAATCCCACCACCAGGAAGATCATCATCAGTCGTGATGTATTATTTGATGAAGAAACAATATGGGACTGGACAGATAAAGGCTCAAAGCAGCAGGAGCAACAGATTTCTGTTGTCTTTGATGTAGAAGCAGCAAGCAAAGAAACTGAAGAGCAATTGCAAGAAGCAGCAAGCAAAGAAACTGAAGAGCAATTGCAACCCTCTAATGAAGGCCAACCATCTAATTTTCGACCCCAACGCACAAGGAAAAAGCCAGCATGGATGATGGATTATGAGGTTAGTGGTGATGATCAATTCGAAGATGATGGACAGACTTACTTTGCACTGTTTACAGACTCTGATCCTGTAACTTTTCAAGAAGCTCACAAAGAAACCAAATGGCGAATAGCCATGGATGAGGAAATTAGATCCATTGAGAGAAATAACACATGGGAGCTGACAGATCTTCCTAATGGGCAGAAGTCGATTGGTGTGAAATGGGTTGTGACTTTATCGACTACTGAAGTAGAGTTTGTTGCTGCAGCATCTTGTGCATGCCAAGCTATTTGGTTAAGGAGGCTACTTGGAAAGCTCAATTTTCATCAGCAAGATCCCACACCAATGTTCTGTGATAATATTTCTGCAATCAAGTTGTCCAAAAATACAGTTTTGCATGGGAGGAGTAAGCATATAGATGTGAGGTTCTATTTCCTACGTGATCTGTGTAATGATGGTTCCATTGATTTGATCTTTTGTAAAAGAGAAGACCAAGCTGCAGATATCCTAACCAAACCTCTCAAGTTGCCAGTATTTTTGAAGATCAGGAAGATGTTGGGAATTTGCACTGTCAAGGATACTGTTTAACAGGAGCTGTGATGCATTTGTGTTGTTATTTAAACGGATGTCTTATGACATTCAGTTTAAGGGAGGATGTTGAGATTTATCTTAATCATATTTTCTGTTGTTAGCTCCTATTTTATAGGAGTCAGTTGTTTGATGTTTGATTTCCTGGTCCTTAGGAATCCCTCTAGTGGATAGAGTTTGTTAGACGTGTTTTAGTCGTTCCTGTTTATTTGCTAATTAGTTGTTCGTACGCTCCTCTATAAAAAGAGCACGTTTTAGTCAATGAATAATAAGTTCAGTCCAGCAATTCTATCATCTTCTTTTTTTTTAAAGCTATCTTTTAGTTCTCACATTCATTAGTTGCCATGGGTATCCGTCTGACGAAATTAGAGAATTCCAATGAAGGAGTCTCCTTCGATGCTGACGTCTGTAATATCCTGATCAACACACATTTGTAAGCCCCTAAGGAAAGCCTGTAGCTCTGCCACCAGGGGGGAACGAGCAATTATAACAAAGGCAAAGGACTGTATGAGTTGGCCATGCTCGTTGCCAAGGATCCCCTCGATGCCGGCCATACCAGTGGCGTGGACAAAGGACCCATCAATGTTTAATTTATGAACTGCAGGGGGGGCGGGGTCCACTTTGCCGGGGACACGAGTCTGTTGTTCTGATCGTGAAGGAATCTGTGGGCCATTTTCCATTCGTGGACGGCCTGGATGATTTTCCTAAGGATCGAAGGGGAATGCAGAGGTTCGGATTTGAAAAGCATTGCATTCCTCGCTTTCCAGGTATACCACCAGGTCCAAGTGACGATTTGATGAATAACCTTATGCTGGTTCCAGAACCATTGGGTTATCGATTCAGTGGGGTAGGTAAAATGCATACGATCCTGGATATTTTAACGTAGGCGACGAGTGGCCTCACAAGAGGAGAAGAGGTGATCTATCGATTCGCAATCTTGGTGGCAAAGAACACAGCTGGGGTTAATGTCCGGGAATATTCTGAGCAGCTCAATATTTTTAATAGGTGGCCTCCACTCCCCACTCAAAGAAACAATAAAGGAAAAAAAAGAAAGAGACAACCAAAAGAGAAATAAAAAAGAAAAACAACTATACAAGGACCCAAAGAACATCATATTCCTATTCCCCTTGTAAGTTTTCTCCGCACAACTATGTGCAACCAATTTCATTGTGGACCCTGTTAAAATAATGGAACTCCACGCCCTTGACAGAGGAGTTCAGTTAAGTCAAAGCCTTGGTAGAGAATACTAATACAGGAGGTGCCTGCCATATACAGATAGACTAGCAGGAACCAGCAGAAGGATGATAAAAGAGTTTGGTGGATTGAAGAATGCATGGAAAGTTGCAGCAAATCAAACAACAGACAGGCATTCACTTCTGTACCTCGGCGTAACTTTCGCCAAGACTGGCGGGTAATAGTTCAAATATGAATTCTACTCAAATATTTTACTGAGTAAACCTAGTTACATGATAACAGAGTTTCCAATTACTTGAACATAATTAATATAATAACAAACAATCAGAAAGTTTCCTATATATATCTTAATGATATTAACAACCATATAACACATTCCTGAAGTCTTATAATAATACAAACATATAACACATTCCTGAAGTCCTATAATAATATTACTTATTACACATTCCTGAAGTCTTATAATCCTGAAGTCTTATAATAATACAAACATATAACACATTCCAGAAGTCTTATAATAATACCAACATATAACACATTCCTGAAGTAATTTAACTTATCCTTCATCCCTGGCATCCGTAAAGATGTGAATCACACATGTATCAAGGGTAGAAAGCCATGTTGAAGAGTAGCATTCCATACTTTCTCAACATCAAGTATGGTGTCACCGCACTCGTGTTCATCCCATCCTTCCAGTGCATGCACTATTCCGGCGACACGCTCTGCACTCATCATTCTCCTTGGAAGCCAGTTCTGTCGCACATATATACGCAAATGCTTGTATTAATATATTTTTAATCAAGTGTAGGTAACTTGATTTATGTGTAAATGAAGCTAACCTGATTTACGGGTAAAATAAGGGTTTTTAATTTTTCATGAGAAATAGGAGTGCTCATGGGCCTCTAGTCCAGGCCTGACCCTGACCCAACCCTCTTTGGCCTGGTTTGGGTCTTAGGTTTTAGTAATTGGCTTAGGCCTGGATCTAAAATTTGGACCGGTTTAATATTTGGGCCAGGCTTGGACAAGTGACGAAAGCCCAAAGCCCTATCAGCTCGGCGTGGCGTGGACAAGAGGTATTGCCATACCTATGTCATTTAAGATCTCTGAGAATTTTGTAAGAGGTATTTGAATTTAAGATCTCCATGTCATTTTTTATTATAAGTATTAATCATGCATTAGTTGGGTTTGGGGCCAATTAACAAGTGGGCTTGGTCGGGCTGATATGTTTGAGGGAGGCCGGGCTTGGGCTATACACTTATAGCCCACGTTCTGCTTGTGTTGGATATGGGCCAGTGTTTCTAAAGTTGGGTCAGGGATGGATATGCCTCAGCCCTGCACAATCTATCCCATGAATACCCTTGATGAGGAGTGATACTTGTAGTTCGTCCAAGGTGAGGAATGGACCGTGATAGGATGATCAATGCTGAGATCCGTTTGATGGAGGATGGGTGCATGATAAGGTTGGACGCATTTGGGTTTGGCTTAGTGAAAAACAGAAACCCCAATGGATCGTGCTTTAATTTATAAAATCCTTTTTTTTTTTTTTTATATATATATATATATATATATTAGGCCAAAACTTAGAAATTTATTTTAATGTTGCCTAACTAACCTCACAAGCATGCATGTTCTCCAGATCCTTGGGAACTATCATAGCCGGAGTGGTGAAATAAGTGCAATCTTTACGTATCTTCTTCACAGGAAATTGTGTGAAAGGAATGAAACACGAGCCCTTTGGTGCCTTCTTTTGCTCTTCTTCTATCAATCCATCTCCTACTATCCATACCTGCAAAACACAACAAGTTCATCTCTTTAGCAATTAATGGATCATAGAGTGTGTTAGATAATTGCTGCTCCACTTCAGAAATGAAAAGGGACGGGAGAAAAAACTACCTGAGGAGTGTAACTCTTAGAATAGACAAGGCAACTTGCCAACTGAACCGGAACTTTTTGCTTCAGCCTTTCAAATTCCTCTTTGCAAACCATAATCACCTGTTGCATTCTAGCCCTTGTCAGTAAAGACCAAATCCAGGGTTGGGCCCAACCCCTTGAGGCTTCGACATTATATAATCATCGGGTTGACGTAAGCCAGTAAATACGCTGCACTCTTATAAGGGTTAGCCCCTCGTTTCACCCGCTTTGACCTTCACCCAGTTGATCTCACGACTTTGGTTAGATACACAAATTTTGCTTGAGGTTGGGCTCTAAGAATATCTGCTTGAAGGCCAGACTAGATGCCTAATCTAGCATTTTAATATAACATAAATGGTAAAACACATGACGGTTAGATGGGCCCAAATCTGGACTTTGGGCCAATAATGAAAGCAACAGCTATACGAGCTCAGCTTCTACAAGCTTTAGCCCAGCCTTGACCGGTTTATGGGCAACACCAAAAAACCCCATTGTTAGCAAATTCTGCTTGAGTCCGCCAAGTCTTGATTAAGTTAAACCAATTATGCCCAAAATTCATTAAAGACCCAAGTGTACGTCTCAGGCCCAGAGTATTGGCATGTACTATAGGCCGAACCACATTTACAACTCAATTTCTCCTTTTATTCTGACGTAGTATTGGGTCTTGATCATGGGACCTTTCCGGAAGGTGAGCTTAAAGTTCCACTTTAAACGGATATTTAAAAAAATGTAGGATCTCAGTTTTGGAATACTTGACTCTCATATTTTTCATAAGAATGATACAAAGATGTATATCACTATTATAGAGTAAATTATGTCTAGTGTTAAAGAAGGAATGTGTGATATGAGTGAGCAGGGGCGGAACCGGGATATTAGGATTGGGGGGTGCCATTGTTTAAAAAAAAATTTCTTAGTGGGGCCATGGCTAAAAATCTCTTAAAATCTTAATCTATCTGAAGGGTGTTTTTTCTTTTTTCTTTTTTTTTTGCAATTTAGGGGGGGCAATGCCCCTGCGAGCCCCCCTCTAGTTCCGCCCCGTAAGCGAGTTGAGTCAAACAAAGGCCGGCCTGATGCAGGTTAAATCATTTTGTAGTTCAGTCAGGACTCGATCACTTCTCATTTGCAATTACCGGCACACTTTTCTCTGCTTCCAATGAGTCCAAAGTTTGTGTAAACTGAATTAACCACTCTCAGTTTGCAAGACCCAAAGTCCCGAACAGGGCCCTTAGCTGCTGTGCTAATCATGTGGCTGGTATTTACTGTTCCATCCATGCCTACCCAGAAAAGATCATAAAAAAAAATGCAGTTATAAGCTTAATTCTTTCATTTAAGCTTGGATGAAGTATGACCATGCTATACCTGGATATCTCTCTGGCACAAGCCTATGGCAATCGCATAGGCTCTCTTCGAAAGATTTCCTCTTAGAAGAACTTGTTTAGTTCCTTGCGGAATGCTATTAAGAACAATGGCAGTTGCTAATGAACTTCCATCAACAATTCTAATCTTGAGTTTGAGGTGCTTCAGAAGAAAAAGCTCTCCATTCCTATTGAGCGCCTCCCCCTGGAATTAGAGATTGAAGTTCTAACTTCCATTAATACAAACGTAGACCCTCCACTATCAATAGATGGTCACTAAAATAACAAGCAAATGAACAATTATTTATAAGGAAGAATGCATAACTTTATCCTTTTGTTATTGCTTACATAGAGTGTTTACTCTATAGTTGTAGTGTTTTCAATTTTTTGTATTGATCATTAAGGTTCCATAGGCGTAATTCCTACTAGTACAAGAACCCATGCTGTGCATGAGCCTGCCCATACAATTCAAATCAAATATTCATGCAATAGGAGAATAAGTCTTGACTTGAGTGGCCGTAGGGAAGTCAAATGGGCCGGGCTGTGCCATATCTCGGCATGAGCGGGCCATGGGTCGGGTCAACACGACCAGCCCAAATCTCGGCCTATCGCGGGCAGGGCTATGCCGTGCTGTGCCTGCCGCGCTCGGCTTGCCTCTTTAATTTTTTCTTCCATGCATCTATGTCAAAGGCCGTGTCGGTAAAGGCCCTTGAATTGGACAAGTTCTATTCTAGTGTTAGAATTGGACTCCTGAATAAACAACCCATCTAAAATCTGGGTGTGTAGCAACTCATTTTTAGATCATCATCTGCACTAGAGACCCTCGGAGGCTGGGAGTAACATGGGTAAATATGATATCATAAAGTAGGGCCAATGACATAGATGCTTGGCCCCTGAATTGGTGGGCTCATCAATTTTGTGCCCTTTGAAAAGTGGATAAGTGTTCAAGATATTGAATTCATATGTCGACATCGCGATGTTGGGCCTAACAAGCAACAAATGAACAGTTCATATTACATGTCAACAGAAGAAAGTACTGGTCATATCACGTGTTTTTTTTTTATTTCTTTTATAAAATCTTGTTAAAGTAAATTTTATTCTGCTTTAAGTAAAATATCATTCACCCCACAATAATGTAGAGACGCCATCAATTATCCTATCTGTAATTATTTGAAGCATAAGGACCACAAATGATTCTTTCTCATAAAGAAGGCGCTTTAGGCCGAATCCATTAAATATCTGGTTTGTGGGCCCTGACCCGGCCTGTAACAGCCAAGCCCACTAAATATCTAGTTTGTAGGATGTCTATTAGTACATTACACAACTGAATTGTAAAAATTTAAATTAGAAAAGAGGAAATGCCAGCGGGCCAGGCGGGCCGTGGCTGCGGGCCTATCATTGTGGACAGGTCTGCACATCTCGTGCTGTGTCGAAACGGGCCGATCGTTGTGCCACTTCCCTTGGTCCAAAACGGCCGATGGCACGGGCCGTGCCGTGGGTTGTTGACTGGCGGGCAGCTGGCCTGGCCCATTTGACATCTCTAAGTGGTGGTTCTATTACATTGCACAACAATAAATTCTTTGAAATAAAACAAAATGAAGAAAATATATGACCGTACCTATTTTCACAATTGAGAGAGATAAGAGTAAAAGGCAAATAGGAGAAGTGAGGTACAAAATTGAAAAAAATATCGGAAAAAATGGGAACAAGAGATGTGATTAGAAAGGCACTATTGTATAAACAAATATGGAAAAATGAGGAAGTTACAAGAGACATGGGTAGTTACATGTGTGGTGAAATATGGGTAATTATATGAGATAAGATAAGCGTTCATGGGATAAAAAGTGGACAGTTTCAAAAAAATAAGGGAGGGAATAACTGACGGTCAAAATTAGAACAGAAGGTCTAAATTAGATTGAAAATGCTTTGGCTTTAATATTTTATAATTGAACTCTTAGAATTTTGGGAAAAAAATGATTTCTCTCAAAAAGGTTAAGTAACAAGGGTAAAAATGTAGAAGGGATCATCATCAAAATATTCCCATTTGTCAACACAATCATTGATAACTTTACAATTTAATTTTGTAAGTAGACATTAAAATTGATGTTTGATTCACAGATCATGCTAGTCTTGATATATTGAATGTTCATATAGACCTTGAATATGTCTTTAATGGGTAGCCAACATGTCTGTCCCCAAGATAGAATATTCCTAGAATCTAATTATGCTCCAGGGCAGAAGTACAATGTAGCACCACTGGATTATTTATGGGGCAATACCCTTCTTCAATGCATGATGGGGCTAACATTTTCAAAATCCAGTTCAGTCATCGGCTCTAACACCCATGATATTCTTTAAATCTATACTTTCAAAGAAAACTTCAGTGGTCCAACCGTCAGATTGGTAACACGAGGGACTCCCTCCATTTCACATTTCAATCCCAAATAAGAGAAAAAAGATCAAGTTCATCATGTGCTTCAGATATAGTCAAATCCAAAGGTGGCTATCTTACATCTTGGGCAATAATTTACAAGTTGATCACGCGATTGAGTGTTAGGGTTGAATCTAGCTTAGATTTTGAAGAGGTGGGCCCCGCCATGCATTAAAGAAGGGCACTACACCATACTATGAAGTTAAAAAACATAACCAAGAGGAAAGCATTGTTGGTCGTCATATTAGTAATCATTGGAAGAAATCTTAGGTTTGTGAAGCCATTGTTAGTTTTTGCCTGTGAGTTTTTTTTTTTTTTTTTTTTTCTATATATGTTTGAAGACGGAATATGTCCCATTTATAAATGAAAATGTTCAATTAAGGATTAAGTCTTTGCCTTATTTAAAAAAGGACTCAAGATTTAAATCTTTTCAAATTAGTCCCTAAGTTATGCAGTAAGTTTTCGATTAAGGACATTCAACCATTTAATGACATTTTGTGGTGAATTCTTTCGTCATCTTTGAAAGTATCCAAATTACCCTTTATTTAAAAACATGACGTTTTTCTAGCATGCATTTCATGTAACTGATTACCATGTGGACATTGGTTGTCATCAATCACCGTGCGGAAGTTGGTGAAGAGAAGGAGAAAATATAGAAACAGTGAAGGAATTCTTTATTTTGATAAAGGGTGATTTAATTAGTTTAAAAAAAGCTGAGGAAAAAAGTAATCGAAAAATAGCTTTAAATGAACTGATATCCTTATATAGATAACTTTTTGGAAAACTTATGGGCTAATTTGAAAATTTTTAAAACCTGTCATTTTTTATTGTAAGACAAATCTTAATGCCTTATTTGAAAGCTTTCCTTTTATAAAAAGGAGTTGTTTTAAATGGCCGGATATAGGCTTTTTGGGGAGCCGAGCCCTTTTGATTGTAACATTCATTAGAGAGAAATCCGGAACTGTTTAGAGATTAATTTTCAATCCCTCAAGGATAATCCCAAGAAGACTAAGTCACATGTCTTGAGCATGGTCATCAAGGTGTGTACCACTTTCTCTTATGTTCTTGCCCTCAGCAGTCCATTCATATCAGTGCAGATCATCACGTACGGTAGAGTACATGACACTAGAGGGATACTCCGAATGAGCGGGAGAAAACTTTAAATGACTCTACACTATGTATAGGACATTTAGAATGAATCAAAACTTGCTTTGTAAAGGAGCATACTAGAATAGAAATATATTGCGAACTCTTTTATATTTTATCACCAAACTAGTATGATGAGAATAAACAAGAAGGTAACTGTAGAGCCTAAAATAAATGAAAAGGAATGCTAAGATGCGGACTTGCCTGATTCAACAAACCTAAGCTAATCACCTTGACCCCTTCTTCTTCTGCTTTTTGAATGGCTTTCCCTATCAAGTGATTGATAGAAGCTCTTTGCCATGATAAGAAATACTGTACATGCGATCCATCAAATTAATCTATTATGGTAACCATCTGTATTGTAAAGAGAAGTCAAAAGCAAAATCATTCTTTGGAGGATGGTGTCTCCTTACTTGGAAACTGTATCTTGGAATTGCCCATGTCTGCATTTTGAGTTTATCCAACTTATTTCTCTCTACAGTAAACGTCGAACCATAGATCCATGTTATGAACATGGAACCCCAAGTCAATGGGAACAGCATCCATAAATACCATTTGGAGGCGTAAGGTTTAGATGCCACACCGGCAAATCCTAGCCGTAGATGGTAGATGGAATGTAAGGCAGTGAGATGGGTGAGGTGAACAACATGTGGCCTCTCAATCTTCCCTCTGAGCATGTTTTGGTACAGAGTATCAGAGGACGTGTCCATTGTCCCGTACATGTAATCGTAAATTGGCATGAACAGGGAGTAGTTTGTCCGGAATTGTGTGTGGTGAAGAGAATGGAACCTGATAGGCACAGTTGCTACAATGTCAATATCATGTGATAAAAGTTAGAAAAACTTTGCTAAAATGATATTTAACTTATTAAAGCGTAACCGTCCTATAAGCATGGGTGAAGCAGTGAAAAAGAAAATGTTGATTATGGAATTACTGAAAATATAATTGCAAACGAGATTTTATTGTGAAATTAAAACTCGTAAAGTCAATTGGGATAAGGGCTCGATGATGATGGTGATAAAGGGATTGTATTTCGAAATAATCACAAATATGAAAAATTAACTGTTACTTTTCTCACTCGATGGATCTGGATATAGAGACTTCGTCACGCGGCCAGTGATCTTTTGTGCATTTCGGCGATTGAAAAGTTTCGTGAATCTCTTTGCATCGTCTAACTATGAGAGTAGAGAGCTTTCAATTGTAAGGCTCCCAATCGCGGAACTTCCCAATCGCCAAGAAACCTACATCTACTAATCGTATTGTGAGTTTTATTTGTGGGGATAGATCAAGTCTTATATTAAGTAAGATTGTATTATTTGCAGGCCTATGCCTTATATGATCTGACGAGGGACTTGTGGCATGCTGGCTACACGATTTCCTACATCACTTAGGTCCCTTCAAGGAAAACCTATTTGGCAGTTTGCTAGACTGGTTAGGGACACGAGTGTGAGAGAGAGTGTGTGTATGTGTGTGAGTTCGAGTCCCCATGTAGCAAAAAAAAAAAAAAAGTAATAATAAAATGAAAAACCTATTAAATACATATGAAAACCTTTTTTTTCCTAGATGTGTCATTGGAGAAAAAGATTTCAAATCTTCATCCAGTGAGATTAAAGAACTGCACTAATAAATAACTTATCTCTATAGAAATCAATCAAGTTAGAGTAATAAGAAACTTATGCTACCAATACATCCATGGTTGAGTGGTGTTGGCACCATACTTTCTCGTATGCATGCCTAGAGAGTTCTCAAATTTAAAGGTTCGGGGAAAAAAAAGAAAAAACACTTACGTTGGGGTGTACATGATGTACTTGAGAAATGGAAAGATGGTGAAAAGCCACTTGGGAACTAGCTCAAAGTTGCAGTGTCCCAAGTTGTTCATGAAATCTATGTAAGTGAAATAGCCAAGGACCATTATAACTGAACCCATTCCAGTAAAAGCCATGGTAAACATTGGTATTGAGAAGAGGACGGTATAGGCAACCATTTCTGCGAATGGATGAACCACGGCTGCAAAGAAAACCAAATAATTATTATGCCTTGGTAGCTGGGAACAGCTATTACCTTTACGTGTGCTTGCACAAAAAGAGTATTTCATTGTTTAGTGAAAGACATAAATTCTTCTTACAGAAAAAAAAAAAAAAAAAAAAAAAAAAAACTAAATTTTCCTCCAAAGAGTAAATTTTGATTGCTTTTGAAAGAAGTAGAAATGCATAATTCCTGACTAAAGAAATCCATATAGCACGGAATTTGAGTTTCTTGTATTTTTGCCCTAACTTTTGCTGAGATTTACCTTAGGACAGGGAGAGCTGGAAAATGTCATCGTAAAATCAGGTTCTTAAATCGCAGTCCCACCATGTGAAGGTCAGTCTTACTGTTCTATGACCACGTGAAACTCTTTTTTATAGATCTGGCCTATTCTTTTAATACTTAGAAATTTCTTGCATTTTCTCGAGGGAAAGATGATAGAGAGAGGGACATAATATGTAAATATATAATTGGAGAATGTTCATGTGCATATATCCCTCACTATAGGGTGAATGACACTTTTCCTTTTTACACATGAAGACAAGGGAGTGTACCTCACCCTATGTACTTGAAAACTCACTTTTGTATTTGAAAATCCCCATTTATGGAAGTGTCCCTCACTCTATGGTGAGAGCTAGATGCACATGAACATTCCCCTATATAATTATATTAAAACATGAACACTGTTATAAAAATACTAATACATAGACAATTTTTCCTGCACATTTACCTCATATGGAGCAATCCGTGTGAAGTAGCACATGGTGCTCACTTGTGCACTGATCTAAATAAACCATCCAAATCCACTCCCCTTATTTATACTGGATCCATTAGGTTTGTATCCATCTGAATGGGCTGGACTGACTAATTGTGGGTTATATATATATATATATTATATTTTATATAAAGTTATTAAATTAGTGGGCTGCGGATCAAGGATTAGAGGAATGAGATTGATCTCAAATTTGATATTTGTTTCCCTTCCCAGATGGATCTTAATTTCCATCCACCGTAGTTCCATCATCAATGAAGTCCAGTGAGCTACCTTGCATACATGGATGCTCCATGCAAGGTAAATGTGTATATATATATATATATATATTATCCAAATCCAAGTTCGAGTCCACAAGGAAGTTTATCTTAGTCCAAGTTCGGGTCCACGAGGACCACAAATATTGGATAACTTGTACCTTTTGGATCTACCTTCCATTTTCAAGAGTGTACTTCTGAAACTACGACAGATGGTTAGTTGTTTGCCCTTCCACTTTAGTTAATTGCCTTTCCATTTTAGGTTTTTTCGTTATATGGTGGGGTTGAATAGGCACTCATTACCATCCTCTACTCTTGAGTCAATACATATAAATGTAACTTTTCTTCCATTTTATCCAAGTGATCAAGTAAAAGCGGGTAGAGAAGACATTAGATGGTTTCTTACAAGTAATGGGCTCTGTGACAACAGAGGAGTGGTGATGAGAGTGGTAGCGAGCGTAGAGAAAGTGGTGGTGGAGTGCTCTGTGGAACCAGTAATAAAGAAATTCCACAGGACCCATGTGAAGGAGCACAGTCAAAACTGCACCATCAGTCCTCCACAGAGCCATGTTCTTTGCGCCATCCACAAACATGTTGATCACGTACATGGCAATGCCACTCAAGATAACCTGGTCATCCCTGCCATCCATTTCTCATGTGTGGGTCAATACATCTACCGACTAGAGAGAGAGAGAGAGAGAGAGAGAGAGAGAGAGAGAGAGAGAGGCTAACCAGTTCCTTTCCCTATCCACCTGTTCAAAGTCAATGCTTTTACTGACTATCAAGTGTCTGGTTCTAGCAGTTTGAAAACGAGAAAAGCTGATCCAAATCTGGCTGTGAAGCCATCTCCAAAGAAGAATAGGAAAGATTAGCATGTACGACATATCTTTCTTTCCATCTGTCATGAACGCATATAAACTATGTGCCACCCAAGGGGCCAAAATAACATACTACAACCAAATCACACGAGAGAGAACAAGAAGTTAGTGACCACCATGATAAATACTACTCTTATGATACAAAAGCCCGCATGATCACAAGAAATTGATATACAGATAAAGACAACTGCATTACTAGCTACAAGGCAAATGAGAATAGAATACCTTGTAGTTTCCAAGCTTTTTCCATGGCCATTCAGTGAATAGGCCAGGTCTAGAAGCCATGTTTCTTTGCTACTGGTCTTCTCACTTGGCTTTGCTCTCCCTCTATATATAGTCCTCTCTCTGACGTCCTTACGTGGCAAACTCTCACTCTGTCTATTCACGTGTGTGAGTTCCCATCACCACCTCACAGGTAAGTCTCACCGGTCCTAACCCATTAGCTGTAAAAAACAAAAAAAAGTCTTGCACAAGTTCTCTGAATCTAATGAAGAGAAGTGGAGCACGTCTTGCACAAGTACTCTTTCTACACGTTCTAGGTTCGACACTATTCCATAACTACTAGTCCAGGAACCGTACAGTAGCTCCATATCATGATGTGAATATGTGATCCATTCATTGATGGGGGCTCACTCGAATAATTCGACCCACATTATCAGGGGTATCAATGAACCCCATTGCCTCAATTTTTTTTTACCGAGAACCAAACGATAAATTAAATTTGTTATGAAAAGAAGAAAACGTGCATATAACCACCATGCAGAGATTTTCGTGGTTTGATAACGTGCGCCAAGTGCTAAGTCCATGGATAAGAAGGGATTTTTCACTAAATTTTCCTTCTTCCTTTTTCTTCCGGGACTGGTGTTTACTAGTTACATTTTATCTAGAACTTATACATGATAAAAGTTTATCAAAGTATCTGTGAACCCTAAACGTGGATTGAAACCGACTTGAAAACCGGTTGACACAAAATACACATTCAATCAAACAAAATCTGGGCAGTGGACCATTTTTATTTGATTATCTAGTGTATTTTTTTTAATTAAAGAAGCATTTTTATTGGACACTAATATAACTTGGCATTATAGCATGGAGCTGACTGTTAGGCGATGTTAGTCAGGATTGTTTTTTTGTTAAGGTGAGCCCTTCCATTGATAATTGTTTATGGTATGGAGCCCTGCTCGGAAAAATATCCTACCCAGATTATAAATATTTGAGTATTTTGACACGTAAAGAGATCATCAGAAACATATTTAAAAAGGTCACAACTTCAAAGAACTAGGAGAACAGAGACAAAGAGAAGAACAAAAATAAGATAGTTTAAAAATAAATTAGAATTTGAAATTGGAAAGAGCTTGGCGTTAAATATGATTGAGAGGAAAGGTAAAACTTTTTTATTATATCCCCGAGATGAGATAAGAAAACATTTGGTGTTGAAATTGATCTCTATATGGGGATGTGTTCAATAACATGATAAACAATGGTTAATATAGACCAGTAAGGGTGTTACTAGTCCAGGGTGGCTTACTGGTCTAGGATCTAGTACTGTTAGGGAGTGTTTTCTGCATGTCTTCTTAGAATATCTACATTCCTTTCATTCTAGTCACCAATGGTTCTCTTGCATATTAAATCTCATTCGCTAACCAATCATACCAAACCCTTGAGATATTCGCAGAGATAGCATAAACACTTTTCAACACTTTCCCATGGGTGGAACTCGGTTGATGCACCTTTTTCTTGGAATTCAAGCTCATGTCCAGTGGGCTTGATACCTAACATATTATACCAAAATCTTGAAGTGTTAATACAGGTAGTAAAATATAATTTCCTAGTAGCCAAATTGACAGGTGATGGAGAATCACCGTGTTCATCTCATGCCATATCAATTTATTCAAACCATTCCATGAATAGTGATTGCATACCCATTTAGTAATTTTACTTTTAAAATCAAATGAAATGAAGTGAAGTAAAGTATCAAATCAAGAAGGAATGTAATATTATTGGATCATGATGGTATTATGTTTTTTGTTGTTTGGTATAATTTTTTTTTTTTGATTTTTTATATATAAAAGTGGAGTTTTTTATCTTTTAATAGCCGGATAAAGGTGGTTGTTTGAAAAAGATAGAGATAACTTTAAATTAAAGTGCTTTTGATTTACCATTTTATTTAAAAAATAAAGACTTTATTTAATTTTTACTATACTAATAAAGTGCTAAACGGAAACAAATGTAATTGCAGGACGGCTGGACGGGGGATCACTTTCAAGCACATTAATTAGAAAACAAATGTGTTTTGGTGGCTCTTTGCTGTGTACCTTCTTCTCTTAATTCAAATTAACCTTATTGCAAGAAAAAAAAAAAACATCTCAAGTTAATAGTACAGCTCTTTAAGTCAAACCTTTTCAATGTAGCAGTTGGGAGTTGTGCGACAACTGTACGAGGTTAAAAACATTCACCTCAAAGGGCGTGATTTGGATAATGCAAGTTCATGTTGGTACACTCTCACTTAGCTGCCCTAGCCAAATTAATGATATGCTTCCTCTTTACCTAACAATATCAAGTAGATAGGTACCTGACACTATCAAGTAGATAGGTAATGATACAATGTATCCGAATATTTGTCTGTATCCGAGTATTTGTCTCTCGGATGCACAGTGTAGTATTTCTCCAAAACAATATCGAGAAACATATGTCATATTTACCACCAAAAAAAATTGCATGGCCATTTTAAAGCAAATAACAGTAAGGTCCAATGCCCACACGGCCATTTCTAAAAGCGATCTTTATGCAACAATCACGCTCTAAATCATAACTTACTTAAAATTTAAGGACTTCACATACACAGGTAGGGCTATCAATCCAGTCCCTTGAAGAGTGGCTCGGTCCGGTTCAACCCACAAAAGCCCTCAAAGCGAGGGTGGTTTTTTTTTTTTTTTTTGGTCGTCTTAAAGCCTGAGGATAGTGTAGGGCCCCTATTTTGAAAAGTCCGGAATCTTGAGGGCCGAGGTAGGACTTGATTCAACCGGCCCGTGGGGGCCCGGCGAAGCCCTCAGTTTATTAATATGTTAATTTTTAAAGAGTTTTTATAAAGCTGTTTTAATATTATCAAGAAGTAAGTACCCATCTCTTCATTTATTTTTACCAAAAGTGATTAGAATACATAGTTTATTAGTAAAACAAGTTAGATAGCGTAAATATCTTTTGTACAAATATCGCTCGAAAAATGAAGGTAGGAAAATTTTGATAAATATTGAGAGCTGTATAATAAAGTATTTGAAATGTCTATAATCCTTGATCCTCGACGTAAGCTGTTGTATTTACTGTATGCTTTTAAGAAAGTTATATAGATCAAGTGATCAAGATATGAGTATTTGTCGATGTGATACTCTTAGACTCTTTAGAGTTCTTTCGACATTGTCAAATGTAGAAAACGTTAATTAAGATCTAAAAAAAAGCTACTAAGTTTGAAGGTGATTTTTGAATATTTGAAGAACAAATGACTCAGACACTATTTTAGAGGATAAACCTGAATTAGATTGTCATTTGGAGGAGCCAAGGGATAAATATACAGATTTCAATATATTGAGTTGGTGAAAAGTTAACTCAGCAAAATATAAAATTATTTCAAGAATGGCTCATGACATTTTAACAAGAATAGCACATGGGGCTCACATGGGTATTAATCTAAATAAACCATCAAAACCCACTCATCCTGTTTATACTAGATCCATTAGGTTTGTACCCATCTGAATGGATTGGATTGATTAATTGAGGGTTATATTTTTTTAAAATAAAGTCATCAAATTTGTGGGCCGTGAATCAAGGGTTAGATGAATGAGATTGATCTCAAATTTGATATGTGGGCCTATTTCATTGCATTAAAATACATAGAATTCATATCATTAACAGTTAAAAACGAAGATCAAAGGTGAATTTTCAAAATAAAAGTTTGTTTCCCACCATCCTAGTAGTTCATTTAACCCCGAGGGGTAGCTTAGTTGGCATAAGACCACGGTTTGCACCCGGAGGTTATGAGTTCAAAACTACATTACCACACTAGGGTCACAGGGAAATTTTATCCGGCTTTCTCTCTTGGGCCCGTAGGGATTATTTAGGACCAAAGGGTTGGGAACCCTGCGTTATCAAAATAAAAACAACCTAGTAGTTCATTTCCTATCTTCTTTAAACTCTATTTTTAAAAAAAGAAAAAGATTATTTGATGCTCATTTAAAAAAAAAAAAACTATATTTGATCTTCATTGTTACACTTATGGTATGATCAGTTCTATATATTATAATGCAAACAAATGCACCCTCTAGGTAAATTGGGATGCAACGCTCTTAGGGTCTATTTGTTTTCATTAAAATATACAAAAATTGTATTCATAGAATTCATGCCCTAAGTAATTAAAAATGAAGATTTAACGGGTATGGTCACGTGCTAAACAAGAATCTCTACTTGTCTGGAAGCATTGATATGAAGCACATAGAGAAGACCATTTAATATCTCATTGGCTTGTGGTTATATGGTTCTTCCATTTTAATTCTTATATTATATTAAATTCTTCGATCATTGTTCTTTCTTCTAATTATTGATGCATGCGAGGGTAGACGGGTGAATTATGTGGGAAAAGTGTATCATATACTCAATAAATATATTACACCATCGTCATCAATCATATACATCAAACCTTATAGGGCTTGTTTCGTTACATAAAATTAAATATGTAATAATCCATAATCAAATAGTTTAGGTGACGGGTGAAATATATAAGATGGATATTTAAATTGGATATTGACCTTCCTTGGATTTAAATGACTAGGGTGATCAATGTTTATTCACTTTCATCTTCCCTTAATATTAACCTTTTTCCCCTCAGTTTTAACCACTTTTTAGAATAAGAATTGCTAAAGATTTCAAGGAATTCAATTATATACATGATGATACAAATGTCCAACGGATGTTTTTGAAACTTTCCCTATAATCATCTATGTCCAGTGGATCAGTCCTAATCTGTGTGGCCTCCCTTGTTGAAGTCATCTCCTTGGGCAATTCTAATGCATCACATCCTCATTCATGAACCTAACCCTTTCATCTGGTGGGTAGTAGTCGTATCAATGCTGCCTCGAGTCTGATGTTTTAGTTGGGAAATATGAATATTGAATCCTGGCCGACAAAGTCGACGGTTGGGCGGCATAACTACAATGCAGTGGCGCTGCTGTATACTACCGTGTAGTGCTCGGGACTACTTCTTTTTTCAAATCCAAGCTGTTCATCAGCTTTAATACTCATTTTCGGTATTACATTTAAAATTTCAAAGAAAATTTCTGTGAGCCACCTGTTTGATTGATAATACATAAGGATTCCCTCAATTTCTATTGCAAAAAAAAAAACTTTTTTAACAAGTTCCATCACGTGTTTCAAATCAAGTCAAATCCCGCGGTGGCATATTACATATTTGAATAACAATTTACAAGGTGATTACTTCTAATTAAATGTCTCCATGCCCATTTATTTGAGAGTGAAAACGGCCATGCTCGGGAGTTTCTGCTAAAAATAAGACGTCCACCTCATGTGGGGCCCACGTGCAGGAGGTGCAGGGCACATAACAAATCTGAGCATGGATTTTGGGTAGGCGCAGACGGTATCACATTAATAAGAGGATGAGCATTTAACGGCCATAATCGTGCAAACTTGTTGTGCTAAAAGTCTATTGGAGATTAATGTCTAACTGTGTGAAATTAAGGTCCCGTTTGAATGTCTACATAATAAAGCTTTTACAGATTTAAATATTGTAAGAATAAAATAGTATAGAATACAATAATGTAATATTATAATAGTATAATATTTTTACTGTTTGGTAATTTTTTAAAAATATTACAGATTTCAAATTGAGCAGTTTGAAAGGTGTTATGATTAAAGTAAATTATATTATAAGAAAAAAAATATTAAATATTTTAATTTATATGTAATTTACAATATCTAGATAAAAAAGTATTGTAGTAAAGTAAAGTTTAACTTTCATATTTTTACTATAAGTTACTTTCTTTTATCACTAGAAAACCATGGTAAAGTATAGTAGAGTCAATAAAATAAATAACTACTTTATAACTCTCTCTCTCCCAGTTTGTTTTACTATATACTTCATCTGACCTTACTTTACCTCACCTTTTATCATGATATGACATCAATTAATTTTTATTTTACTTTTGCCACGCCTGTAAACAAGTCATTTTTTCCTTACCATACAAAACTACGATAAAATGTGATAAAGTAAAGTAAAGTAAAGAAACTACTTTACCATTCCTTCCCACTTTACTTCACCATGCACAGTATCTCACCTTTACTTTACTAGACCTTTACCGTCCTGTGAGATTTACTTTTACTTTACTTTACCATATATGTAAACATAAATATTATGATGGATTTGTTGAACTAAAGTCTTTACTTTACTCTACGTACAATTTGTAATAGTCTTTTTAAAATATTCGTATCTTGTAGAAAGTTTTCTAAGGGGGGTGCTGTAGGAGATAATATTGAGCTTTTTGAAAGAAAATAATCTTTTCTTCAAATTTTTCTTGAATTACCAAACGCACAAGATTTTATTCTTTAAAAAATGAAAGATTACATTCTATAAAATATTATGTTCTTGTGTTTTCTTGTGCATCCAAACAGGTCCTAAGACTTGTGTCAAATCAAGAGGGGATAAAGGGAGCATGGACATTAACAAATAGAGGTATTCATGGGCTGGATTTCGCAAGATTGGCTAGAGCTTGTCCAGGTCAGCCCATTTAATTATTGGGCCTAACGTCAACCCAAATCTAGGTTACCAGCCTGAAAAATGAGGCCCAGTCCAGTCGAACCACATTTGCAAAACGTATCCACCATTCGTGTTAAATATGGCAGGGTGGGCCGAGTGTTTAAGAATATATTGAGGTAGGCCTGGCCCATTGAAAACTGGGCCACAAAATCAGGCCTGGGTTGTAGGTACAGCCCAATTTGGATTGTCTTGGATAGCAAATGGCTCAAATTTTGCTACAACTTAAGAGTAACGTGCACCATTGAGTATATCCCGCATAAAATATATAATTATAATTGCTACACGTGACCAATCTACATTGGACGAGCTACTATGCCCCTGATGTATTTGGTCTACTTATAAAATCTTCAAAACCATTTTCTTCAAATAAAAAAAAAAAAAAAAAAAAAGGCGGGGCGGTGGGTGGGGGGTGCTTTTGGCCGTAGGTCCTAATCATTTGCTTTTATAGCTTAAGGTCGACAATATTTTATCGTACCGGCAGCAGTCCTCTAATGAAAATAACTCAGTGAAAAAGACAAAAAGGCCCTTCTACACATTAGCAAAAAAGGTCCGCTTAAAACCGCTTAAAACAATTTCAAAGAAGCAAAAACCAAACTCTTCTGAATCGTAGAAGCAAAAGGCGAAGACGAAAGAAACTGCAAAACCTAAAAGCAAACTCAACTCATCGAATACATCAATCATCTGAATCGTCTTCACTTGGTTAGAAAAAGTACTTCTTCCATTCCTAAAAAGAAGATGTACAAGATAATTTCTTCTGAAAAAAAACTAAAAACCTAATTTGATTTTGCTCTTCTCTGATTTTACCCATTCTTTATGCTCAACTCTATGTGGACAATGGCTAGAGCAAACCTCAATTCAAGAGAAAAAACAAGTGAAAGTTAGATAAATTTGTTCGAAAATTAGATAAATTTGTTCGAAACTCATAAAAGTTGTTCAAAACTCAGATAAATTTATCTGAGTTTTGCCAGAAGTTCAGATAAATTTGCAGAAAACTCAGATAAATTTATCTGAGTTTTCGTCAGGTAAGTTTGCCAAAACTCAGATAAAATTATCTGAGTTTTCGTCCAGTTTATCAGAGTTTCTGTTAAATTTATATGTCACCAAACAACCTAACATGCATCTTCTAACAAGTACCTTGAGTTTTCATTTGCTTCACATTCCTTTGTTACCCTATAAATGTAGCAACCTAACATGTATCTTCTAACATGTATCTTTGTTACCCTATAAATTAGTGTCCCTTTCTTGAAGTAGGATAACCAATTTGTAGTATATTAAATTTAATGGATTTTGCATCCAGTTTGTCATGAGTACGATTAGAAACGTTGATAAGTGGTACCTCCAAATATCCTGGGGAGAATCTGATACAGATGTTTCTAAGGCTTAAGAACATTAATAGGCGTTTTACCACTGCCAGGTGCATATTACTTGGCGCTTCTTTGAACTCCAAGAAGAGCAAGAAGCTGACAATGTTGTCCAAGTTCTGAGCAGAGGCTGAGCACTGTTCTATGTCCTCTGCCACAAGTGAAGTTATTTGGCTACAAGTCCTCCAAGAATTTGGAGTAATTCGGAAGGAAGCAATCCCCTCTTATAGCTGATAACATTAATGCCATTAAAGCCCAAGAACTCTTAGAAATCCTAACATTCAAATGAGCCCCTACTTAATACTTCCCATCCAAAATCAAGATTTATTGTTAATAAATAAAATTATCTGCTAAAGCTAACATGTGCACTTTAAAAAAAAAAGATCATTTAATCAGAATCAATGAGTTTATAAGTGTGCCCCAATAAACTCAAGCACAACCGTTGAACACTAATATTGAAAAGAATGTAGTTAATAACCCATCATCCCTAACCCTTCACCAATTTTGGGAGTTTTGAAAAGCACCAGCCAAACAATCTGAGCTTCCCACTTAACAACAGTTTTACAAATAAAACATATGATCATTAAAACTATGGAATATGTAAATTAATTTTTTTTTTAAAGATTTGGAATGATCTAGAATTGTCCATATTTTCTATGCCCTGGTTTCGAATAGATCTAGAATTGTTGTGATCAAGTCTTATCTAACTGTCTTGATCTATGCTTAATTTTAGTTTTAACTACTTATTTCTTCTTCTCCATTCTCATTTTTGGAAACTTTATTCTTGGCCCATAAATTAACGCTAACCCTACCAGTTGCCACTGCTACTGTTGAAAGAGTATTTCCTGCTATGAAAATCATTAAGAATCGACGACGCAGTCGAATGGAAGATGAGTGGATGAATGATTGTTTGCTTGTTTATATTGAAAAGGACATTCAATAGCATTGATGATGAGACGAACATGCAACGCTTTCAAAACATGAAGAGCCTTAGAGGGCCATTGTAAAAAACTTTGTTTTGGAGTTGAGATGACTTTTGATGAGAGAAGTGCATGTTAGTTGATGTCCAATCGTTAATATGTACTTCTTTCTTCGGGTTGATGCCAGAATTTTTTGGAGGTTGTGAACGCTTTTTTTTTTTGGGATGATTGGTTTGCCCTCAATTTTTGGGAGACTTTTTTGTTTTCAGTATACTTCTCTTAAACTGTAAATTTTGAAGAAATGAATAGACATCATTTCAAACAAGAAATATATTAAGTGAGCTCCCGGCTAAGGTAGGATAGCCCTCTGGTGAAGGAAGGTGGTTGCCTAAGTTCGAATCCTAAACATCCAAGTGAGAACTGACCCCTCTTACCACTGGGGTAAGAGGCTATTCTCATGTCCCTGTATTACTAGGTCTACTCTTATTAGTCCCTTAATCAGCCATATTAATGATGTGTTTCCTCTTTACCTAACATTGTCATGTTATATACAAAAATGATACAATGTATGGATTGTCTCTGCCGATATACACAAAATGTCATATTTGTCCATGATAATTTCAACAAAACATCCGTGCCGTATTAACCACCATAAAAATGCATGGCCATTTTAAAGCAAATAATGGTACGGTCTACTGGTATACATGGCCATTCTTAAGATCACAATCTTTATGAAACTATCATGTTCTTAACCATAATTGGTGTAAAATTTAAAAATTAAAATTACAGATACAGAGAGGGTGATCATTGGAACAGCTCAAAGTTTTAATAGGTGGGCTCTACTCTCCACTCAAGGAAATAATAAAAAGAAAAAGAGAAAAAACAACCAAAAGAAGAAATAAAAAAGAAAAACAACCATACTAGGACCCAAAGAACAACTGTGTGCAACCAAATTCAACGTCGACCCTGTTAAAATATAATGGAACTCCACGCTTTTTAGAGAGGAGTTCAGCTAAGTCAAAGCCTTGGTAGAGAATACTAGGACAGGAGGTGCCTGCCATGTACAGATATACTAGCAGGAACCAGCCGAATCATGATAACAGAGTTTGGTGGATTGAGGAAAGGCAAGTTGTAGCAAATCAAACAACAGACAGGTATTAACAAACATATAACACATCCTGAAGTCTTATAATAATACAAACATATAACACATTCCTGAAGTCTTATAATAATATTACTTATTACACATTCCTGAAGTCTTATAATAATGCAAACGTATAACACATCCAGAAGTCTTATAATAATACAAACACATAACACTTTCCTGAAGTAATTTAACTTATCCTTCATCTCTGGAATCCGTAAAGATGTGAATCACACATGTATCAACGGAAGAAAACCATGTTGAAGAGTAGCATTCCATACTTTCTCGACATCAAGTATGGTGTCACCACACTCGTGTTCATCCCATCCTTCCAGTGCATGCACTATTCCGGCAACACGCTCTGCACTCATCATTCTCCTTGGAAGCCAGTTCTGTCGCACATATATAAGCAAATGCTTGTATTAATATATTTTTAATCAAGTGTAGGTAACTTGATTTATTTGTAAATGAAGCTAACCTGATTTACAGGTAAATGAGGGTTTTTTAATTTTTAATGAGAAATAGGAGTGTTCATGGGCCGCTAGTCCAGGCCTGACCGTGACCCAACCCTCTTTGGCCCGGTTTGAGCCTTAGGTTTTAGTAATTGGCTTAGGCCTGGATCTAAGACTTGGACCGGTTTAATATTTGGGCCAGGCTTGGACAAGTGGTGAAAGCCCAAAGCCCTATCCGCTCCATGGCATGGAGAGTTATTGTCAAACCACTGTCATTTAAGATCTCTGTGAATTTTGTAAGAGGTATTTGAATTTAGGATCTCCATTTCATTTTTTATTACAAGAATTAATCATGCATTAGTTGGGTTTGGGGCCAATTAACAAGTGGGCTTGCTCGGGCTGATATGTTTGAGGAAGGCCGGGCTTGGGCTATACACTTATAGCCCACGTTCTGCTTGTGTCGGATATGGGCAGTGTTTCTAAAGTTGGGTCAGGGATGGATATGCCTCAGCCTTGCACAATCTATCCCATGAATACCCTTGATGAGAAGTGATACTTGTAGTTCATCCAAGGTGAGGAATGGACCGTGATAGGATGATCAACGCTGAGATCCGTTTGACGGAGGATGGGTGCATGATAAGGTTGGACGCATTTGGGTTTGGCTTAGTGAAAAACAGAAACCCCAATGGATTGTGCTTTAATTTACAAAATCCTTTTTTTTTTTTTTTTTTTGTATCAGGCCAAAACTTAGAAACTGATTTTAAAATTTGCCCTTATTAATGTTGCCTAACTAACCTCACAGGCATGCATGTTCTCCAGATCCTTGGGAACTATCATAGCCGGAGTGGTGAAATAAGTGCAATCTTTACGTATCTTCTTCACAGGAAATTGTGTGAAAGGAATGAAACATGAGCCCTTTGGTGCCTTCTTTTGCTCTTCTTCTATCAATCCATCTCCTACTATCCATACCTGCAAACACAACAAGTTCATCTCTTTAGCAATTAATGGATCATAGAGTGTGTTGATAATTGCTGCTCCACTTCAGAAATGAAAAGGGACGGGAGAAAAAACTACCTGAGGAGTGTAACTCTTAGAATAGACAAGGCAACTTGCCAACTGAACCGGAACCTTTTGCTTCAGCCTTTCAAATTCCTCTTTGCAAACCATAATCACCTGTTGCATTCTAGCCCTTGTCAGTAAAGACCAAATCCAGGGTTGGGCCCGACCCCTTGAGGCTTCGCCATTATTTAATCATGGGTTGATACGCTGCACTCTTATATGGGTTAGCCCCTCGTTTCACCCGCTTTGACCTTCACCCAGTTGATCTCAGGACTTTGGTTAGATCCACAAATTTTGCTTGAGGTTGGGCTCTAAGAGTATCTGATTGAAGGCCAGACTAGATTCCTAATCTAGCCTTTCAATATAACATGAATGGTAAAACACATGACGGTTAGATGGGCCTAATCTGGACTTTGGGCCGTCAGCTTTCATCTAAGTTTAACTACTGAAAGCAACAGCTATATGAGCTCAGCTTCTACAAGCTTTAGCCCAGCCTTGACCGGTTTATGGGCAACACCAAAAAACCCCATTGTTAGCAAATTCTGCCTGAGTCCGCCAAGTCTTGATTAAGTTAAACCAATTATGCCCAAAATTCATTATAGACCCAAGTGTACATCTCAGGTCCAGATTATTGGCATGTACTATAGGCCGAACCACATATACAACTCAATTTCTCTTTTTTATGCTGACGTAGTATTGGGTCCTGATCATGGGACCTTTCCGAAAGGTGAGCTTAAAGTTCCACTTTAAACGGATATTTAAAAAAAATGAAGGATCTCAGTTTTGGAATACTTGACTCTCATATTTTTCGTACGAATCATACAACGATGTATATCACTATTATAGAGTAAATTATGTCTAGTGTTAAAGTAGGAATGTGCAATATGAGTGAGAAGGGGTGGAACCGGGATACAGGGATTTGTTGGGTGGGGTGGGGGGTGGGGGGGTGGGGGGGGGCACATTGTTTAAATTTTTTTTTCTTGGGGGGGCCAGTGCTAAAAATCTCTTAAAATATTAATTTATCTGAAGGTTTTTTTTTTTTTTTTTTTTTTTTTTTTTTTTTTTTTTTTTTTTTTTTGCAATTTAGGGGGGGTTGGGGTGGCCTGGCCCCTGCCAGCTCCCCTCTAGTTCCTCCCCCGTAAGCAAGTTGAGTCAAACAAATGCCGGCCTGATGCAGGTTAAATCATTTTGTAGTTCAGTCAGGACTCGATCACTTCTCATTTGTAATTACCGGCACACTTTTCTCTGCATCCAATGAGCCCAAAGTTTATGTGTAAACTGAATTAACCACTCTCAGTTTACAAGACCCAAAGTTCCGCACAGGGCCCTTAGCTGCTGTGCTAATCATGTGGCCGGTATCTACTGTTCCATCCATGCCTACCCAGAAAAGATCATAACAAAAAAAATGCAGTTATAAGCTTAATTCTTTCATTTAAGCTTGGATGAAGTATGATCATGCTATACCTGGATATCTTTCTGGCACAAGCCTATGGCAATCGCATAGCCTCTCTTTGAAAGATTTCCTCTTAGAAGAACTTGTTTAGTTCCTTGCGGAATGCTATTAAGAACAATGGCAGTTGCTAATGAACTTCCATCAACAATTCTAATCTTGAGTTTGAGGTGCTTCAGAAGAAAAAGCTCTCCATTCCTATTGAGCGCCTCCCCCTGGAATTAGAGATTGAAGTTCTAACTTCCATTAATACAAACGTAAACCTTCCACTATCAATAGATGGTCACTAAAATAACAAGCAAATGAACAATTATTTATAAGGAAGAATACATAACTTTATCCTTTTGTTATTGCTTACATAGAGTGTTTACTCTATAGTTGTGGTGTTTTCAAATTTTTGTATTGATCATTAAGGTTCCATTGGCGTAATTCCTACTAGCACAAGAACCCATGCTGTGCATGAGTTGAGTGGCCGTAGGGATGTCAAACAGGCCAAGCAATGCCATATCTCAGCATCAGTGGGCCACGGGTCGGGTTGACACGACCCACCCAAATCTCGGCCTATCGCGAGCAGGGCCGTGCCGTGCTCGGCATGCCTCTTTAATTTTTTCTTCAATGCATTTATGTTAAAGGCCGTGTAGGTAAAGGCCCTTGAATTGGACAAGTTCTATTCTAGTGTTAGAATTGGACTCCTGAATAAACAACCCATCTAAAATCTGGGTGTGTAGCAACTCATTTCTAGATTATCAACCGCGCTAGATACCCTAAGATGTTGGGAGTAACATGGGTAAATATTATCTCATAAAGTAGGGCCAATGACATAGACGCAGGGCCCTGAATTGGTGGGCTCATCAATTTTGTGCCCTTTGAAATGTGGATAAGTGTTCAAGATAGAGTATTCATATGTCGACATCGCGATGTTGGGCCTAACAAGCAACAGATGAACAGTTCATATTACATGTCAACAGAAGAAAGTATTGGTCATATCACGTGTTTTTTTATTTCATTTATAAAAACTTGTTAAAGTAAATTTTATTCTGCTTTAAGTATAATATCATTCACCCCACAATAAAGTAGAGACGCCATCAATCATCCTGTCTGTAATTATTTGAATCATAAGGACCACAAACGATTCTTCCTGATAAAGAAGGCACTTTCGGCCAAATCCATTAAATATCTGGTTTGTGAGCCCTGACCCAGTAGGATGTCTATTAGTACATTACACAACTGAATTGCGAAAATTTAATCTAGAATAGAGGAAATAGAGGAAATGCCAGCGGGCCAGGCAGGCCGTGGCTGCGGGCCTATCGTTGTGGATAGCTCTGCCCATCTCGTGCTGTGCCAAAAAGGGCTGGTTGTGCCACATCCCTTGGTCCAAAACGGCTGATGGCACGGGCCGTGCCGTGGGTCGTTGACTGGCGGGCCGGCCTGGCCCATTCGACATTTCTAAGTGACGGTTATATTACATTGCACAACAATAAATTCTTTGAAATAAAACAAAATGAAAAAAATATATGACCGTACCTATTTTCACAATTGAGAGAGATAGAGTAAAAGGCAAATAGGAGAAGCAAGGTAAAAAATTAAAAAAAATATAGGAAGAAATGGGAACACGAGATGTGATTAGAAAGGCACTATTGCATAAATGAAAAAGGAAAAATGGGGAAGTTACAAGAGACATTGGTAGTCACATGAAATGGGTAGTTACATGTGTAGTGAAATATGGGTAGTTATATGAGAAAAGATAAGTGATCATGGGATAAAAAGTGGACCGTTTAAAAAAAGAAGGGAGAGAATAACTGACGGTCAAAATTAGAACGGAAGGTCTAAATTAGATTGAAATTGCTTTGGCTTTAATATTGTATAATTGAACTCTTAGAATTTTGGGAAACAGGGTTTCTCTCAAAGAGGTTAAGTAACAAGGGTAAAAATGTAGAAGGGATCATCATCAAAATATTCCCATTTGGCAACGCAATCATTGCTAACTTTACAATTTAATTTTGTAAGTAGACATTAAAATTGATGTTTGATTCACAGATCATGCTAGTCTTGATATATTGAATGTTCCTATGGACCTTGAATGTGTCTTTAATGGGTAACCAACAAGTTTGTCCCCAAAATAAAATATTCCTAGAATCTAATTATGCTCAGGGCAGAACTACAGTGTAGCACCACTGGATTATTTACGGGGCAACACCCTTCTTCAATGCATGATGGGGCTAACATTTTCAAAATCCAATTCAGTCATCGACTCTAACACCCATGATATTCTTTAAATCTATATTTTCAAAAAAAACTTCAGTGGTCCAACTGTCAGATTGGTAACACAAGGGGACTCCCTCCATTTCACATTTCAATCCCAAACAAGAGAAAAAGTATCAAGTTCATCACGTGCTTCAGATATAGTTAAATCCAATGGTGGCTATCTTACATCTTGGGCAATAATTTACAAGTTGATCACGAGATTGAGTGTTAGGGTTGAATCTAGCTCAGATTTTGAAGAGGTGGGCCCCACCATGCCTTAAAGAAGGGCGCTACACCATACTATGATGGAGAGATGCTTCATTATAGCTTTTTTGTAAGTTGTATTATGAACTTAAAAAACATAACCAAGAGGAAAGCATTGTTGGTCGTCATGTTAGTAATCATGGAAGAAATCTTAGGTTTGTAAAGCCATTGCTAGTTTTTGTTTGTGATTTTTTTTCTATATATGTCTGAAGACGGAATATGTCCCTTTTATAAATGTAAATTTTCAAATAAGGATTAAGTCTTTGCCTAATTTGAAAATGACTCAAGCTTTTAAACTTTTCAAATTAGTCCCTAAGTTACGTAGTAAGTTTTCGATTAAGGACATTCAACCATTTAATGATATTTTATGGTGAATTCTTTCCTCAACTTTGAAAGTATCCAAATTACCGTTTATTTAAAGACATGACATTTTTCTGGCATGCATTTCATGTAACTGATTACCATGTGGACACTGATTGTCATCAATCACAGTGAGGATGTTGGAGAAGAGATGGAAAAAATATAGAAGAAGTGAAGGAATTCTTTATTTTAATAATGGGTGATTTAGATTAATTTTCAATCCCTCAAGGATAATCCCAAGAAGACTAAGTCACATGTCTTGAGCATGATCATCAAGGTGGGTACCGCTTTCTCTTACGTTCTTGCCCTTAGCAGTCCATTCAGATCAGTGCGGATCATCACGTACGGTAGAGTACATGACACTAGGGGGATTCTCGGGATGAGCGGGAGAAACTTTCCATGACACTACACTATGAATAGGACATTTATAATGAATCAAAACTTGCTTTGTAAAGGAGCAGACAAGAATAGAAATATATTGCGAACTCTTTTATATTTTTTCACCTAAGTAGTATGAGAATAAACAAGAAGGTAACTATATAACCTAAAATAAATGAAAAGGAATGCTAAGATGCGGACTTGCCTGATTCAACAAACCTAAGCTAATCACCTTGACCCCTTCTTCTTCTGCTTTTTGAATGGCTTTCCCTATCAAGTTATTGATAGAAGCTCTTTGCCATGATAAGAAATACTGTGCATGCGATCCATCAAATTAATCTATTATAGTAACCATCTGTATTGTAAAGAGAAGTCAAAAGCAAAATCATTCTTTGGAGGATGGTGTCTCCTTACTTGGAAACTGTATCTTGGAATTGCCCATGTCTGCATTTTGAGTTTATCCAACTTATTTCTCTCTACAGTAAACGTCGAACCATAGATCCATGTTATGAACATGGAACCCCAAGTCAATGGGAACAGCATCCATAAATACCATTTGGAGGCGTAAGGTTTAGATGCCACACCGGCAAATCCTAGCCGTAGATGGTAGATGGAATGTAAGGTAGTGAGATGGGTGAGGTGAACAACATGTGGCCTCTCAATCTTCCCTCTGAGCATGTTTTGGTACAGAGTATCAGAGGACGTGTCCATTGTCCCATACATGTAATCGTAAATTGGCATGAACAGGGAGTAGTTTGTCCGGAATTGTGTGTGGTGAAGAGAATGGAACCTGATAGGCACAGTTGCTACAATGTCAATATCATGTGATAAAAGTAAGAAAAACTTTGCTAAAATGATATTTAACTTATTAAATGGTAACCGTCCTATAAGCATGGGTGAAGCAGTGAAAAAGAAAATGTTGATTATGGAATTACTGAAAACATAATTGCAAACATGATTTTATTTTGAAATTAAAACTCATAAAGTCAATTGGGATAAGGCCTCGATGATGGTGATGATAAAGGGATTGTATTTCAAAATAATCACAAATATGAAAAATTAACTTTTATTTTTCTCACTCAATGGATATGGAGACTTTGTCACGCGGCCAGTGATCTTATGTGCGTTTCGGGGATTGAAAAGTTCCGCGATATCTTCACATCGTCTAACTATGAGAATGGAGAGCTTTCAACCATAAGGTTCCCAATCGCGGAACTTCCCAATCGCCAAGAAATCTACATCCACTAATCCTATTGAGAGTTTTATTTGTAGGGACAGATCAAGTCTTATATTAAGTAAGATTGTATTATTTGCAGGCCTATGCCTTACTAGATCTGACGTGGGATCTGTGGCATGCTGGCCACATGATTTCCTACATCACTTAGGTATCTTCAAGGAAAACGTATTTGGCAGTCTGCTAGACTAATTAGGGACACGAGTGTGAGTAAGAGTGTGTGTATGTGTGTGAGTTCGAGACCCATGTAGCAAAAAAATAAAATAAAATGAAAAACCTATTAAATACATTTGAAAACCTTTTTTTTGTTTTCGTAGATGTGTCACTGAAGAAAAAGATTTCAAACCTTCATCCTGTGAGATTAAAGAGTTGCACTGACAAATAAATTATCTCTATAGAAATCAATCAAGAGTAATAAGAAACTTCTGCCGCCAATATACTCATGGTTGAGTAGTGTTGGCACCATACTTTCTCATATACACACCTAGATAGTCCTCAATTTTAATGGTTCGGAGAAAAAAAAAACACTTACGTTGGGGTGTACATGATGTACTTGAGAAATGGAAAGATGGCGAAAAGCCACTTGGGAACTAGCTCAAAGTTGCAGTGTCCCAAGTTGTTCATGAAATCTATGTATGTGAAATAGCCAAAGACCATTATAACTGAAGCCATTCCAGTAAAAGCCATGGTAAACATTGGTATTGAAAAGAGGACGATATAGGCAACCATTTCTGCAAATGGATGAACCACAGCTGCAAAGAAAACCAAATAATTATTATGCCTCGGTAGCCAGGAACAACTATTACCTTTAGGTGTGTTTGCACAACAAGATAATTTCATTAAATTCTTCTTACAGGAAAAAATGAACTAATTTTTCTCAATAGAGTAAATTTTAATTGCTTTTGAATGGAGTAGAAATGCATAATTCCTGACTAAAGAAATTCACGTAGCACAGAATTTGTGTTTCTTGTATTTATGCCCTAACTTTCGCTGAGATTTACCTTGGACAGGAACAGCTGGAAAATGTCATCGTAAAATCAGGTTCTTAAATCGCAGGACCCACCATGTGAAGGTCAATCTTACTGTTCTATGACCACGTGAAACTCTTTTTTATAGATCTGGCCTGATCTTTTAATACTTAGAAATTTCTTGCATTTTCTCGAGGGAAAGATGATAGAGAGAGGGACATAATATGTAAATATATAGTTATATTAAAACATGAACACTGTTATAAAAATACTAATACATAGACAATTTTTCCTGCGCATTTACCTTATATGGAGCAATCCGTGTGAAGTAGCAGATGGTGCTCACTTGGGCACTGATCTAAGTAAACCATCAAAATCCACTCCCCCTATTTATACTGGATCCATTAGGTTTGTATCCATCTGAATGTGCTGGTCTGACTAATTGAGGGTTATATAGATATTTTTTATATAAAGTTATTAAATTAGTGGGCCGCAAATCAAAGATTAGAAAAATGAGATTGATCTAAAATTTGATATTTCTTTCCCTTCCCAGATGGATCTTAATTTCCATCCCCCATAGTCCCATCATCAATGAAGTCCGGTGAGCTACCTTGAATACATGGAAGCTCCATGCAAGGTAAATGTACGGAAAGAGAGCCCCAACACTGATATATATATATATATATATATATATATATATATTATCTAAGTCCAAGTTCGGGTCCACGAGGAAGTTTATAAGTCCAAGTTCGGGTCCACGAGGACCACAAATATTGGATAACTTGTACCTTTTGGATCTACCTTCCATTTTCAAGAGTGTACTTTTGAAACTACGACAAATGGTTAGTTTTTTGCCCTTCCACTTTAGTTAATTGCCTTTCCATTTTAGGTTTTTTTCTTATATGGTGGGGTTGAATAGGCACTCATTACCGTCCTCTACTCTTGAGTCAATACATATAAAAGTAACTTCTCTTCCATTTTATCCAAGTGATCAAGTAAAAGCGGGTAGAGAAAACATGAGATGGTTTCTTACATGTAATGGGCTCTGTGGCAACAGAGGAGTGGTGATGAGAGTGGTAGCGAGCGTAGAGAAAGTGGTGGTGGAGTGCTCTGTGGAACCAGTAATAAAGAAATTCCACAGGACCCATGTGAAGGAGCACAATCAAAACTGCACCATCAGTCCTCCACAGAGGCATGTTCTTTGCGCCATCCACAAACATGTTGATCACGTACATGGCAATGCCACTCAAGATAACCTGGTCATCCCTGCCATCCATTTCTCATGTATGGGTCAATGCATCTACCGAAGAGAGAGAGAGAGAGAGAGAGAGAGAGAGAGAGAGAGAGAGAGAGAGAGAGGCTTACCAGTTCCTTTCCCTATCCACCTGTTCAAAGTCAATGCTTTTACTGACTATCAAGTGTTTGGTTCTAGCAGTTTGAAAACGAGAAAAGCTGATCCAAATCTGGCTGTGAAGCCATCTCCAAAGAAGAATTGGAAATGCGAGCACGTACAACATATCTTTCTCTCCATCTGCCATGAACGTATACAAGCTATGTGCCACCCAAGGGGCCAAAATAACATACTATAACCAAATCACACGAGAGAGAACAAGAAGTTAGTGACCACCATGATAAATAATACTCTTATGATACAAATGCCCGCATAATCACAAGAAAACGACATACAGATAAAGACAACTGCCTTACTAGCTACAAGGCAAATGAGAATAGAATACCTTGAAGTTTCCAAGCTTTTTCCATGGCCATTCAGTGAAGAGGCCAGGTTTAGAAGCCATGTTTCTTTGCTACTTGTCTTCTCACTTGGCTTTGCTCTCCCTCTATATATAGTCCTCACTCTGACGTCCTTACGTGGCAAAGTCTCACTCTGTCTTTCTTGATTTCGACAAGGATAGGACGATATCAACTCTCACATGGTTCATGGAGGTTAATTAATTACTAAGCAAAACAAGAGTCTTGTGCTTGCTTCTTCTAGTTTAATTTAATTTTATTTTGAGTGGTGATTCTCATTGGAAGTTCCAGGCTTAGAACGTGGCGTCCCCCACTCCTTGCATATGTGAATAGCTATATTACCTCATATGTGTGAGTTTTGTCTCCTCCCACGGGTGAGTTTGCATCACCTTACATGGAAGTCTCACAGGTCCAAGCCCTTTCTCTTAGCTCGGATAAAAAAAAGATTTTTACGAAAAAAATTAAACTTAAATTTTTATTAAACGATTTTATGAAGAAAATTTATAAAATGATGAATAAGTTGTTGGTACATTTTTTTCTGACAAAATTACCCCAGTTAATGAGATCGTCAGCCCAGTTAATAATATTGCCAACTGGGTTGATAATATCATCAATGTCCCTCCTACACCAAAAAGATCAAAAACTCCTTTTCTCAAACATTGCACTTTATCTCCTTTCACTACAAATGCGAAAAGAACATAAGCAATACAACAAAGAATCAATTAAGGGGCGAAGTTAACTTCCCCACAAAATACAATGATTTTTATAATAGTTAATAATACCTCTACTGGTCAAAAATCGCACAACATGGCTACTCACACGTTTCTTACAAACATCAAGACTTATGAAACTCCCCCAAACAAAAGGCTATAAGACCCCAAATTTTCACAAAGCATACCCATAATCATCCCCTTCAAGCTCTTTAAAAGCCACCGACTAAATTGAGAGATAATCCTCAATTCTACATTTCTATATTTCATTGAACACCTTATACTCCAAATCCATCTCCTCAAAATTCACGAGAATACAACCAAACATGGGACCCACACACCTGAGGAAGATGGTCAAAACCACCTAAGACAACTGGGACACAAAATGCAATAGTATTCATAACATTTCCATCACTAGATAGAGAAAGATAGAGCAACACCTGGTTTTTTATAATGAAAGTTGACAATATCGTTAAGTGGATTGATGATATCGACAACTAGGGTAGTTTTGTAAAAAATAATATACGAACAACTCTCTTGTCATTTTATTATATTTCTTCGTAAAATCGTTGAATTAAGATTTATAATTAATATTTTCCTAAAAATCCCTAAAAGAAAAAAAGGACTCTTGCACAAGTACTCTGAATCTAACGAATAGAAGTGGAACACGTTGAAAAACCTGGATTTCTACCTTAACACAGGCAGAGGTCCCAATAATCTGATCTTAATTGAATATCAATCCACAGATGATTAAACTAGTAATTAACCCTAATCCAAATTAATAGCAATCAACCACAAAGGGAAAGAGACGCATGATTTTTACGTGGAAAACCTTGCATGGGAAAAAATTACGGGCCTTATCGTCTAGGCCAACAGACAACCAAGTACTATTTAAATAAAAGTTACAAGATATACTCACAACCCTTCGCAGTTGTTGACTCAACCAAAAGACTGCGCGATCTTGCCGACCACACGTCATTCACCTTCACCGTGCTTGCACCAACCACCTTGAAAGCCTATTCAAGCTGTCTTTATACAAGAATAATGGAACGAAGCATAAATCCAAAGCTTGAAAACCTTCAGCACATCAGATGATAGTTTTGGAGAGGAATAGATCTCTCAAGTTCTCTCGAAGAATTACTTAATGGGAGAGGTACATTTGAATAGAGAGATAAAAGGGTATTTATAGCCTTTAATTCGTGCCTCATTACTTGGGAAACAAGTAGGATTGAAAGTAGTAAGTTGGAGGCAATTAGAAGACTGTTCTGGGTAAGTTTCCAATTTGGCGCTCAGGTTCGCTCGAGCGATCACGTAGTTCGCTCGAGTGAACTGCTCTCTGTTTGAAATTGTTCAGCACAGGGATTTCTTGGGTCAAGCGAACTAAAAGGTGGGTCAAGCGATCAAGGTTCTGTGCCCAATGAATTAGCCACCCTAAAATAAAGTCCTTACACACGTCTTGCGCAAGTACTCTGAATCTACATTCTACACGTTCTGCACTATTCCATAAATACTAGTCTAAGAGAGCCGCACAGTAGCTCCATATCATGATGTGATCCATTCTTTGATTGGGGCTCACGCGAACCATTCGATCCATATTATCAGGGGTATCGATGAACTTCATTGCCTCAAAAGATTTTTTACAGGGACCAAAATGATAAGTTAAATTTGTTATGAACAGCAGAAAACATGCATATAATCACCATGCAGAGATTTACGTGGTTCGTTAACGTACACAGTGCTAACTCCATGGAAAAGAAAAGATTTTTCGCTAAGTTTTCCTTCTTTCCTTTTCTTTCGGGACTGATGTTTACTAGTTACATTTTATTTAGAACTTATACATGATAAAGATTTATCAAAATATCTGTGGACCCTAAACGGGGATTGAAACCGACTTTAAAACCGGTTGACACAAAATACAAATTTAACCAAACAAAATCAGGGCAGTGGACCATTTTTATTTGATTAGTTTTTAATTAAAGAAGCATTTTTGTTAGACACTAATATAACTTGGCATTATAGCATGGAGCTGAATGTTAGGCGATGTTAGTCAGGATTCTTTTTATGTTAAGGTAAGCCCTTCTATTGATAAATATTTGAGTATTTTGACACGTAAAGAGATTGTCAGAAACATATTTAAAAGGTCACAACTTCAAAGAACTAGGAGAATAGGGACAAAGGAAAAAAAAAAAAAAAAAACAAGATAGTTTAATAATATATTAGAATATGAGATTGGAAAGAACTTGACTTTAAATAGGATTGAGAGGAAAAGTAAGACTTTCAATTAATTATATACCTAAGATGAGATAAGAAAACATTTGGTGTTGAAATTGATCTCTATCTAGGGATGTGTTCAATAACATAAACAATGGTTAATATCGACCAGTAAGGATGTTACTAATCCAGGGTGGCTTACTCGTCTAGGATCTAGTATTGTTAGGGAGTACTGTTTTCTACTTGTCTTCTTACGATATCTAAATTCCTTATCTCATTCACCAACCAATCCTACCATAGTATAAATACTTTTCAACACTCTCCCATGAGTAGAATTCGGTTGATGCACCTTTTTTGAAATTCGAATTCATGTCCGGTTCGCTTGACTTGCCTTGATACCTAACATATTATACCAAAACCTCAAAGTGTTAATACAAGTAGTAAAATATAATTTCCTACTAGACAGATTGACTAGTGATGGAGAATCGCCCCGTTCATCTCATGCCATATCAATTTATTCAACCATTTCATGAATAGTGATTGCATGGATGAACGGATTACTTTCAAGCACATTAAGTAGAACCGTTTTCAATTCAAAGTGTGTAACTCTTTAAGTCAAATCAGATTGATATGATTATGATGATGATGATGATGATGATGATGAATAATTTATGAAATAATTTATTTACTGAAAGAGGCGACCGGATGAGGATTATTTGTCCTAACCTCATGAAATGGAAAATTACTTCGAGCGCATGGTGTGGCTAATGAATTCATTATCCGGATCAGAAGAATTAATGCAATACCTAATTGCGTAGGAAACCATAATGAATCCATTCATGGCCGACCTATAATAAAATATATGGTTGAAACCACTAGGTTGTCCCCATTGTTGCTATTGAGACCATGTCGGGGCTAAGGTGATTGCTATTAATAAGAAAATAATGACTGCAATTCCTTCATTAATGGAGATCGACTAATATAATGCAGCGTCTTATACGGTCAAATCCGAGTATGCCAACTCAGCCTGGAGGGATAAAACCGACAACCTTGTTTTTCTCCTTTTCTTCAAGCCAGCTCATTCCTAATTCTATCTATTTTCTTCCAAATATACCCTTGCTAGTTTCTTACGAAACTCATTTCATGGAATATAAAGGTGGCCCCCATGTAGTATAATTTCTAAAATGTAAGACAACATTATAATTTCTAAAGGTATATTCATGTTATAACTTTTAATGGTGGGTGGCCCACCTTTTAATTTCTATAAACATGGGCCCCATGTTGCAATTCATGGGAGGTAGGTACCATATAATTTCTAAAGAGCAACGCTGGGCCCACCTCTTAACATCTAATCCACTCAAAATCTATCATTCTATTATAATTAATAAGAAAAAAGTAATTATGCTATTAAATGAGAAGAAATTTGCCGAACATTTTAAAAAAATAATTAAGAAATTAAATAGCAAAAATATGTTATGCATCTTAAACGTCTTTGGCAATTAAATGATAAAAAGCGAACACTATGAATGAATGATCGAGCAGTTTAATAATAAGAAAATGGCATGGGCACAAATTTTATTCAAGTTCATGTATTTAATAGGTGCAAACTTGGGCCTCCTATAATTTTGTATCCAAGAGGGCTCAAATTTAGGATGTAGGGCCCATGTTCAACCCAGACCTATTGAGCCAAACTAACTTACATGAATGAAAACACCAATTAGAGTATCTGTTGGGAAGTCCCACATCCCACATCGCCTAAGTAATAGGCTTGTTATGTCTTAATATTACCTGTATGGGCCTTCCACCTATGAGCTTAAGCTTTTGGGTTGGTATATGGTTTATTACATGGTATCAGAGCGGGTTTCGATCCTGTCGTTCTTGTGTAGCCCACGTGACAGGCCCGTCCATGAAATCTGTTGGGCCTGCACGTGAGGGGGAGTGTTGGGAAGTCCCACATCCCACATCGCCTAAGTAATAGGCTTGTTATGTCTTAATATTACCTGTATGGGCCTTTCACCTAAGAGCTTAAGCTTTTGGGTTGGTATATGGTTTCTTACATGGTATCAGAGCGGGTTTCGATCCTGTTGTTCTTGTGTAGCCCACGTGACAGGCCCGTCCATGAAATCTGTTGGGCCTGCACGTGAGGGGGAGTGTTGGGAAGTCCCACATCCCACATCGCCTAAGTAATAGGCTTGTTATGTCTTAATATTACCTGTATGGGCCTTCCACCTATGAGCTTAAACTTCACCTATGAGCTTAAGCTTTTGGGTTGGTATATGGTTTATTACAGTATCCCATCCATGACAAAAAAAAAAAGAAAAAAGAAAAGGGGTTGAGCATGAGATGGGGCCGACTTCTACCCATTAACCACGTTTTTTCTCGAAGTACATCCAATATAAGATGAACTCTTCTTTATCCGACATATCTAACCTGTCAATATTGTCCATTACTGCCTTTAAGATATCAATTCTTAAATCAAGTAAGGACCATGATTTTAGAGTCTAGCAGGAAAAAAGACAAGTAGAACAAATTAATAAAGTCAGCTGGTTAATACTATATTTTTTTTTTATAAATTGAATGGTTAACATCAAATGCTTGTCAACGATTAGCACATCCATTAGGTGGCCTATCAATTGAGGCTTGTTTGTACTCATGTTTTCATGCATGGCTTCTATCATGGTTGAAATCGTTTTGGCCTTATGAGCGATTGGAAGGAAAAAAGAAGAAATATTTTTTAGCCTGATGTCGCTAATTTATTAATTTATTTTAGCCCCTTTTTAAAGCCAGAATCCAAACTATGTCATAAAAATCGATAAACAAATTCACTATAACAAGTGCAATCATCATCGCCTTCGTTCTGGAAGACCACTTTATTGAGAGGAAAATAATTTTACCAAGGCTATCTTTCATTTTTATGATTATCTAAATATGAAGGATAGAATTTGTACATTTGAAATATTGGCCTAGTATGCATGTGTGTTGATTAGAGAAAATAGAATTTGTACCCAACATATAAAAATACTCCTTTGTCACTTTAATAGCTTTTCAAAGTTTGATGCATTTTTAAACAAATGATTAAAAATAAACTATGTCAATTTAATGTGGGTCCACCCACGACCCACCCCAAGGGAAATGGAATTTGTCCCATAAGTAATGAGGTATATTTTTGGAAATAAAGAAAAGTTCACAAGGATTAGGCCCGTCAATGGGCCTAGACTGGGCATGGATTGTCCAGTCCCGTCACGAGTATTGAAAGGGCATGTTGGGGATTGTTCAAGCCCTGCCTTAAATTGAGTGGGCCTATTTCAAATCCCATTCCATGCGAGCTCGGGCTGGGCCCGCCCGGGCTTTAACACGATTTTGAACATAAGATCAATAGTCTCTAATTATTCATATATTGTCACCGCACTTTAAACACTAAAGTCATATGTTGGTGACCCACATTTTTTCCGACTTGGGACCGGGAATACAATGCAAAAGGCAATATGACGGAGTTATTTATTTATTTTTTGTCAGTGATAGTGGAAAATTATAAAATCAATAGAAATGAGTATCATATGTTAGTCAAGTAATGTCTAAAAGAACTCCATAGAAATTATTTTTCTTTTAATATGTATAAAAGATCAGTTAGTGCATTCCCATCATTGAATGAATCATCATCACTAGTTTGGTCGTGACTAAACCAATCTTCGTCTTGAGGGGGGATGACCTTTTATGGGTAGATTTATGAGGGTGAAGTTACAAAAATAAGCCTCTTAATTAGCCATTTTTTAACTATTATGCGGGGCAAGTTTCAGAAAAATATATAAAAATTAGTAAAATAACTTTGCGAGCGGGGCTCTTAGTCCCATTTTGGCCGGGCTTTCAAGTAATTATCCAAGCTCAGCCTGTTGGGCTTAGATTTCTTTAAAAGTCCTGTGTTTTCGGGCTTGGGATGGACTGGACATGCTCTGCCTATTTTCAGTTCCATTTTGACTAGGCTTTTAAATAATTGTCCACGCCTAATCCGTTAGGCTCAAATTTCTTTAAAATAATTATGTTTTCGGGCTTAGTCGAGCTGGATATCGATTTCAACGGACTAAATTAACAGGCATAAGAAAGAAAATTTCAGAAGGAATTTTACAAGAAGGCATTATTAGAAATTAAACAAGTTTGTTGACTAATGTGGCTGGAAAGAGATTCTCGGAAGTTATTTCATGGCCGTCTTTGACTTGGAACATCTTTTTAAAGGAGGCCACCATAATATAGTACAGCCCCGCTGTATAGGAGCCCACCCCAAACGCATCAATATGGCTATCCCGGTATGATCTTTCCATAAAATAATAGGTAGGCCCCATCAACAGATGCCAATACTGCAAAGGCTATAAATCAAAGTTGGAAAACTCGTGTTCGGACTTGAGTCATCCCATCTAAAAAATTCTGGCCCGGGAAGAATCAACTCCACAACTCAGGAGAGTCATATTTCTTAAGAATGTTTTATAAATATCTAAAAATAAATTAAATAGTTGTAGAATTCTAAATATATATATATGTATTTGTATGTGCTAATAATAAAAAGATTCATAAAAGTAAATCCATTACATTTCAATCAATTATTTCTAAATTGCTAACTCCAACCCTCAAACATGAATTGCTTATATTTGAATCGGCCGAGTTTAACCCTATAATTGACCCGGTCATTAGGCATGGTCAATAGTCAATTTGTCGAGTTTTCCAACCTTTCTTCGAAACAAGTTTTTTTTTGTTTTTTTCAAAGGAAAGGCTTTAAGGCCAATCGAAATTGTAAGTTACATGTACTTTCACAAACCCTCGGTGGAGGATAGTAATGACGAATTTATGGGTTGGTACATTGCCTGATCAATAACAACGGATATCATTGTTTCTTAGACATTCGGAAGTTTAATTTGCTTTTCAACTTCTAACGTTATCTAATGGCTCTATTGTGGGTGCAAGCCCTAGCAAAGGACCTAAGCCCAATTCTCCCAAGGAAAGTAGAATTGAGGGTGATTCCCTTTGGTCTTTGCTTTGAACATGGCAAATGCTAATGAGGAGATGTGGCCCATGTGGGCAATCAATTCCGTTCTCCGGGCCATTTTTGAGGCTGCTAGTCTTTTCGTTCTGATTGAATTTGATTTTGTCTTTTGGAAAGTATAATTGGCTATTCATGAGCTGGATAAATTAGGTTCGTTTGTAGATTCATGTCGCTGATAAAATAAATGGAGTTCGGATTCTCTGTTTCGTCCAAATAAATGACCTGAGTAATAAGGCCACCATGTGGCGGTTCGGAGTTGTGTCACAACTGTACAAGGTTGCAACAATAGACGTCAAAGGGTGTGTGATTTGGTACGGAGAGGACATGAATTGTTTCCTGGTCCACTCTTACTTACCTGCCATAGCCAAATTAATGATATGCTTCCTCTTTACCTAACACTATAAAAAACATAGGTAGTGATAATATGTATTGGAATCGTCTCTCGGATGCAGACTGTAGTATTTCTCCATAACAACAATATCAAGAAACATATGTCATATTTACCAACAAAAAAATTACACTGTCATATTTAACACCAAAAAAATTACACGACCATTTTAAAGCAAATAATAGTAAGGTCCAATGCCCACACTGCTATTTCTAAAAACGAACTTGTGCATGTTGATCATATGCAACAATCACGTTCTAAATCATAACTTACGTAAAATTTACGGACTTCACATGCATTGGTAGGGCTATCAGTCCAGTCTCTTTAAGAGGGGACCCAGTTAGGCTCAGCTTGCAAATGCCCTCAAAGTGAGGGCTTCTTTTTTCGTCCAAAAGCCTGAGGGTAGGGTAGGGTAGGGTAGGGTAGGGTAGGGTAGGGCCCTATTTTGAAAAGCCCGCAATCTTGAGAGTCGAGTTAGGCCTTGACTCATCCGGCCCGAGGGGACCCGGCCAAGCCCTCAGTTTATTAAATATGTGAATTTTTGAAGAGTTTTTATGAAGCTGTTTTAATATTTTCAAGAAGTAAGTGCCCATCTATTCATTTATTTTTACGAAAAGTAATTAAAATATATAGTTTATTAGAAAAAAGTTAGATAGTGTAGATATCTTTTGTAGAAATATGGCTTGAAAAATGAAGGTAGGAGAATTTTGATAAATATTGATAGCTAAATAATAAAGTATTTGAAATGGCCGTACTCCTTGATCCTCAATGTAAGCTATTATATTTACAGTATGCTTTTAAGAAAGTTATACGGATCAAGTGAAGAAATGAGTATTTGTTGATGTGATACTCTTAGACGCTTTAGAGTTCTTTTGACATTGTCAAATGTAGAAAACATTAATTTAGTATAAAAGAAAGCTACTAAGTTCGAAGGTGATTTTTTAATGTTTGAGGAACAAATGACTCAGATACTATTTTAGAGGAAAAGTCGGAATTAGATTGTTATTTGGAGGAGCCAAGGGATAAATCTACAGATTTCAATATATTGAGTTAATTCAACAAAATATACAATTATTTCAAGATTGCTCGTGACATTTTAAAAATTTTAGTTTTTATAATTGCTTCTAAATCGGCATTTAATATAGGAGGAATAGTATTTGACTAGTATAAGAGTTGTTTAGAATTTGAGACTGTAGAAGTCTTAATTTGTGCACAAGACTGGATACGTTCATAGTAACACAATGATAATATGAATTAGATGATCTTTTAGATATTTTAAAAGTAGATCGAATAATTAAAAAAATAATTATTTCTATTTATTTTATATTTATTATCAGTTTTAGAATTATTGTTATATGCTTTATGTATTACATTATATAAATTATTTCATCTCACCACCAGCATTCCAATAAAAAAAGTTTTAAACTCTGCCATGCTACCTTTTGCATTGCATTGTCGGTCTCTAGCTCGGACAAAGGATGAGGTTAGCATTAAATTGGAAGCCGGTGGTAGCTGGTGGTGACATATTAAATATTTAATTTTTTTAAGGAAAAGAATCTTCCTTTCTTTTGGCCTTGGCTTGACCCTGGCCTTTGAGGGTAAGGGTAACGGCCTAAATATCATAGGCTTGTTGTAAAAGTTGAGGGCTTTTGTTTGTTTAGGCCCGGCCCGCACATGTGAGGGTATGATAAGGGCTTACCTCGGCTTGGCCTGGCCCGGCTTTTTGACAACTTTATACATACATAGAATGGAACCACCATGGAGTTCCAATTCTTATACTCATAAAAAGTGTGAGGGAGACACTCAAGGCTCAAGGGATCTGAACTAAGAGTATGAGGTAAAATATAACCTGACTCCGCTAATTTGAATGAACTTGACTTGCATTTGACCTGCATACCTCGACTCGCAAAATATATAGGTCGGTTACAAGGTAAGAGAATTTGATCCACAATAGGGTTAGGTTATGGTAAACCCACCCATCCATATAACCCACCTAAGTCATAAATGGTTTGGTTTAGGACTAACCTCTATATATAAACTCATTTAAATAATTTAGTAGTTTAATATTTTGGTATTTAGAAGTTATATATGAAATGAGCAGAAACTTGCGTTGGGCTTATTTTGGCATGCAATTTAACTTAAATATAGCTTTATGTATCGGGTTTGGCCATGCTTCTAAATTAAAGGTTGGGTCAGGTTAAACAGTTTGACCCATATGGAATGTTGGTTTTGTAGGTTGGGTTGAGTTGACCCGTGACAAGTGCAGTTTGAAGTTACTCGACCCATTTTAAAAACGGGCTGGGTCGAACTTCAACCCTTTAAGTATGCAACCAAACTCCTTTAGACTCCACCGGCTCGTTTGCCGGCCTTTATATGTTAACTTTTTTAGAAATGGGCCAGGTAAGCCAGTTAAAACTATTGTCAGGTTAGATTTATATACATATATGTTTATTTAAGTTGTTTGATAGATATCTTACTTTCATTAAAAATATAAACTTCCATTTTTTTTTCTCAAACATGCATTTTTAGAATGAGTGAAATATCTTTTATTTTTTGGCTACACAAATATGACAGGTTTATTGTCTGGTGTACGGTGAAAATGGTAAACGGGATGTTTAGAAACTCTAGTATAATTAATAAGAGTTAATTAGATTATGGTCTAAAATAAAATCTCAAACTTTTAAGTTCTAATTTACAATTAGTGTTTTTGATAAATATATAAAAAGACTCATATTTCACGAGGTAGTTGGGGCCCACCTTTTGGAATTGATGTAATTGTGACCCACCTTTTAAGAATCACAATGTAGAATTTGCCATTTGCATCATTTTGAAAATTTATAAGATTATTTTAATCCAAAACACATAAATTTAGCATTATCCACCTCTAACCACTTCACCTAAAAAAGCTCTACAAAAAGCACCCCTTTAGCTTATATTTTGAAAGGCAAAAGCTATAACTTGGAAAAGCCTCTAAGATTAGAAAATCAATTAGAGACTTAGCAAATGCTATAATTTGTAAATAAGCTCTAAATCACAAAATAAGAGCTTACTTTTAGAGTTACCAAATGGGCCCTAAGGTCTCAAGTAAAAGCTCTAGTTTTTAAATTCTCACTTACAGTTAGTCCATTTGTTAAAATTATATAAAAAAAAGGCTCTTCTTTCATGAGGTAATATGTGCACAAATTTTAGAAATTACAATATACGTAGAACCCATCATTTGCGTCATTTTGAAAATTTTATAAGGTCGTTTTATCTGAAGGACTTGTAAATTTCCCATTGTCCACTCCATGTGCTTTAGCTAAAAATGCTCTAGAAGACAAAGCTTTCGTTAGCTATTTTTTTATATATAGGAAGAGGCTTTAATTTATAAATAAGCTCTAAAATATAAATACAAATAGAGATTTACCAAACACTCTAATATACAAATAAGCTCTAAATCATAAAATAAGAGCTTAATTTTAGAGTTTCCAAATACCCAAATCATCCCCAGTGCCCCCAACTATGCTTTTGCTTCCTATATGCTCCTCTCTTTTACACAAGTTTCTTCATTTCACTTCTATTGAGGCCTCATTTAGCTAATCCTTATATCGGTGTTGCCTGTCTGTGACTCAGAGGAAGCAATAACATAACTTAATTAGAGACTTGAGTGAGTGAGTTCCTCTCAAGTCCCAAACACAAAATAGAAAAAAAGGGAAAAGGAAATAAATTTCTGACACTAGTCACCGTTTAGAGCATTGATTACATAAGGTGGTTAAAAATGAAAATCAAAGGTGAATTTCCAAAAATAAGTATCATATGATATTTTCTATTGATTTCATTTTTCTAAAATAAAATTTAAAAAAGCACCAATTCTCATATATATATATATATATGCCCCCAAAACAAAAAATAAATAAATAAAAACAAAAAACACACATTTTATATGAGGAATGTTTTGGGTTTTTACGTATGGCCCCCAGTAATCCTTTTTACATGGGTGCCCCGCAAGTGAGATTTCCTAGTACCCACTTGACCATACCTAATACCTCCACCATTGTCATAATCCATTTTTTTTAAACTGTTCTAGACATTATTCTGCATGGATTTTATTGTGAAAGAAAAATTCATGATATTTAACCATTAAACTTCAAGGACTTAAATTTAAGGGTTCAGATCATGAAGTCAGGCTGATATCTCATTATTCTCTTCATGTGTAGTTTCAAATCTCTCCAACCCCAGCCTTTTGTAATTATCATGCATTTATGCGGTAGGTTCAATGAAAGGTTCAAATGTTCATTATAGTATCTTTTGAAGTTTTCCCCTTTAATTAGTAGAGATTCCAAGTTATCATTAAAAAAAAAAAAAAACAACCCTAAGAAACCCATACTTTTAGGGCCCGTTTGGATGTATACAGAATAATATATTTATAGATTTAATTATTGCAAAAATAAAATAGTATAGAATAGAATAATGTAATATTATAATATTAAAAATATTTTTGCCGTTTGGAGATTTTTTAACAATCTTACAAATTTTAAATTGAGTTGTTTAGAAGGTGCTATAATTAAAGTAAATTACATTATTAGAAAAAATTTTATTAAATATTTTAATTTAAATGTAATTTACCACATCCGGATAAAAAAGTAGTGCTGTATAGTAAAGTTCAACTGCGATGTTTTCACCTTTAGTTACTTTTCTTTTATCACATAAAATCATGGTAAAATATAGTAAAGTAAAGTCAAAAAAAAAAAAACTACTTTACAACTCTCTCCCACTTTGTTTTACCACATACTTCATCTCATCTTACTTTACCTCACATTTACTATGATATGACATCAACTATGATATGACATCAATCTTTGTTTTACTTTACCACACCTATGAACAAGTCACTTTTAGTTACTATATAAAACTACGATAAAATGTGATAAAGTAAAGTTGAATAAAAAGAAAATACTTTACCATTTATTCCCACTTTACTTTACCAAATATTTTATCCCACCTTTACTTTGCCCCACATTTACCGTGCTGTGACATTTATTTTTACTTTACTTTACCATATATGTAATATCATGATGGATTTGAAAGTCTTTACTTTATTCTATTACTTTGTAATCGTCATATTGAAAGATTCTTACCTTGTACGAAAGTTTTCTTTAAAATGCATGGACTACTCCCTTAAATCTTCACCACCCCATTTTTATGGTGGAGTAATGAGCTTTAAAGAGGAATTGGATAAAGAACAAGGACTTACTTAAAATGGAAAGTGCAGTCTTCTTGGGAAATAGATTCATATATTTGTGTGCATTCCTGGTGCAGGCAACACCTAGCCCAAATGACCATAACTAGTCAATTTCTTTGTCCCCTGTACGTCTAATAGATGCCTTATTACCAGTTTGTTTGAGAGAGAAATGGGACACTTACGAGACCCACCTGCAAGATATGCAGGGGAATAGAAAAGTTTGAATGTGTATTGCTGGTACGCACAATATCATGCTAACCAGATAATAATCTAGCCCTTATTTAAGCCCGCAGTGTCTATTGGCTAATAACATACAAATTCATTGTGAGAGAATGCAATCAAATTAAAACTAATGCTGAATCTAAAGGAAAGTATGTGTATCTACTAAAGGAACTGGACTGAAGGTAGGTGGGGAACTGGGGATATATAGAAACAGGAAAATGAGGATACAAAGGAGAAAGAGGGTTCTTTGGTAGATAAAAACACTTCCACTAGGTGGAGATATTTAATATTAGGCAGAGGATTCCCTGTTCACCTTAATTTGGACTCACAAGTGGTGGGAACAGTTGGGGTTAAAAAGCTGATGATGATTAATGTCCAGCTAAAAATTTAATAGCTATTCCTTGGTTTACACCTTTAAATATAATGGCTATGCTTGAAAACTTAACAAAAACTGAGAACGATTAGGGCCAAATTAAGACAAGTGCCAATTTAAGTAAGAGCAAGTATCATGTATAAAAGGGAATGGATTGATCATAGGTGAACTTCCTGGGCAACAAAGGAATGTGCGAGGAGAAAATGTTCTAATTCCAGAGCAGAGGGACGACTCCTCTTGCTGTGTAGAATCCGGACAGCACATAATGCTGGGGGTTGGCTTACGGCTCAGAGGTTTCTCCATGTTCAGCTCATTTAATGATCATACCTCACAAAATGATCCAGCCCATCGACTGAAATCCAGGCCCAGGCCCAGCCACTTGCAAAATAGAAACACCATCTATGTTAAATGTCCTCCTTTTTATATATATATATATATATATATATATATATATATATGTATATTGAGCTCGGTAATGCAACATATGTTAAAAGGACCATCTATTTTAAATGTCAGGCCAGGTTTTCTATATTGTATAGTCAGCTAAGCCTGCCTATGTAATATTCAGGAATAGTAGACCTGGGTACATCTCACAGGCCTAAAAACAGAGCCCAATCCTATCTAATTTGGGCTAGGCTCAGGTTGTCTGGGGTTTCCCAATCCATAAGCACCCATTGCCATAAAGCTTTAAAAATCAAACAGCAGAGGTTACTTTCTTAAATGTCATTGAACGGCTCAAAATTAATAATGCTATCTCCTTCCTAGTGTTGGGGTCCTAATATTAGAGAAACAAACCCTTTTGTCGTGTGATATAATATGAGTAGGCACTTGGGAATACACCTACTTAACTCATGTGGCAGTTCACAGTGTCTAAGATCGATTTTCCATCTTAAATCTCAAGCGCTTAAAATATGTTCTTTCCGTATCATCATATTGGGCCAAACATCTCTTCTGTTAACTTCTTCATTACCGTAGAGAAAAAAAGTGAAAAAAAACCCACTTCAACTAATGTGGCGTTCAGATTCAGTGGCACTAATTGGCATTAAAAATGATTGTGCTGGTTCGTGTAGCAGCAAGGACTTGGTTATAATTATTTTTGAACCTTGAGAGCCGATCTCAAAAATTCATTTTTTTTCTGAAGAACGTTTTTGAAATGAAATGTAGGGTTTTATTTCAAGAAGATGAACTCCCGTAATAAAGTGCTGCATTCAACTGGATGGGAGGGCAGCTCTTGATTCGGGAACTGGTGCAAGTTTACCAGGCACTGTAAGTGATAACCACCTGTAACAGCCAGCTTGATTCCACAAACTTTGTTACAGGCAACAACTGGTTGCTCAGTTAGTTAGTTGGCAATCAGGCATGTCACCATTGATTTAGGGGTTGACAGTACATGGGTACGTTACTCTTTGTACATGTGGGGTATCCTTCCCATATTGTGGGCTTCCACCTCCCACTTCTGGAGGCTCTCCTTCCCATGGAGTGGCCTTGCTCTTCCCACTTGTACGGGCTCTCTTGAGTTTGAGTTCTCTAAGTGGGGGTACCCGAAAAAGAAATGTAATAAATGTCATCATACCAGTTATTTGAGACAGATAAGGGACATGTTCAGGTCATTTTTGGATAAAAAGACGGACATCTATGCCGGGGTGGGCCAAGATATAAGGGGCTTGGGGCCATACCGGAAAAGAGCTTAAATTTTTTAAAAAACCCTTGCAAATTCTAGCATAAATCCCGTGCGATGCATAGGTTATATAGCATGCAAATTAATATTCAAATTAATTATCAACATATAATAGGGATAATGTTTGTGGGATCTGGTTGATTTTGTGGTTTTTTTTCATCCATATTATTTTTATGAGACCGAGATCTTAATTTTTGGTTTTTATATCCGTTAAAGTATGATTTCTTACTATTTAGTGGGTTTTAATTTCTTTATTTTAATTTTAATTATTTTTTAGATATGGAAATCTCTTTTTTTGTTTTTTGGGTTTTGTCATTTTTTTTCTATCCTTTTTTTTTCCTAGGATCATCTCACTTGTTCTATCCCACAAACATTATCCCTTTTATAAGTTGATAATTAATTTAAATTTTTACTTTGCATGACACGATACTTTAAAATGATTGTCAAATACAACTCATGAAGGAAAAAAAATGTAACAGATTAGAAGAAAATGCATATATTTGAACATAATTATGCAACCAGATTTTGGCCTCAAAATAAGTACAGTAGCTCATGGAAAAGTGGGAATAAATATATCCGAACATAAATTTACAACTTGCAAATAAAGGAAGAAAATTTCCCTATTCATCCATATCTTGCAGTAACCCCAACTGGTTTTTGACACAAACAAATCCAAAGTGCAATAAACAAAGACCCAAATAAAAAATAAATGTAATTAAAAACTTCTTTCTTGTACTCCTCTTATATTCCTCTTATATTCTACCGGCTACATTCCCATAAATCTCCACAAAATCACAATCAATTCTTTAAAAAGATAAAAAGCACAAACCCCAACAATCAAATGCATGTTTAAAAAATAAAAAATACAAACTACAAATCTTAGAAATTAAAAAAATAAAAAAAATAAACCAAACTCGAAAAAAATCACACCCGAGTCGACAGGCATTGTCGCCAGAGACCATCAGCCGCTTTAAAACATTCATGTATTGATCTGAAATTGATAAGGCCTATTGAGACTTCAAAAACACAAAATAAAAGATCACAAAAAAGAAAAGCCCATACATTGATAGGTGAGGGAGATAATACAGATTCGAAATTGATGTGATAAGGGAGGAGATAAGAAACTGATTGGAGAGAGGGGAAGAGAAAGTGAGAGCGAGAAAGAGGCATTCATGGTGGGATTTCTCCATTTTGGGGCTTTCAAATGAGAGGAGTTATAGGGGAAGATCCATTGAAAATCTAAGATGCGTGAGACTCATTGAGCGTCCCAAAAGAGAAACGGACGTTTGCTTTGAGCGAGGAAAAGATGTTTTCTTTCAATGTAATGCTATTAGTTGAGTTATAGCAACCGACGTTTTATAAGAGGCCAAATGACTCTCTTTCTTCTCTAACTGTTTTTCAGCTTTCAAGAGAAAGAATATTTTACATTTTCTCCTTCCCCCAATATTTCTTTTACAAACCCCCCTTCCCAATATCAATTTCTTGGGTCCACCCCTGCTCCTATGGTTGCCCACCTGCAAGAAATGTAGGGAAATGAGCAAGTTAAACTTGGATTCAGGCAGGATCAATATTTAATAGCCATATACCATACAAACATGCTGTGATAAAAAATCAATTGCTGATTAATGTCTAAATAAGAGTTATATTAAGATTGGTGCCAAATCTAGATTGAAGGGTTTTGTTTGATAATGACCGGGTCCTATTAAAGATAGAGGAGAGTGGTTGAGAGGTGGATGGGAGGAGTTGTGGAGAGAACTAGGAACATATCTATGGAATAATGAGAATTTGAATTCGACCTCTTTGGGCCTATTTCTTTGCATTAAAATACATATGAATTGAATACATATAATTTATACCATTAATAATTAAAAACGAAGATCAAAGGTGAATTCTCAAAATAATAGTTTGTTTCCTACCACCCTAGTAGTTCATTTCATATCTTCTTCAAATTCTATTTCCTAAAAAGGAAAGGTTATTTGATACTCATTTAAAAAAAAAATCACATTTGACCTTCATCTTTACACTTATGGTATGATCAGTTCCATGCATTATAATGCAAACAAACAAATGTGCCCTCTATGTAAATTGGGATGCAATACTTTTAGGGCTTATTTTTTTGCATTATAACACACAAAAATTAAGTGCATAGAATTCATGCCGTAGGTAATTAAAACGGGCATGGTGACGTGCTAAGGAAGTATCTCTACTTGCCCGGAAGGATTGATATGAAGCAGATAGAGAAGACCATTCAATATCTCACTAGCATTTATGGACCCTCAACCAAAACCTTATTTCTCTGCTCAGAGCTACTAATTATGAAACAGCCGGATGGTGAATATATACCATGTGTATCCCTATTTTAAAAACTCTCAACTGTCCGCTTGTTTCATTGAATAGAATTCCTAGGGATTCCAAGAAATGTGTTTCTAAATGTGATTTAACAATACGAGGAGCATGTTTGTTTCATATAATTCAATACTCTATTTATAAAAATGGTTGAAACTAAAGAAATAAGTAAATTTTAAAAAATGGTTGAAACCGATAAAACGAAGGAATTTTCAAGATGAATACCCAGCCATCACCCTACTAATACAAATCATAGGAGCTTCATATCCTTCACCCCTCAACCCCTTTAATAATCTTTGCATGAGCTCATTTGACCATGAATTTATATGCATTCAATGCCTATGTAATCAATAAAAATCAATGGTGCTCATGGGAGACTATTTCTTTAGTAGAATTCTAACAAATTATCTATGGAGAATTTGTAAATTCTTTAAAAGCCAACCCCTGGGTGGGATGCCTAAATCCTCCTCTCCATGGAGCATCCAGAAAATGCCAAGGAGGTTGAAAATACCAAAGCTTGTTTCTGCAGAAATCCCAAGTGACAACCATCACATCATTGTCTTTGAATTTCCAATATACTTCCAGTTAGGAATTCTGCTAAAGAAATGAGCCTAAGAAATGACCCACCTTGAATAACTATGAGATAAGAAATTCAAAAGGGTCTATATAGAGACTACCCATCTTCATTTTCCATATTCTTCTTTCTTCCTTCAATAGAATCCCAAGAGCTAACTGCCCCTTTTTTGGTTGGGACCCATAGGTGCCCACACAAGAGGGATGAGGAAGCCCACAAAGTGGGAAGAAAAGCCCGCACGAATGGAAATAAAAGCCCACAAGTGGGAAAGTAGCATACCTAAAGATCGATCACAGGCAACCGGGTGAATTTTGGATTGCCAACCAAGTAAGGAACCCTTTTTGTCGAGCTGACTCCCTATTAATAAACGTGGGGACCACTTGAGAGTGATAATTCCATGATTGTTGGCTTGTCAATCTAGCCCTAAGACAAAGGGGTCCAACCCGGCCTGGCCCTCAAAAAAACCCTTAAAATCAGGGGTTTTGTTGTTTTAAGGAAAAGCCCCAGGGTCGGGCTCGGTCAATTTTTTGCAGGCCTTGAAATTCGAGGGTTGGGCTTGGACAGCACTGGCCCGGCCGTGGCCTTGACCCTCCTACTTTCATTTATTATCTTATAATATAGGAAAATATTCAAGTGCTTCTATCTCTCACCATAGGGTGAGAGATGCTTTCAAAAATGGACATTTTCAAGTACAAAAGGGGGATTTTAAGTACATGGGGTGAAGTACAAAAGGGGATTCATGTGCAAAGAAGGAAAAGTGCCTTCACCCTATAGTGAGGGATGGATGCACATGAATGTCCCCATATAATATATATTTATATATGTAACTATATACTAAAATGCCCTTGTCACAGTCAGAAGTAATTAAAGGGGGATATGAAGGCGATTTCATACCCACCGGCCCATTACAAAATGTCCTAAAAATCCATACACCCATACTTGGTTTAATTCATATATATTTAATGATTTAAGTTATATATTGTGCTTAATACATAAGCAATAAGTGTTGCATGGTGTCACAGCTCCACCTAATTCAGCATGCAATTGTCTGATTTGGCCCATGTGCTCGCACGAGGGCTTCGCACGTGGTCACCCATCCCGATACTGCTCTCGCATGAGCACGCTTAAGTCCGGAGTTTTTATGTGATCCAAGACCACATGGCTTTAAAACGCGTGATACCCACCGTTGGAAGCTTGTGGTTGACAAGCTATGCCCAATGCTTAAGGGTGCCCTACGGACCAAGTCCTCACACTTTTCCCCACCGGAAATAAAGTCATCATCGGCTCTGATACCAACTGTCACAGCCATGCCCAACTCAGTATGAAATTTTCTGATTTGGTCACCCATCCTGATATTGATCCAGCACAAACACGCTTAAATCCGGAGTTCTTATGAGATCCGGGACCGCATGACTTTAAAACGCGTCATACGGGAAATAGGGGAGACCTACCGTTGGAAGCCCGTGGTTGACACGCTATGCCCCATCCTCGGCTCTGATCAACTCGGCCATGCCCAATTCATCATGAAATTTTCTGATTTGGTCACCCTGTCCAGCATAAACACGCTCAACTCCGGAGTTCTTATGAGATCCGGGACTGCATGGCTTTAAAACGCGTCATACGAGAATAGGGGAGACTTATCGTTGGAAGCTCGTGGTTGACATGCTATGCCCCATGGTTAAGGGTGTTGCCCAGATCAAGTCCCCACACTTCGTCACAACTCCGTCCAACTTAGCATGAAATTGTTCGTGTTGGCCTACATGCGCGCTCACGAGGACTTCCTAGGCGGCTACCCATCCCGGTACTGCTCTAACGCGAGCACGCTTAACTTTGGAGTTCTTATGGGATCTGAGACCGCATAACTTTAAACGCATCATGTTAAGTTAATACGGGGTTTTGAGTTATAAGCTTAGGGTCAGGACTTGAATGTTTCCGATGCGGTAATAGCGGAGACTAAAGATAAAAATTAGATTTATTGACTTATAAAAAATAACAAAAATGATAATCTAATACCAACCGGGAGGACAGGCTCTCAATTTATGAAGGCTAATACCAAATAACAACCTCTTAGTTTTACAAGATTATTCCAAAGTTTATCTTTACCTAAAATCCCTAATCAACAGGTAACATATAAATATTTCATAGATCTAATTATCAGCACATATGGAACATGTTGTAAATCAAGGGTGACTCAACTGTGCAAATCGAAAATGAAAATGATTTTTTTTTTTTTTTTGTTGCTATTGGAAGGTTCTCAACCCTTTAGGCTGGACTAATCCCTTCAGTACCTCTAGGCGCAAACCGTGGTCTTAAGCCGGGTAAACTCAACCCTTAGGGTTGAATATGAAAATGATTAAAATAGCACCAATGGGTGCATCGTGCAGTGCATGTATGGCGTGGATCTACCACATGGATTGGGATCCTCACCATCCAACCTACAGGCCCAAATTCTACTCCATTTCTAATGTGACCCACAATTAAAACTGCATAGATTGGATTCTATTTTGCAAATGCATAAAACTAATTCAACAAAAATCACTAAAGTGTGGGAAAGGAATATAAAAGAAAGTAAGAAAGAAAGAAAGTTGGAAATACCAGTTCCAGACAGCGTAATAGTCATGGCTACAGCCTCGTGTGCAGAATAATCATTGGTCATGGCCCATCTATTCTCTATTCCTAATCTTCTTTTTGTGTTGTTTCAACCTCTTTTTCTGCATTCACCCCTTCTTTAACTACCGTCTCTAAAGAGAACCATGATTTTTCTCTCAAATCTACTTCTGTTGTTTCATCTTCTTCTTCCGTGGCATTCGCCCCTTATCTGACCACTGTTTTTATTCCTCAATTCCTTCCTTGTTTTCATGGGAAATACAATGCCAATGGTTGTGATCTTTAATGCGAGAGGAAGAGGTGTTTCTTATCATCCATATGCGTTGATGAACCGGCATATATGACAAACGAAAGGATTCTCTCTCTCTTAGATGAGGTAGTTATATTTTCAATTTTCAAATTGAAGAGGTAGTAGTTGGGCCCATTTGCTGAGGTGGCCTCATACTTGATCGATTTGCACTAAAAATTAGTCATTCCCTACCAACCGTTATTTCCCTTTCAAGAGAAAGAATTGGCTTCAGGATATATGGTTCTTCCATTTTAATTCTTATATTATATTAAATTCTTCAATCATTGTTCTTTCTTCTTCTAATTAAAGATACATGTGAGAGTAGACGGGTGAATTATGTGGGAAAAGTGTGTCATATACTTAATAAATATGTTACACTATCATCATCAATCATATAGATCCAACCTTATTCCATTTATTTAGAGCTTGTTCGGTTAAATAAAATTAAATACATAATAATTCATAGTCAAATAGTTTAGGTGACGGGTGAAATATATAAGACGGATATTGACTTTTCTTGGATTTAAATGACTAGAATTACAATTGCTAAAAAATTCAAAGAATTCAATTACATGATACAAATGTCCAACGAATGTTTTTGAAATTTTCCCTATAATCTTTTGACAGCAAATAATAATCTATGTCCTGTGGATCACTCCTAATCTGTGACTGTGTGGCCTCCCTTGTAGAAATCATCTGCTTGTGCAAATCTAATGCATCACATCGTCATTCATGACCCTATGATCTGGTGGGTAGTGGTCGTACCAATGCTGCCTTCGGGTCTGATGTTTTAGTTGGGAAATATGAATATTGAATCTTGCGTCAAAGTTAATGGTTGGGTGGTAGTGGTTTACACGTATTAGATTGGTGCGAATTGGACTAAATCCATCACCAATTCATTGCATACGGATTGATGGATTTTGAATCCATTACCAATCCGTGGCGATTAAAATCCGATCCGTGAAGGACCGGATCAGATCGGATTAATCCGTTCAGTCTAATGTTAAAAGAAAGATAACAAATATGTTGTAAAAAATTTCATATTTGACCCTTTAAATTTTTTCTTATTTTATATTTAGACATCTTAACTTATATTTACACCTCTAAATTTTTTTTATTTATATTTAATGTCAACGGATCGGATCGGATCGGATTGAATCCGCGGATTGAGGGTGAAATCCGTCACCGATCCGTTGCTAACGGATTACAAGATTTTTAATCTGTCACTAATTCGTTTACCTTCAGATCGGTTAAAAATCCGCGGATCGGATCAGATCGATTTTACGTATCGACGGATTTTTTATGCACCCTTAGTAACATAACTACAATGCAGTGGCGCTGTATCATAAGGATATACTACGGTGTAGCGGCCTTCCTCGAGATATGGTGGGGCCTACTTTTTTCAAATCCAAGCCGTTGATCATAAATAGGGGTTCCCCCCATTTTATTTATTACATTTAAACTTTTTAAAAGAATTTCGGTGGGCCACCTATTTGATTGATCATACATAGCGACTCCCTCCATTTCTATTCCAAAATAAAAAAAATAAAAGATTTGAAGCAAGTTTCGTTACGTGTTTCAGATCAAGTCAAATGTGGCGGTGGAATATTACATATTTAAATAATAATTTACAAGATGATTACCGCATTGAGTGTTAAGGCTGATGACCGGCTTGGATCTTCAACGGGCAGACTGCACTATAGTATGATGAAATGGCACTGCACTGTAGTTCTGCCCCAGTGGTGAGGTAAGGGTCTTCTTTCTTTCTGCCCCAGTTGTGAGGTAAGGGTCTTCTTGGGAAAGAAATTCCCCATAATTAACTGGCACATTCATTTATTTATGGGGGCAGCTCATGATCCCATAAATGGCTCAACTATTACTAGCCCATTAAGTAACTATCACAAAAGTCGGTTCCTCCATGTCTAATAAAATGTCTCCATCCCCATTTATTTGAGAGAGAAAACGGCCATGTTCGGGAGTTTTTGCTAAAACTAAGACGTCCATCTCATGTGGGGCCCACCTTCAAGAGGTGCAGGGCAGTAAACAAGTTTGAACATGGATTTTGGGTAGGCACAGACAGTATCACATTTAACGGCCATAATCGGGCGAACTTATTGTACTAAAAGTCTATTGGAGATTAATGTCTAACTGTGTGAAATTAAGACTTGTGCCAAATCAAGAGAGGATAAAGGGAGCAGGGACATTAACAAATCTAGGTTTTAGCACAGTTGGCTAAAAGCTTGTCCAAGTCAGCCCATTTAATTATTGGGCCTAACTTCAACCCAAATCTAGGTTACCAGCCTGAAAAATGAGGCCCAGTCCAGCTGAACCACATTTGCAAAACGTATCCACCATTCGTGTTAAATATGGCAGGATGGGCCGACTGTTTAAGAATATATTGAGGTAGGCCTGGCCCATTCAAAATCGGGCCACAAGATCAGGCCTGGGTTGCAGGTACAGCCCAACTTGGATTGGCTTGGATAGCTAATGGCTCAAATTTTGCTACAACTTAGAGTGATGTGCACCATTGAGTATATCCCGTATAAAATATATAATTATATTTGCTACACGTGACCAATCTACATTGGACAAGCTACTACGCCCTGATGTATTTGGTCTACTTTTAAAATTCTCAAAATCACTAGCTTAAAAAAAATAAAATATAATCATGAGTTTACCTAGCCACATTTACTTGCGGAGTCAAACTTTTGTTGAGTTGGACAAGTCGAGTATGAGCATGAGGTTTCTATCCTTACATCAAATGATCACCTCTTTGATCGAAATGAATGTAGTCATGGCTCTTGTGAATCAATTAGTATAAAAGTCTGGTCCTATCTACATCTGCAGCTAATAACATGAATAAAGAAAGTGGATGGCCCAATTGTTGGGTTTCCAATTCTCACTAGCTATCTAGAGTCCGATCTCTAGGCCCGATCTCCCTTGTGTGTATAGGCGGTTCTCTCTCTTAATTGAATTTATGACTCCTTTCATCCATGGAAAGAAAGCGTGTGAGAGATCATTCAGTGGTCTGAATTCTATCAAGCTAAATAGATGATGATCCCGTCCTAAGTTTTAGGCCTGCTATATTTAATGCTTTATAAACATTGCAATTTGCAGACTCATTGCGATTAATGTTTAATAGTGTCAAATTAAACCCATGCTAAATCTAAGGGAAACTTCCTGTGTCTAAAGAAATTAGACTGATAATATGTGGAGACCCTACATAAGAACTAGAAAATATGAGGGCCAAAAGGAGTACGAAAGTTATTTGGTAGATAAAAAAAAGAAGAGATAAGATTTCACCATGTGTAGTGTTAGAAACATATTTAGAAACTAATATTGATTAGGGAAACATCTTTGTCATTAACTTCATAATGGAAGAGAAAACCCACATTAAGTTTTAACTCATGTTACAGTTTCCTTTCTCCATCCTAGTACAGAAAACCCACTTTAAGTCTTTTAACTCATGTTGCAGTTTCCTTTCTTACTTCATTCTGGTACAGAAAAATCACGTGACAGAGTCACAGAGACCACCTCCCAATTCTCCATCTTTAATTAATCATGTTGACTGAGGAGCAACGTAGACGGTCTATAAATTGAAAAACCATAACTGTTTCTTCTCCACAACCACAAGAGCTTTCCCTCGAAAAGAGTTGCACAAGAGAGAAAAGATGGCAAATAGAACTACCCTTGTTGCCTCATCAGCCCTCTCATTCTCTATCTCCAGGACTTCTTCTCCAAGGTTTTTCATGGCAACTGTAACGCCACCTAAATCCATGTGAGTTTTCTCATGTATTCTCCTTCTCCATTATTTGTTCTCTCCCATGGCCGTGTCAGGCCGGGCCGGACTGGGCAAGTTGATGGGGCCGTGACGGCAGCCTGGTCCAATTTACACCCACTAGGTGCGTGCTATCAATGGTCCAACAAATGGTAGCTGAATTATAATAAATTTAGTTGCTTGTGTGCAGGGATGCTGCGAAGAACAACAGGAAACAACAATCGAGCCTCTGTGACAAACAGTTAGTGGTGACTCACTCTATGCCCCCAGAGAAAAAGGAAATATTCAAATCCATGGAGGTATGGGCTGAGCAGAACCTCTTGTCTATGTTGAAACCAGTTGAGAAATCATGGCAGCCACACGACTTTCTGCCTGACCCTTGCTCTGAAGACTTCCTGGATAGAGTCATGGAATTGCAGAACCGAGCATCTGAGATTCCAGACCATTACTTTGTGTGTTTGGTAGGAGATATGATCACAGAGGAAGCCCTCCCCACCTACTTGTCCATGCTCAACTCGTTCGATGGAGTTTGCGATGAGACCGGCGCTAGCCTAACGCCATGGGCCCAGTGGTCACGGTCATGGACAGCCGAAGAGAACAGACATGGGGACCTGCTGAACAAGTATCTCTACTTGTGTGGAAGGGTCGATATGAGACAAGTAGAGAAGACCGTTCACTATCTCATTGGCTCTGGCATGGTAACTTGTTCTCTCTCTCTCTCTCTCTCTCTCTCTCTCTCTCTCTCTCTAAATCAAAGAGGAAGATAGAAATTTGTGGATGGAAAAAAAGATATCCATTATCAGATTTTAAATTTAGATGTTTTTGGGATGAAGTGTTTCCCTTTAGGCTTTAAACGGTTGCAGGCTTACAATGTTCATCTTTGAAACTACTTTCTTTATTACCAATCTTTGAGCTCAACCCAAACCTCCAGCCATTTATGAATTGGGCTGGATGTATCAACCAGAAGTCCAGAACCCACATGAAGGCTAAAAATGACAACCTGAACCTACAATAACTACCTCGGTTTGGTGCAGGACAAGCAGGGGTGGAACCAGGGATTTCGTTTCGGGGGGACCGAAGAAAAAAAAATGAACAAAATTATAAAATTTAATAATAAAATATGTAATAACCAAATTATTGACATTGTCCTTAATGTTCTTTACATTGAGTTGAAATCACCAATTATTGTTTCAGTATTGATTTTTTCTGCAATCTCAAGGTAGGTACTGGTCATTTCCTATGCATGTAACTTGTAAGTTATAATTTAAAATTTAATTATTTAAAACTAAAAAAAAAGATAAAGAAAGTGCATCCCATATCTAAAATTTGAACCATTAAAAGAAATCTAATTTGCTTAAAATTACTATTTTATATCTCCTTTAAATAAATTTCTTCAATAGGATTTGTCTGACATGAATAATAATAATAATAAAAATAAAAAAATAAAATTATATCTCTTTGTCCACAATGGGTAAAACTCCGATTGAGCTAAAAAAATTATGTAATAATACGATACAAATAGACATTGATTTTAAGTGGATTAGATTTCATATGAGCAACAAAGATTGAAAATACATAATAATGTGTATTAAAATTAGTAAATTTATGTAATTTAAAAAAGATTAATAAAAGAGAAAGTGGGCCTGTCATTCTTCTTCTTTATTCATACAACAAAATCTTAGTAAGTCTACGAGATCTTCAACAAAAAGATGTAATTTCTCCTTTTCCTCTCTTGGATCCTAAGATTTAGAACAATTGTAGATAGATTAGAATGATAATTGGAAAAATGACTTCTTCCATCTCCATCAAGTATTCTTTATTTGGTCTCTTTTCCTTTCTTTTCTTTTCTTTTTTTCATTTTAAAATATTTTCAAAATCAATAACATTTTTATTTCATTTTTCTAAAGTCAAAACTATATTTAAAAAATCTCTAAATGAAGGAGGGACTATCCATTAATGGATGGCAATACATAGGATGGCCAAAGGACTTACCTTATGAGATTTTCAAATGTAAGGGGGGCCATGGCCCCTGCTAGCCCCCCTAGGTCCACCCCTGAGGACAAGTACTAGTCATTGCAATCAGTCGGGTTGGTTCTGGATTGACATTTACAACCCGAAACTCGGCCATTTATAAAGTGGGTTTAAAATGTCTTAAAGAACCGACTTGGAACCCTGACAATGTTTGGTTCGGGTTGACCTAATGGGTCAAGTTAACAATGTTTGGTGAAATCGAACCCTGACAATGTTGGGTTCGGGTTGGGCTAATGGGTCAAGTTAAGAATATCCTGCCACCTTTAATTTGCATTTGTGCATGTATAATATATCTACAGGATGTAGGCCTAGAAAATAACCCTTACCTAGGTTTCGTCTACACTTCTTTCCAAGAGAGAGCAACTGCAATTGCACATGGAAACACTGCAAAGCAAGCATTGGAATTTGGAGAAACAAACTTGGCAAAGATCTGTGGAACCATAGCTTCTGACGAGAAGCGCCATGAGGCCGCCTATGCGAAGATAATCCAGAAGTTATTCGATATCGACACTGACACCACAATGCTTGCGTTCGCGGATATGATGAAGAAGAAGATCACAATGCCCGGGATTCTGATGTATGATGGTGAGGATCAGAACCTTTACGATCACTACTCTACTATGGCGCAAAGGATGGGTGTGTATACCGCCGATGATTATGTGGACATGCTGGAATTCTTCGTCGAAAGGTGGAATGTCGAAAAGGTTTCAAGCGGGCTTTCCGGTGAGGGGAAGAGAGCCCAAGACTACATTTGTAATTTGGCGCCCAAACTAAGGAAATTGGTGGAGAGATCAAAGGCAAAGGCCAAGGAAGCCCCATTGTTCTCTTTCAGTTGGATCTTCAACAGAAGAGTTTAAGAAGTGCTTTTGACTTTAGCCTTTTTAAGTCTTATAATATGAATAAGATGGTTAGACTGTTAAGAGTCTGGTTGTGTTCTACATGCTCTAAACTATATATATGCATACACCCATCTATGTATCCTTGTTACGTCTGCAATCAGTAATTCTAGCTATATCAAATTATCATCTTCGTATGTTAGAAGCAAATATTGTTCGTTTCATCAGCCATTATTTAAACTAGGTATCAATGTTTCAAATATCATTCTTGGGATAACGACATTGGCGGGATAGAGTATTTGGGTAATTTCAAATTTTAGGTGTTTCTTGGTGATGCCGGGAAATTATTGTTGAAGATAATTAAAAAAGTTTCTGAATAACTCAAACTAAAAATAAGAACTTTAAAAAAATAGGATCTAAAAGCCTATTGTTATGGACATATCACGTCTGGTTTCAAATGTGATGATATTAAGATACATCAATTTTTTTAAAGCAATGGAGTGAATTTGACGCCAGAGAAAAGAAAAAAAGAGAAGGGAAATACAAGTGAACACTCAAAGATAAAACAACTCACCACCCAATGGAGATCCACCAAACCGATACAGAGTTAAAAACTAGAAGAAATCCTTCTTCTCAAAAGCCAAAGGCTGAACTTCATTCAAATTCTGGAAAAGATGCCCACTTCATTACACAACTAAGATTTAAATAAAGAGGCCTGGAAGAGTCCTCAAGCCATAGATAATTTCCAAAATTAATTAATAAGTTCACAAACCTTAAGAAAAGATAAAAACTATAAAATTAATTATGCAAGACTTGACTATAATTAATAGACTTTATGGAAGTTTGAAAGTCTTCTAAATAAGAGAATTAAGCAACCATTGAAGTCCCAAATGCAATGAAAACATAAAACTGAAAACAGAGCAATTTCTGCTATAGCAACCAAAATAACCCTCTGTTCTCGGTAAAAAGTGATTCTCCACAAAAATCTCCAGCTCCCAAGGCTTATACCATTTTAAAGATATAGAAGTTAGCGAACTAAAAAAAAAAAAAAAAACGGTGCACAAAAAGGAGTTTCTGTAGAGAGAGATATGGCCATTTCACTAAAGACTGTTTGGGCTATCTGCAGAATCCGAGAATACTAAATTTGAATTGTTTTTATATTTTTCTTGGATTGGTTCTTCAACTTTGGTATTTGGGATACTCTGGTATCATTTTCCCCTGGTTGAGGAAGACTCACCCTCAAGTTCAAGTCATTTTCCTCATCATAATATGGAGAAAGGTCAGCAATATTGAAAGTGGTTGAAACACCGTACGTAGTCACCTGGAAGCTCAATCTTGTAGGCATTTTCACCAATTTGTTGGAGAACTTTGAATGGAACATCAGCTCGGGGCTTAAGTTTAGCATAACGTCCAGGTGGAAATCTCTCTTTCGAAGGTGAATCCACACCAAATCTCCTTCTTTGAATACTGTAGGCTTCCTGTGCTTGTTAGCATTGTTACGATACTTCTCATTTTGCTTAATGATTCGAGCTCGCACTTGTTCATGCAACTTCTGAATGTACTTTGCTTGATCTGCAGCATCTCCACTAAAATGATGAGTGATAGGAAGTGGAGCCAAATCTAATGGACCATAAGGATTTTGACCATAAACCACCTCGAAGGGACTAGTACCCGTGGTTTGACTAATAGATCAGTTATAAGCAAATTCAGCTTGAGCCAAGATAAGATCGCATTGACGAATATTGCTGCCAACTAAACTCCTTAAAAGATTTCCCGAACTTCGATTAACAACCTCAGTTTGTCCATCTGGTTGTTGATGTTGAGAAGAGCTGAATTGAAGAGCAGTTCCAAGCTTTCGCCATAGAGTGCGCCAAAAATGACTAACAAACTTAGAATCACGATCAGAAGTAATGGTTTTACGAATGCCATGAAGCTTAACAATTTCTCGAAAATAAAGATCAGCCACGTGAGATGCATCCAGGGGCTTGTTACATGGAACAAAATGAGCCATTTTTGAGAAACGATCAACCACCACCATAATTGAATCTTTATTTCTTTGAGTCCGAGGCAAGCCAACATTAAAATCCATACTCACATCCTTCCAAGGGGCTGTTGGTACAGGTAAGGGAGTGTATAACCCCGTGTTTTGAGCATGACTCTTTGCACGATGACAAGTTTGCACCTCACCACATATCAAGTGACATCTTTCGCCATTTTAGGCCAATGAAAATTTTCCTCCGCAAGAGCAAGAGTTTTATCTCTTCCAAAGTGTCCACCACCATGGGCTTCTATAATAATGTCTTCCCCTAAAGAACATTCAGGAATACACAAACAATTGTTTTTGAAAAGATAGGCATCATGCAACAAGTAATGCAGATAAGGACCATTTGAACATTCCCTCCAAATTTTGCTGAAATATGGATCATCTTGGTAGAGCTCCTTTAAGACTTCAGAACCCAAGACCTTCACTCGCATAGTGACAAGCAAGGAATGCCTTCTGCTTAAAGCATCAGCCACTTGATTTTGAATGACTGACTTATGCTTGATGAGAAAAGTGTAAGCTTGTAAAAATTCAACCCATTTAACATGCCTACTATTGAGCTTGTGTTGGCCATTTATGTATTTTAAAGCTTCATGATCCGAAAAGAGCAAGAACTCTTTGGATATAAGATAATGGCGCCAATGACTCAAAGCTCGAATAATAGCATAAAATTCTTTATCATAGGTTGAATATTTTCTGCGGGCACCATTCAACTTTTCACTAAAAAAAGCAATAGGCTTACCTTTTTGGCTAAGGACAGCACCAATTCCCACATTAGAGGCATCACAATCCACTTCAAACACTTTATTAAAATCTGGAAGTGCAAGGATAGGAGCTTCAGTCATCTTCTTCTTTATGAGTTCAAAGCTTCTTTGTGCTTCATCATTCCACGTGAAAGTTCCTCCCTTTAGACATTCGGTGATTGTAGAGATAATGGTGCTAAACCCCTTGATAAAGCGGTGGTAAAAAGAGGCAAGACCATGAAAGCTTCGGATGTCATGAAGAGAATTAGGAGTTGGCCAACTTGTAATTGCTTCAATCTTGCTAGGATCCACCATTAATATTCCTTCATTTGAAACAACATAGCCCAAAAAGACAAGGCTATTTGTCAAAAATTGACACTTCTTCGAATTGACATACAATTTATGCTCGCTTAACATTCAAAGACTTGGTAAAGATGCTCCAAGTGTTGTTCCCGATTTTTGCTATATACAAGAATATCATCAAAATAAACACCAACAAAGTGGCCAATAAAATGTTTAAAAGCATGGTTCATAAGCCGCATAAAAGTGCTAGGTGCATTAGAGAGACCAAAAGGCATAACCATCCATTCAAAGAGGCCATCCCTTGTTTTGGAAGCAGTCTTCCATTCATCACCCTCTCTTATTCGGATTTGATGATAGCTACTTTGAAGGTCAATCTTGGAGAAGATGGTGGCACCATATAATTGGTCAAGAAGATCTTCAAGGCGAGGAATAGGAAAGCGGTATTTGATAGTAATCTTGTTCACAGCTCTACTATCAACACACATACGCCACGATCCGTCTTTTTTTGGTACAAGAAGGGCAGGGACAGCACCTGGACTCATGCTTTCTCGAATCAAACCCTTGGCCAAAAGATCATCAACTTGCCTTTGAAGCTCTTCATGCTCCTTAGGATTCATCCTATAGGCGGACTTGTTTCGTAGAATGGCACCGGGCATAAGATCAATGCAATGTTGAATGTCCCTCATTGGTGGAAGACCAGTTGGAATTTCTTCCGGAAAGAGATCATCAAACTCATGAAGAGGAGATTGCATCAAAGGTGAGATTTCATTACTCTCTTCATTTTTCTCCATCACAACAAGAGCATAAGCCTCATTAGTTTCATCCAAAGTTTTGTAAAATTCTGTTTTAAAGAGAAATTAAATTACTTCCCTCCCCTTTAGAAGGCTTGGGAATGCTCTCAAATTTGGAAGGACCTAATGTGACTTGAACACCATCCTTTTTAAAAGTGTAAGTGTTCTTGAACCCATTGTGAATAACTTTCCTATCAAATTGCCGTGGGCGTCCAAGAAGCAAGTGACAAGCATCCATGGGAACAACATCACACATAATTCCATCTTTATAATTTTTCCCAATAGAAAATTGAACTAGGCACCTTTTTGTTACTTTTACCTCATTTCCTTTACGAAGCCATGAACGCTTGTAAGGTTGAGGATGGTCCTCCATTTTCAGCTGCAATTTCTCCACCATTTTAGTTGCTACCACATTCTCACAGCTCCCTCCATCAATGATAACATCACATACCTCACCATGGGATGTGCAACAGGTGTGAAAGATGTTGTTGCGAAGCCAATTCTCTTCCTCTACATGGGCTGTGCTTAGGCTATGACGAATGACAAGACACTCTCCTTGGTCTCCATAGGTGATTTCATCTTCATTTTCCACCTCTTCATTATTAGGCAACTCTTGTTCCGACTCCTCATCCACATCTTCTTCTAAAGAAACAATCTTGCGGTTAGGGCACTCGGAAGCAATATGACCAATTCCATGACATTTGAAACATTGCCGATTATTGGGATTGGAAGTGCTAGGATGACTTGGAATACTCCCACCATCTTTCCTAGGAAGTGATTTAAAATTGGTTGACTTAGGTGTTGGTGAAGGCTACGAAGTAGAACCACTCCCCCGATTGGAAACACCTTTCCAATTTGAAGATCGAAAGTTATTCCCCTGAGATTCTTTAAGTTGGCGCTCCACTTTGATTGCTAACTTGAAGACGTCATTATAAGTCCAATATGGCTGCAATTAAACAACATTAGCAATATTCGATCGAAGTCCCCCAGGGTAGCGAGCATGGTTTGTTCTTCCGATTCAGACACATCACAACGCATCTTAAGATGATCAAACTCTGCTGTATATTCTTCCACGGACAGCTCCTTTTGCCTGAAATTATGAAACTTAAGAAATGCATCTTGGCGATAGTGTTCAAGCAAGAACTTCTTTCTAAGCTCTTTCTTCATCTTTTTCCATGTCACGATTCTCCTACTTCGTTCACGAGCACGCTGGTTTTTAAGATGTTCCCACCAGATGGAAGCATGCTTTTTCAACTTAATCGCTACAAGCTTCACCTTGCGATTATCTGGCACATCTTTGAAATCAAAAACCCGCTCAACAGTGTTAAGCCAATCTATGAACTCATCTCCTTGAATTCTGCCCTCAAACTCTAGGATGTCAACTTTGATATCATAATCTTGTTGGAAACGCTGGTTCCTTCGAGGTTGATGACGGGGAGAAGCCTCTACACTAAGCGACTCACTAGAAGCTTGGTAAAAGGGGTTAACCTCCTCCTCATCATTTGATTCATGACGAATCTCATCATGTTCTTAATTTTCATAGCGCTCAGATGTTGCTGGAGTTGCTGTACTTTTCTTCTCAAATCGTCCATCTCGATGTCACGAAGGTCACGTTTGTACCACGACCTCCTCAGCATTTTGTACACGACGGCAACGTCCAGCCATCAAAACTTAGGCTCTGATACGAATCTGATGCCGGAGAATGGAAAAAAAGAGAAGGAAAACACAAGTGAACACTCAAAGATAACACAACTCACCACCCAATGGAGATCCACCAAAGGGATACATAGTTAAAAACTAGAAGAAATCCTTCTTCTCAAAAGCCAAAGGCTGAACTTCATTCAAATTCTGGAAAAGATGCCCACTTCATTACACAACTAAGATTTAAATAAAGAGGCCTTGAACAGTCCTCCAGCCATAGACAATTTCCAAAACTAATTAATAAGTTCACAAACCTTAAGAAAAGATAAAAACTATAAAATTAATTATGCAATACTTGACTATAATTAAGAGAGTTTAGGGAAGTTTGAAAGTCTTCTAAATAAGAGAATTAAGCAACCATTGAAGTCCCAAATGCATTGAAAACAGAGCAATTTCTGCTACAACAATCAAAATAACCCTCTGTTCTTGGTCAAAACTGATTCTCCACAAAAATCTCCAGCTCCCAAGGCTTATACCATTTTAAAGATATGGAAGTTAGTGAACTAAAAAAAAAAAAAAAACAGTGCACAAAAAGGAGTTCTGTAGAGAGAGATATGGCCATTTTACTAAAGACTGTTTGGGCTACCTGCAGAATCCGAGATTACTAAATTTGAATTGTTTTTGCATTTTTCTTGGATTGGTTCTTCAACTTTGGTATTTGGGATACTCCGGTATCAGAATTTATTGCGAAAAAGCAATTGAAAATAAGAAATATCACACGAGGTTTTCCTCTCTCACTCGCATGATTGAGAGGGAGTAACAATTAATGTTGTATTCGTTATAGCTTATTAAAAGCATATATGGTTTTACTCACAGTGTTTCCATCTTATATGAATATTTACCATTCATGAGTGTTTTTTTTTTCCCTTCCTTCGATAAATACTCACACACCACTTACAACTTGAATGTTGGAAGAGATACTAGTGTTTCTTTCTCAAAATCAATATTAGCATTTGACAAACAAATATATGGTACAGTAACACAATGCTGTTTTCATTTCTACATAGGAATAACCATCCGTTTTGCCACTATCTAATACCACTCGGTAATTTACCAAAAAATACCACTCGGTAAAAGCAAGGCACCAAATGCATGTGTTTCCATCTGTCTAGTTTTTACCGTGCAAATTATGCATTCTAATGAAATAGGTTTTATCATGTTTTCAATGGAGCCTTCGGAAGTGACTTTCGGGCAGGCATTGCTTTCATATTTCTCTTGCTTCATTTGAGTTGTCCTTGCTTTTAACTCTGTTTTGTTGCCTTTTGAATTGGATTGCCGGTCCCTGGTTAGAGAAAGCTTAACATCCGATTTATACTTGACTCGTGGCCCTCGTCAGCAAGGGCTGAGTAAGGGACTAAGTAGTGAAGGCCATCCGTGCATGGGCTTTAGCCCACCTCGTGCCTGGCCCATATACGTTCAGGATAGAGCTTGGACAACCTTGGGCCTGGCCATGTCAGACCCCTTGACAGCCCTACTGATGTAGTGTAGATTGAGGCTGATGAATACACGGATGCATTGGATCGAAGTAAAGCCTACTGTGCAGCGCCCAAACGGTATTAGGCGAAATTCGGGTCCCTAGGTTGGAATTGCAAACGGAGCCCCATTCTGAAAAGGAAACGGCGAGATCTTCAAAATCCAATGAATGGACTCCTTGTTTTTAGGCCGAATTCCATCATCTAGGCCTTGAAAAAGGCATTTTTCTATTTTTGGCAAATTCTTGTTTTTGGAATAATTCAAGTTTAGAAGTCAGAATCGCGTCAGGCCGATTTTGCCTTCAGTTCAACATTCATTATTAGTAGTTTCTATGATCGGTAGGATTTTTGCCATTTTCGGCAAATTTGCCAGATTTCGTGAGATTTAGTGTTAATTCCCTATATATTTGATTATAATCCAGAATGCAAGGCAGTTTTCGAAATAATATTGAAGTTTTATTTCAAAGAGTTTTCTCTTCCCTGTTGTTTTGGTATTCAGAGGAATCAACAAAACAATAGTTGCCAATCGTTCCGGGTATTGTTCTTTGAAAATAATCAACAGGCTCCGTGAAAGATTGTATATCAGAAATCATCCATTAACGCTCACTGCATCACCTACTCTTTACAACAATATGGTGAGAATCCACTATCAAGTTACAGGGTCAGTAATTAGGAAATGAATCGTGCTTCACATTGGCTAATTACTTATCAGTAATTATTCATTTTTTTTATAAAGATTTTACCAAAAAAATAACTTTAAGTGGCCACTGCACCAAACATGGAACTTTAACCAGTAGTGCACCAAATAGGGAATTCGTACAGAAAAAGTAACTTTTTTTACCATTATTTTTTTGTGGTTGCATTCGACTTTCATTTTCTGTGTTGAGGGTCAACTGCGACTCTCGTTATAACAAGTGAAGGTCGCATTCGACCCTGAGCAGGCATAACCTCTTTATTTTCTTCTTTTTTTTTCGAGTTTTCGAGTTTTCGGTCAAAAGAAGAGAAGACTGGAAAATCTAACCTACTAGAAAAGTGTTACGGACTACGAGAGTGGAGAAACAAAGAAAAAAGGATCCGAGTCAAAGTCAAATGGAGATAAAATATTGCCATTCCATCTACGATTTCTTCAATGAGGAGCGTGCTGGCGTACGCTGAATAAACAGACGGTAAGTGGTAGATATGTGGGTCCTCCATCGGAAAATTCTTAGCCAATCAATGTAAGACAATGAAATAGGTGATTGAGATGATCATCATTTTAGATCCAATGGATATCCATTGCATCTGTTTTTTAGTAGATCATGACATGTCTTTTGGTGGCCTTTTGATCTGGCTTTTATATTTCAATTTCGTTGCCAGCTACTGTGGTGGCTTATAGATTTCTCTCATTGTCATCATAGCCCCTTATATTCTCCCCCTTGTGGTATGATCAACCAATTAAGAAAACGAACCTTTAAGGAAGAAATCAGCAACAGCAAACATCTCTTACACGCAAAAACCCACCAAACAAGGACTTTTGGAATGGAGAGGATAATAATGCGTACGACGATAGAAGAGAAATTGAAGAGAAATAAAAGTTGATGCATAAGGACGAAGGAAAAAGATAAAAAGGTTATGCCTGCTTAGGGTTGAATGTGACCCTCTACATTAAGGGTCGAAGTCGACCCTCAACATAGAAAATTAAGTTCGAATGCGACCACAAAAAAAAAGGTGAAAAAAGTTACTTTTCTATGTGGATTCCCTATTTGGTGCACTACTGGCTAAAGTTTCCTGTTTGGTGCAGTGGCCATTTAAAGTTATTTTTTTGGTAAAATCCTCTTTCTTTTTTCATTTAAAGCTTTTTCCAAAATCAAGAATATTTTTATTTCCTCTTTCAAGAGTCAAAATCATGTTATTTTTTTGGTAAAATCCTCTTCCTGTTTTTATTTAAAGCTTTTCCCAAAATCAAGAATATTTTTATTTCCTTTTTCAAGAGTCAAAATCATGTTAGAAATTAAAAGTCCAAAAAATTGGATGGCCACATAATGGAGGGGCCAAAGGATGGCTTTTAAGAGGATTTCTAGATATATGGTTCCCACACCCCCCCACCCCTCGCCCCGGGATAAAGTATATAGTAAAGTAAAGTGAGAAAGAATGGTAAAGTAATTTCCTTTTTTTTTTTTTTACTTTACTAGATAACATTTTATCATAGTTTTATACGGTAAATAAAATGTGACTTATTTATAGGTGTGGTAAAGTAAAATAAATATTGATGTCATAGAATGGTAAAAGGTGAGGTATAGTAAGGTGAAATGAAGTATGTGGCAAAGCAAAGTGAGAGAGAGAGTTGTTAAGTAGTTGTTTTTTTGTCTTGGCTTTACTTTACTATACTTTACAATGGATTTATGTGATAAAAGGAAAGTAACTTATGGTAAAAAAAATATGGCGATTAAACTTTACTTTACCACACTTCTTTTTTTATCTAAACGTGGTAAATTACATATAAATTAAAATATTTTAATAGTATAATTTACTTTAATCATAGCACCTTCCAAATAGCTTAATTTTAAATCTATAATATTCTTCAAAAATTGCAAAACATCCAAAATATTATAATATTGCATCATTCTATTCTATACTATTTTATTCTTGTGATATTTAGAGTTGTAAATATTTTATTCTATAAACACCCAAACGGGCCAGGCCCTAAGAGTATGAGGTAAAATATAATCTGACCCTGCTAATTAATTCGATCAAACTTGACTTGCATTTAACCTGCATACCTCGACCCGCAAAATATACGTGTCGGTTACAAGGTAGGAGAATTTGATCTACAATAAAAACGGGTTAGGTTACGGTCAACCTACCCATCCATATAACCTGCCTAAGTCCTAAATGGTTTGGTTTAGGACTAACCTCTATATATAAATTACTTACTTAAATAACTTAGTAGTTTAATATTTTGGTATTTAGAATTTATATAAGAAATGAGACGAGCTTGCGTTGGGCTTATTTTAGTATGTAATTTAACTTAAATTTTTTGCTTTATGTATTGGGTTTGGCCATGCTTCTAAAGGTTGGGTTAGGTTAAACAGCTTGACCCATATGGAATATTGGTTTTGTAGGTTGGGTTGAGTTGACCTGCGACAAGTGCAGTTTGAAGTTACTCGACCCATTTTAAAAACGGGCCGGATACGGGTCGAACTTCAGCTCTTTAGGTACGCCAATCAAACTCCTTTTGACTCGACCCCTTTGCCAACCTTTATATCTGTTAAAACCTTTTTAGAAATGGGCCAGGAAACCCAATTAAAACTATTGTTAGGTTGGATGTATATACATATATATATATATATGTTTATTTAAGTTGTTTGATAGATATCTTAAGTTCATTAAAAATGTGAACTTCCATATTTTTTTCAAACATGCATTTTAGAATAAGTGAAATATCTTTTATTTTCTGGCTATACAAATATGACAAGTTTATCGTCTGGTGTACGGTAAAAAATGGTAAATGGGTTGTTTAGAAACTCTAATAAAATTAATAAGAGCTAATTAAATTATGGTCTAAAAAAAATCTCAAACTTTTAAGTTCTAATTTACAATTAGTGTTTTTGATAAAATTATAAAAAGGCTCATTTCATAAGGTAGTTGGGGCACACCTTTAGGAATTATTGTAATTGTGACCCACCTTTTAAAAATCACAACGTAGAATTCTCCATTTGCATCATTTTGAAAACTCATGAGATTATTTTAATCCAAAACACATAAATTTCACATTATCCACCTCTATCCACTTCACTTAATTAAAAAGCTCTACAAAAAGCACCCATTTAGCTTATTTCTTAAGAGACAAAAGCTCTAACTTGTAAATTAAAGCTTCTAAGATTAGAAAATTAATTAGTGATTTAACAAAAGCTATAATTTGTAAATAAACTCTAAATCACAAAATAAGAGCTTATTTTTAGAGATACCAAATGGCCCTAAGGTCTAAAATAAAAACTCTAGTTTTTAAATTCGAACTTACAGTTAGTCCATTTATTAAAATTATAAAAAAAAAGGCTCTTATTTCATGAGGTAAAATTTTCAGAAATTTTAGAAATTACAAAGAACCCATCATTTGCGTCATTTTGAAAATTTTATATGGTCGTTTTCATCCAAAGCACTTGTGAATTTTTCGTTGTCCACTCCATGTGCTTTAGCAAAAAAAAAGCTCTAGAAGACAAAGCAGCTCCCTTAGCTATTTTTTATATATAGGAAGAGGCTTTAATTTTTAAATAAGCTCTAAAAAAATAAATACAAATAGAGATTTACCAAATGCTCTTATATATATACAAATAAGCTCTAAATCATAAAACAAGAGCTTAATTTTAGAGTTTCCAAATGCCCAAACCATCCCCAGTACCCCCAAGTAACTTTGCTTTTTCTATATTTTCCTCTCTTTTACACAAGTTTCTTTATTTCACTTCTATTGAGGCGTCATTTAGCTAATCCTTATATGGGTGTTGCCGAAGAAGCATTTACGTTAGTAGAGACTTGAGTGAGTGAGTCCCTCTCCAGTCTCAAACACAAAATAGACAAAAGGGAAAAAGGAAATAAGTTTTTGACAGTAGTCACCGTTGTAGAAGATGAACTGATGAAGGCTACTTTAATACTTCGATAAAAGGGTTATATTGGCGAAACAGAGAGTAAAATTAGGTGTTTATTTGCCAAAAAGTCAGTTTTTACTTAATAAGGCCCTCTTTGTTTGCATTAAAATACATAATAAATTTCTAAAACAAATGAGAATTGACTACATAGGGTGGTTAAAAATGAAAATCAAAGGTGAGTTTTCAAAAATAAGCATCATATGATATTTTCTATTGATTTTGTCTTCCTAAAAGAAAATATTTAAAAAATACTAATTTTCACATTTATATGCCCCACAAAAAAAAAGATGAATAAATAAAAATAAAAAACACACATTTTATATGAGGAATGTTTTGGGTTTTTACATATGGCCCCAAGTAATTTTTTTACATGGGTGCCCCGCAATTGAAATCTCCTAGTTCAGCCCTTGACCATACCTAATACCTCCACCATGGATTGGCATAATCCAATTTTTTTTTTTTTTTTACTGTTCTAGACATTATTCTGCATGGATTTTATTGTAAAAAAAAAAAAAGTTTCATGATATTTAACCATTAAACTTTAAGGACTTAAATTTACGGGTTCAGATCATGAAGTCAGGCTGATATCTCATTATTCTCTTGATGTGTAGTTTCAAATCTCTTCAACCCCAGCCTTTTGTAATTGTCATGCATTTATGTGGACCCAACTTTTTCTAACATGGCCCTTATATAAAACATCGAATAAATACCTTTTAATCTCCCTATCTCATTCAGCGTCTTTTTTTTTTTTTTTGCTGAAGATCTCATGTAGCGTCTTTACTCTTGCCATACGTATATAATATAAATGGCAAGTCTCCTCTTTACCTTACACAACCATAAAACCTCTATCACATGAATGTTGCACCTAGTCATTAATGGCTCCTGTTTATACATTTAATCACTGCCTGCGTCCTGCTATTTAAATCGAATCCGGTCTGGATCTGAATGCACCATGGACTTGAACAGAATCTTACCTATTTGTGTCGCTACTATGGTCTATGGACAAGCCCAGTAACATCCCAAGTAGCCTTGCAAATGCTTCGACTGAAAATATTGTTTCGTTTTTTCTATGGGGCTTAATTGTAATATTGTTCATATAGGTTCAATGAAAGGTCCAAATGTTCATTATAGTATCTTTTGAAGTTTTCCCCTTTAATTAATAGAGACTCCAAGTTATCATTAAGAAGAAAAAACCCTAAGAAACCCACTTAAATCCCACTGCCCCATTTTTATGGTGGAGTAATGAGCTTTAAAGAGGAATTGGGTACAGAACAAGGGCTTACGTTGGGTACAGAACAAGGGCTTACTTAAAATGATATGTGAAGTCTTCTTGGGAAATAGATTCCCATAATTGTGTGCATTCCTGGTGCAGGCAACACCTAGCCCAAATGACCATAAGTAGTCAATTTCTTTGTTCCCTGTACGTCTAATAGATGCCTTATTACCAGTTTGTTTGAGAGAGAAATGGGACACTTATGAAACCCACCTGCAAGATATAGGCAGGGGAATAGAAATGTTTGAATGTGTATGCCTGGTACGCACAAAATCATGCTAACCAGATAATAATCTAGCCCTTATTTAAGCCGGCAATGTCTAATGGCTAATAACATACAAATTCATTGTGTTAAAACCCAATCAAATTAAAACTCATGCTGAATCTAAAGGAAAGTATGTGTATCTAAAGGAACTGGACCGCAGGTAGGTGGGGATATATAGAAACAGGGAAATGAGGATACAAAGGAGAAAGAGGGTTCTTTGGTAGATAAAAATACTTCCACTCAGGGGCGGACCTATCCTTTCGCCCCAGGTTAAATTTGAATTTGCATGGTATTTGATTGGGCCTAAACCTCTCCCATATATGTCTAGTAAATAGTTGCCCCACGTCTAAATTTGTGATCGCCCCACGTCACAAAACCTTGGTGAAAACACTCATCTTCTTTTTGGACATCTTCTTCCCACCGAGAGTACAATATCCTCTTTGCATGGATCTCTTTTTACGAAGAGTCTAAGATCCTCACACCGATCAAGTTGTCGCTGTCGGTTCTCTCGTAGTTAGTCTCTCTCACACTAAATAACCCTAAATAAAGCAATCTTCGTCTCTCTTCAAATGTAGTATAATCCTAATTACTCTATACCTAAATTTGAACCCTTAATTTTCAAATCCTAATTTCAAACTCTAAATCCTAATTCAAACTTTAAGCCCTAAATCACCAAATCTAAGCATATCTATAAGTCCCAAGATGACCAAATTACCATTGGGTACACTTTAAACTTCAATTCGTACATAAATCAGGCCTTATGACTCAAATGTTTGGATAACTTGAGTTAGCGATTTTTCTTCTTTTCCACGAGCCCATGGTCATAGGGAATGATTTTTATAGCTAGGTAAGTGCAGATAACCAAATTCCTAAAATCCAAATAAAACCCCTTCGAAAACCCAAATCGGGTACATGGTTGCTCACCCAAATCATCGTTGCAAGATATCCAAACACCTAGGATTAAATGAAATGTTATGTTGTTTTGATGATGATGAATATCACTTGAATTTGGAAGAGGGAGTGTGTGAGGCCCCGTCCCGAGAGTGCACGATTAGTGTTACACTTATTGTGGATTAGTTTCTCTAAGTGGGATTAGTATTTGTTTGGTTGTGTTTGTGAGCTATGATGGTTTCTCATTAGCTTTGAGAATTTTGAGTGCCTTTGTGATTAGTGGGGCCCTTTGGGGGTTCTTTTTATGACTTTGCGTTTACTTGGGGGATCATTCGAGATTCCATTGATTTGTGTTTTTATTTCATTTTACTAATCTCGTTGATCTCTTCAACTTTCATGTTGATCCCGTTCCCGTCCCGAATCTCGAAACCCGACTTTCCTTGAATTGAGGGCAAAACAGTCTTTTTACACTAAATCTATACTCAATGTTTGATATTCCCGAAACCCGTAAAACATATACTTTTTGAAAACTAGAAATCTCGACGATCATTTCTCCCTTCTTCATCGAATTCATTTGAAGCCCCGAAGGCCATGATTTTGTCCCCACAAAGTTTTCAGTGGTGGAGCCCACTTGCATTTACTTATAAAAGAAAACCCATTCCACTTTCCCCTCTTTATTGGCTCAAAACGTGGGAGAAGAGTGGCTGGAGCTGCCTAGGGTTTCTTCTTGCTATTTCTTCTTCTCCTTCTTGCTTCTTCATCTCCATTCCACACCAATCTTGCGCCAATCAAGAAATGAGCTTCATCTTCTTCCTCCTCGCCCTACAAGCTCTCCATTGATACCCATGGAAGAGAAATCCATCAACATTGAGGCTCTCTTTGAGCTAACTCTTGCTATTAGAAGACCTTCCAAGTAAGTTCTCTCCCATTTCCATTATTGAAACTTGTTTCTTCTTGATCCTTGTTTTGACCCATTTTAGGGTTTGTTTTGGGGGTTTTTGTAGAGATTGTGAATTTTGAGCTTGAGAGAGTGATTAGAAGATCTTTTTGCTAAGCTTGGACCTAAGGCAAGTGGATGATTTGATATTTTGAGCTTTGCATGGTTTTAATGAAATGCATTGATGATTTCAATATATATTTCATACTCTTATTGATTTGCATTGACTTGAAATAAATGTACATTAAATAGTCTTATTAGTTCATTTAATGTTTTGGAAATGTGGCTGTTAGCATTCATTTGTTGCTTGATAGAAGTTTAAATGACTTGTTGTGATTATGAATTGTTTCTCTCCTCTTTGTGGTTGAATGTGAATAAGAAGAAGAATGGTTGATTGAATGAATACTCATAGGAGTATTGGAGAAGTGTTGAATAATGATTTGCAGGAGCATTTTAGCTCATCTTATTGCAGGAAGATGAATGAGAATGAAGGGAAAGGGTTTGAAGAAGAAATGGGCTCAAATCTGAACAAAGTGGGGTATTTTCGCACCTGGCGGTCAGCCAGCGGTCACCTGTCGGCTAGCCTCCTGGTGACTGGTGGCTAACCGCCATCCGACCGAACCATTGCAGTTAGCTTTCCAGAGAGCACATCTTCACCCAGAACCTGCGGTTAGCCTCACGGTTAGACAGCGGCTAACCGCCAGCTAACCGTGCTGTCACGGTTACTTTTCCCGAGAGCATGATTTCTTCCCAGAAATCCGCGATCAGACTCGCGATTACCCAGCGGCTAGCTGTTGAACCCATCGGCGGCTAACCGCCAGCTGACCGTTAGCTGACCGAAGTTCCACAGAAATTATGAAATGAAGAGAAATGAAGAGGATTATGTCCCAATCATTTGTGCACCCTTTTAGAGAATGATGGGGACTGTTCAACCAGAGATATGTATGGAGTTCGTTTGAGAAAGAAACCATCACATAAAAATTCATTTGAAGCCCTAAGAAAATCCTAAGGTGTATAAGGAGCCCGGAATGCCATCAAAACTCAAAGAGTGCCAAGGGTATACTTAAATTGACATACAGGACCCTTATCCACCATGGACTAGTTTTGAATCCCGATACTTGTCTCGAAACTCATGATTTGTGATTTATCATTCCCGAAAATACTGAATTTGCAACTGTAGCATTTTTGCTAGTCTCGATATGCACTTCCCGATTGAAATGATGTTTGTGCCTTCGAGCACCCCGTCCCGCCCGTTTATATAAGTGCATCACATGAATTTTGTACATTTCTTGTTTTATGTCATTTGACCTATGAGTCGGCACCACTAAGCTTGGATAACCTTGTTGGTTTGATCCACTGACTTGGAGATCCCCCTCCCGTCCCGCCAGTTGCAGTTTGGATCCCGCTACCCGGTTATTATCGTGGTCTTGTCCCGATGCCGCAAATTGCTACTGTGGTTCCCGATGCCCGGCTCGCTACCGTGGTCATATCCCGTATTATTATTATATATGTATATGTTACTTATGTTGCTCCTCCTCACTTCGGTGGCTGAGGTCAACATCCCGATATGCCCATGTCACTTCAGTGATAGAGGACTTAGCTTTGTGTGGTTGCCATCTTGCTTGTTTCCCGATTCCTTGAATACCTTTACATGCTTTTACAAATGTTTTAAATGAACACTTGATTTGCCAGATCTTTATGTTTACATATGCTTTAAATGAATACCCGATTTGTCAAATATCCATGCTTTTACAGGATTTGCAACTCGATACATGTTTTGTCAGAGATCCATGTTTTACAGCCGTTTTACATAAATACAGGATTTGTCAGATTTCCATGATTTCCACCCGTTTTAATTATATGCAACATTTGATCTAATAACATGATTTATCACATGTTTTACTTTTCTGTATATTTATTGTCTTTTCACCTACCTGCCAGACCGTCGTGTCTGACCCTCTATTTTGGTACTTAGGTTCAGTTTTCCCTGCCCCGAGCCGAGAGCTTTTGTTGGCTGTGGAGCCTTGAATTTGCAGGTTGTTTTGTTGGCTATGTTATGTAGACATTGTGTTTGACATCGGAGGTCACATTTGGGTAGTGGTTATTAGTTGTTATTGTATGGCTTCTCTTAGCCTTTTCTTGGGATTGTTAATTAATGTACATTAATAACTTGTAACTTGAACATATATGGGAATGTAATATCCTATTGCTGTCAGCTCTGTACTTTATTGTGTTGATTTATTCCAGTCTGATATGGTTCTTGATATAATAGCTTTATGCTAGCGGCTGAGTGTGACGCGGAATCCGATGGCTACGGACTTCGGGTCGTAACGCCACGAAAGCTTCTGCAAAATATTCAGAGTGTGTTGAAATTTGTGATCTTCACACACGCGGATGTTAGGAGAAATATAATTATTACTTACCTCCCAATTCGCGTCCCCGAGGTTGGTCCGCTGTTAGGGTCTGGGTTTGGGGGTGTGATAGAGTGAGAAGGCACTTCAATTGGGTAGGAGATCTAAGTATGAAAAAAGTTTTGTGTCTATTTAAATACAATACATTTTTCGTATTGTTAATGTGAAAAAAAAAAAAAAGGTTAGCAAAGTCAAGTAAAAGTTTAGCCCCACCTAAGTAAAAATCCTGGGTCCGCCACTGCTTCCACTAGGTGGAGAGATTTTATGTTAGGCAGAGGATTCCCTGTTCACCTTAATTTGGACTCACAAGTGGTGGGAACAGTTGGGGGTGAAAAAGCTGATGATGATTAATGTCCAGCTCAAAATTTAATAGCTATTCCTTGGTTTACACCTTTAAATATAATGGCTACACTTTGAAACTTGACAAAAACTGAGAACGATTAGGGCCAAACTATGACTAGTGCCAATTCAAGCAAGAGCATGTACGAAAGGGAATTGATTGATCTTAGGTGAACTTCCTGTGCAACAAAGGAATGTGGAGAGGAGAATGTTCCATAGATTATGCAAATTCCAGAGCAGAGGAACGACTCCTCTTGTTGTGTAGAATTCGGACAGCACATTCTGGGGTTTGGCTTAACAGCTTAGAGGCTTCTCAAGTTCAGCTCATTTAATAATCACATCTCACAAAATGTGTAAGGTCCCCGACCTTAATAGGGTGTTTAATTTTCTAATATTGGTGATTAGCCTAATTAATTGTGATTCTAGCTAATTAGACGGATTTAATGGCTAAGCGAGTTTTTTTTATCATTAGAAAGTGATTTGCGAAGTTTCGTTTGATTCCGAGTTCGATTAGCCTTAAATAGGGGATTAGGTGTGATTAATAGGGAAATTAGTCATTTTTCGAAAAATTCAGTTTTCGCCGAATTTGGTTCCTTGGAAAGATCTCGTCGCGCTCATCATTTTTTGTTCTTGACTCGTCACGATTCGACGCCCTGAAGTGCCTCAAATAATTGCATTTCTCTCATTTCACTCAAATGGACATTTTGGACTTTTCCTCCTTCATCTTTATTTTTAAATCAACTCCAGCAACTATTGATTCGTTTCTCTTCATCTCCTCTTCAAGAGTTACTGCTGCTAGAGTTTTTTTCTCTCCCTCCCTCTTCACTTCTTCTTCGTACATGTGCCATTGGAGAAGGGATTCAAGGTCAACCAAACTCACCAATCTCTTCATCTCTTCTTCCTCTACATCTTGATCTAAATTTGGTGAGTGTTCATCAACCCTTTCTTCCCTAATTTCCTTCCTCATTGTTGTAGAGATCTTGCATGTTGATAGACTTCTTTTCTTCCTCTTCCTTGGTGTTCTTTGTGTGTAAGAGAAGGGTTGTTTTTTTGAAGTGATTTTGGCTAGGGTCTGTGAGGGAGCTCTCCTCAAATTCTCTCTCAAATTTTCATTTCTTCACTCTCTTTGGTGAAGGCAAGTGGAATAGCTTTATCTATTGCTCATGCATGTATAATACCTTCACTCTTGATAATGCGATTGTTTAGCAACCCATAATGCCAAGCTTGTCTATGTTTATTTGGATTTCACATGCTAGATTAGGTAATTAATGGAATTGGACCCTAATTGAATGGTTTGGTTCGTTGATGGGAGGAAGGGAATGGATGTGGAGAGAGCAGGATGCTCTTTTTCTTGCAGGGATGATCTTGGACGAGAGGGGATTTGATTCCCCACGGTTTGGACTAAAAAATGAGTCATTTTCTACAATTCTCGGCACTTGGCTCGAGCCAACCTTCAGTTCACTTGAGCCAAGAAGCCTCTGGGAAGATTGGCTCGAATGGACCTCAGTTCGCTTGAACCTAAGAGGTTCTGTGACCAGTTCGCTTGAGCCAACAAAAGTTCGCTCCAGCGAACTGCTATGGGCTCAGGATGACCATCATTTGGAAGCCATAACTTTTGGCTCGTTCATCGGAATTTGGAGGTCTACATATCGTTGAAAAGCCCTCAAGACGTAGAATCTAATGGTATACTTTTTCTTGATGATCAAAGATTGAAAAAGGAAGTGAGTATTGGATCAATGAACCAATCTCTTTGGAAAGAGATTCTAAATCTAGTTTGAACCCTAGGTTGGAACCTATTCATGACCCTACCCTTGCATGACCAATTGAGAAAAATGAAAACGGAGCACGTTTGGCTTGGTGTGCTTGGTCGGTTGTCCGGGATTTTTCGTATATTAACATAACTTGGCCGAATGTGTGTGGAGATGAGTTAATTGGTGCCTAACAACTTTCGTATACTATGGGCCCGCCAAACTAGGACACCATTGACTCATTCTCCATACGTACTCCATTGGGGATACATTTGGTACACGGTGGACAACTCTTGGCTTAGGTCTGGCTTGTTCTTCACTCTTGACTAGCGAATCTTGTATCTGTAGCTTGTCGTACATTGTACACTCTATCTTGTATACTTGTATAACTTGTAACTTAACTTGTAGAATTAGGATTTGACTGGACTTAGATTGTATCCCTAGGTACCTTGCCTTGAATTGATAAACACGTGTGGATAGACTTGAAATAGGACTACTTATGGAACTTGGAACTTGACTTGTATCTTGGCTTGACTTGGAGTAGCCCTCAACTTATTATCTTGTACTTAATATTATTATATACATCCAACCTTATCCCATTTATTTATGGCTTGTTCCATTACAAAAAATCGAATACATAATAATTCATTGTCAAATAGTTTAGGTGACGGGTGAAATATTTAAGATGAATATTTAAATTGAACATTGACTTTCCTTGGATTTAAATGATTAGGGTGATCAATGGGTATTCACTTTCATCTCCCCTTAATATTAACCTTTTTCCCCTCAGTTTTAACAACTATTTAGAATTACAAGTGCTAAAGATTCTAAAGAATTCAGTTACATGATACAAATGTCCAACGAATGTTTTTGAAATTTCCCCTATAATCTATTGACCGCAAATAATAATCTCTGTCTAGTGGATCACTCCTAATCTGTGTGGGCCTCCCTTGTAGAAGTCATCTGCTTGTGCAAATCTAATGCATCACATCGTCATTCATGACCGTAACCCTTTTACTATGGTGGGTAGTGCCCGTGCCAATGCTGCCTCAAGTCTGATGTTTTAGTTTTGAAATATGAATATTGAATCTGGCCGGCAAAGTCAATGGTTGGTTGTAGGCATGTCAAATGGGCTAGGTCAGGCCAAACCCGCCAGTCAACGGGTCGTGGCCCGGCACGGCTCGGTCAATGGCACGGCCCGTGACATGGGTCGTGCTGGGCCGAGGTGCCTGGGCCCGTTAGCGCGATAAGGCACGGCCTGCTAGGCACGCCTGGCAAGTGGGCTGGCACCTGCGGCCCGTCAGGATAGGCCTGCCAACCCGCCCCCCAGCCCGCCGAACAGCAGGCCTGCCAGCACTCCAAATGGCCAGCCCGCCCAACGTCCATAAGCCCTTTTTATTTTTGAAAAAAAGGTCATTTTACCCACCCCCAACCCCCCCCCCCCCCCCCCCCCCAACAACTATAAAATGGTCATATAAGGGGTATTTTGTGTCATTTTTCATTTTACAAAGTCTATAGATACCCTAACCCTCCCATTCTCATTCCTCAACAATTTACACAACTCTCTCACTCTTTATACATTCTCTAGCTCTCTCTCAAAGCATTCAATTCTTTCACTATTTAAGAAGTTTTTGGAGGGCCAAAGATCAAGTCATCAAGAGACAAGATTAAAAGGGGCCTTCAAAGATTTAGATGTATTTATATTATTTAAATTTGAGATTCCATATATATAACTTTATATTATATCATATTAATTCTCATTTTTTCCCATTTCTTATATTAATTATCACAAAAGAAGGCTATTAGCCTATTACTGTTATTATTTATAAATTTCATTTTTTAAAATATGGCTAGAAGATTTCCCACATAATCTTCTTCCGTTAATTTAGGGGGTAGAAGAAGATTTTATTGAATTACAAGATGAAGTAAGTGATATAGCCCCCCCCCCCCCCCCTTTCCTCTGAGTTCCCGTAAACCAACCAAGAGGAATAGAACTTCAGTAGTTTGGGATGTATTTATGAGGTTTGATGTTATTGAAAATGGAAAGAAAGTTGAAAAGGCAAAATTAATGCAAATTTTGTAGTAAGATTTATGGTGCCGAGTCAAAATTGGGTACCGGCCATTTGATAAAAAATAGTAAAAAATGTTTAGCCTTGCATAAGCCGGCGGATGCAGGGACAGGAAGGCTTAGTTAACAGACCCAAATTTCTACTACTGGTGGTGGTTGTAGTAGTAGTAGCAGTTTGAGTTTTTTTTTTCTTTTAATGCACAAAGTGCTAGACAAAATCTTGTTAAAATGATTGTATTATCCGAATTACCATTTTCTTTTGTTGAAAATGAGTGTTTTGAAGAATGGGTCTAGAAATACTGTCAACCGCAATTTCACAGTATTTCAAGAAATACAGTTAGAAATGATGCAATTAGACTCTGGCAGAAAGAGAAAACAAATATCAAAAATTACCTTACCGGAATTCCTGATAGAATAGTCATAACCACAGATATGTGGACTTCTAAAGGAGATGATAGTTTTCTTTGTATTACTGCACATAACATAGATGCAAAATGGATTATTAATAAACATATAATTAGTTTTAGCTGTCTTAAATGGCTACACAATGGCACTAGAATAAGTACATTTATTTTGGAAAAACTAGATAAATATAATATTAAGGAAAAAGTTTTATCTATAACTTTAGATAATGCCAGTAATAATACAGTGGCTATTGAATTAATGAGAATGCAAATGCCACTTGCAATTTTGATAGATAGCTCTATCTTTCAAAATAGATGTGTATGTCACATCTTAAATCTCATTGCAAATGTTTGTTTAAAGCATATTGTAAGTTACACAGATGCTATTAAAGATATTGCTAGATTTATCTTCTCCTCCACACAGAGAAGATTATTGTATGCTCAAATATGTGCGAGGTAAGGTGTATCAGCTATTAAAATGCCTAAAGAGGTAGAACATAGATGAAATTCTATGTAAAATTTGTTAAACACGGCACTTGACCGGAAAACTATTTTGAATGAATTTTGTGCTTTTTATGCACACGATTTGATGATTCGTGATGAACATTGGGAGTTATGTGCTCATATAAGAGATTTATTAGAAGTTTTTATACTTCAATATTATTTTTTTCGGGATATATTATCCTACATCTAATGAAGCTTTAATGAAATTTTTTAAAATTACTTTACAATTCAGTAGATTTAGAGATCATTTTTTACTGAGTGGCACTATTAGAAACATGGAAGAAAAATTTAATAAATATTGGAAAGAGGCTTCAATGACATTTTCTTTAGCTGCTGTATTTAATCCTAAAGTTAAAATTAAGTGGTGTACAGTTTTTTTTTGATAAAATAAATAAAAATATGAATTATATAGATTTAAATATTTTTTCAAATATAAGGGCAAATTTACAAGCATTTTTTTAAATTTTCTTGTGAGCAAATGGGTACAACTGGACTTAGTATAGGCCATTCAGAAGTCCAGCAAACAGGTGTTGGTGAGTGGGATGTGTGCTATTATTTTCCGTTCACGGGCATGGCATCCAGCTCAAGCTGTTCAAGTAACACTGTGATGGAGTTATCATCGTATCTTGACGTCGATGTAATACAGGTGCAAGATGCATCTAGTTTTGACCTTTTAGTCTGACGGAAGTAATATGAGAGCGTTTATCCGGTGTCGGCAGTCAAGACTCGTGATCTATTGACTATTCCAATGTTTTTTGTAGCATCAGAACAAGTTTTTAGTGCAGGTGAACGTGTGGTGGATGACAGAAGAACAAATCTAACTGAAGAAAACGGTGGAGTATTGTGTTTGCTTACGAGATTGGTACTTCGCAGATAAGAGGAAGCAAGAGTTGATATCAATGGAAGATTATGATCCAGTATAATACATTAGTGGACTACGTAGCTGATTTTTTTACTTTTTCCTTCATTGTAATTCTTTTTTTATTTTTATTTTCTAAAAAGATTGTAAGGTTTTGAAGGTAATCCTATTTAGAAACCTTAAAGAAGTTAAGATCCAAATGGTTCTTTCTTCTCAGTGGAGTAGGTCAAGTTTGACCGAACCACTTAAATATCTTTGTCGTTCTCCGTGCTTGTGCTTTAATTTTTTTTTAATACTAAGAAGAAAAAAAAGAAAAAAAATGTCAAGGAGGCCCGCTTGGCCCATTTCAGCCCGGCCCATGGCAGGCCATACCGTGGCATGGGCGGGCTGAGCTTGAGCGGGCATGCCTAGTTGGTTGGCATAGGTACAATGCAGTGGCCGTGCATCATATAGGAATACGATGGATCACATCTTATGTCAAAGGGAACGAGGCCACCATATCTTGCTCATCCGACGTGGCATGATTCACCGAACCTGAACTCAGGAATAGTAATTATGCTTTGAAAAATGCCTGATTCATTAAGTGAAAGAGGCTAACCGAGTAGTTAGAGATGTCCGATCGAGAAAAGATCATATAGCCTAATTAATTGACTGCAAGTTGAATAAGCTAAGACACCCTTCTTCGAGGTATGGTGGGGCCTGCTTTTTTCAAATTCAAGCCGTTGATCAGCTTCAATACCCATTTTATTTATTACCTTTAAACCTTTTAAGAAAATCACCATGGGCCTACCTATTTGATTGATCATAAGGACTCTCTTCACTTCTATTCCAAAAAGAATAAAAAAAGTGAAGCAAGTTTCTTTCAGATCAAGTCAAATCCAGCGGTGGAATATTACATATTTGAATCATAATTTATAAGATGATTACTGCATAGATAGAGTGTTAAAGGCTGATGAGCAACTTGGATCTTCAAAGGGCACTGCACCATAGTATGGTATGATGCGATGCCGCTGCACTGTAGTTCTGTCAGAGTGGTGACGTCTTGGGAAAGAAATTCCCCATAATTAAGTGACACATTTATTTATTCATGGGGCAGCTCATGATCCCATAAATGGCTCAACTATTACTAGCCTACACAATGGTCGGTTCCTCCATGTGTCATAAAGAAAGGAGGACCTACGATGTGACGTTACGATGGGTGACGTTACTATCTGTCCCGCATGGACCGACATAAGGGCTGTTGGATCCAACAGCCCTGGTGAGCCCTTAAGGGCTGTCGGTCCAAAATTCTGTCCCGAAAATCGGGACAGATAGCTTCCAATTTCTCCCTCTTAAAATCCGAGCATGACCAGTCAAAATCTATAAATTGATGGTGGAGGATGTACACTTACATGAACAAGGAAACAAATCATTTATGACGAATAAAAGGAAACTAATTTGATGTGGGTACTCTATCCTGTCTGAACTAGCAAAGCAACAATACTCTTATGTAGCTTGTCTTTTGTAAATGGGACTTTTACTCTCTCTTTGATTTGGACATTTGGCACATGCCAGTGTTTAATCTGCCAAACGCTGACAGCCCATCAAGAAAAAATGTCACGTAAAAAACATCTTTTAAGTGATAAAGAGGCCTTTTTAGGGATTACGTGAACATTGGGGATGAAAGCAGTTAAATTTTAAGTTATTCAAAATGACTCTCCCTTATTTTACAAGATTTTCAAATCTAATCTCAATATGGCCTACTATCATATTAATTAATGCAAAGCAACCTTGGAAATTTGAAGAATCTTACAAAAAAGAAATCTAATCGGTCCTACTCAATGAAATTGAAAGTAAATTTGACCATGATAACTCAGCATGACGTCAATTTTGAATAGCTAAATACTATGAATTTCATGTGCCCAATGATAATAGAACTTTTAGTTTTTAACTTTTATAATATCTTTTTTTTTTAAACAATGCATATTTATTTTTTATTTTTCTCGCACTTAAATACCGCTTAAAAGTTTTAAATTTTTAATGGCTAAGATGATTTTTGAGCATAGTACAGGAATGGCACAATCAATTGAACGTTCTAGACAACATGTATAAGTTGTTGAGTCAAACTTGTTGAGTTGGACAAGTCGAGTTCCAGCATGACGTGAGGTTTCCATCCTTACATCAAATGATCACCTCTTCGATGGAAATGAACACAGTCATGGCTCCTGTGAATCAAATAGCATAAAGGTCTGGTCCTATCTACATCTGCAGCTAATAAGATGGATAAAGGGGATGGCCCAATTGTTGGGTTTCCAAATCTCACCAGCTAGCTATCTTGAGTCCGATCTCTAAGCCGATCTCCCTTGCGTGTGTAGGAGGTCATCTCCTTTGATGGAATCAATGACTCCTTCCAACCATGGAAAGGAAGGGTGTGGGAGATCATTCAGTGGTCTAAATTCTATCAAGCTAAATAGATGATGATCCGGCTCTAAGTTTTAGGCCCGCTATATTTAATGCTTTATAAACATTGCAAACTCATTGCGTTGAATGTCTAAATAGTGTCAAATTAAACCCATGCTAAATCTAAGGGAAACTCCCTGTGTCTAAAGAAATTGGACTGATAATAGGTGGAGACCCTACATAAGAACAAGAAAATGAGGGCCAAAGGGAGAATGAAAGTTATTTGGTGGATAAAAAAAAAAGAAGAGAAAACCTGTTAGAAACTTATTTAGAAACTAATATTGATTAGGGAAACATCTTTGTCATTAACTTCATTATGGAAGAGAAAACCCACTTTAAGTTTAACTCATGTTGCAGTTTCCTTTCTCCATCCTAGTGGAGAAAACCCACTTTGATAAGTCTTTAACTCATGTTGCAATTTCCTTTCTTATTTCATTTTGGTAGAGAAAAACCATGTGATAGAGTCATAGAGACCACCTCTCAATTCTGAATCCAGATCCCCTGTTTGGTCCAAACAGTGGGAGCCTGTTGGACCAATCACCTTTTGCATGTGTACATGTACATGTACACATGCAAAAGGTGATTGGTCCAACAGGCTCCCACTGTTTGGACCAAACAGGGGATCCGGACTCCCCAATTCTCCGTACCCACTGACTCCCCAATTCTCCGTCTTAACTGAGGAGCAATGTAGATGGTCTATAAATTGAAAAACCATAACTGTTTCTTCTCCCCAACCACAAGAGCTTTCGCTCCAAAAGAGTCGCACAAGAGAGAAAGGATGGTAAAGAGCACTTCGTTGAGGTCAACGTCCACCCTCACTCCTGAGCGATCATAATTGTGGTTGAGCCCTCGCCCTCACCATAAAACTATTGTTGTGCCATTTCCTATCACCAATTAGTTTTGAGATAAGTGGTAGTTCAAAGGAGTGTAAGATCCTACAAGTGGTATCAGAGCCTGGTAGATTGGGTGTTCGAGTCACGGAGTACGCGTTTTGCGAGTTCGCGCAGGAGTCACGACGGGTGTGCCGTTGAGGGAGGGATTGTTGAGGTCAACGTCCACCCTCACTCCTGGGCGGTCATAATTGTGGTTGAGCCCTCTCCCTCATATCACCAATTGGTTTTGGGATAAGTGGTAGCTCAATGGGGTATAAGATCCTACACACTAGCCTTGTTGCCTCATCAGCCCTCTCATTCATGTGAGTTTTCTCATGTCTTCTCCCTCCATTATTTGTTATCTCCCATGGCTGTGTCAGGCCGGGCCGGACTGGGCAAGTTGATGGGACCGTGACGGTGGCCTGGCCCAATTTACACCCACTAGGTCCGTGCTATCAATGGTCCAACAAGGGTAGCTGAATTATAATAAATTTAGTTGCTTGTGTGCAGGGAGGTATGGGCTGGGCAGAACCTATTGTCTATGTTGAAACCAGTTGAGAAATCATGCCAGCCACACGACTTTCTGCCTGACCCTTGCTCGGAAGACTTCCTGGATAGAGTCATGGAATTGCAGAACCGAGCATCTGAGATTCCAGACCATTACTTTGTGTGTTTGGTAGGAGATATGATCACAGAGAAAGCCCTCCCCACATACTTGTCCATGCTCCACTCGTTCGATGGAGTTTGCGATGAGACCGGTGCTAGCCTAACGCCATGGGCCCAGTGGTCACGGTCATGGACAGCCGAAGAGAACAGACATGGGGAACTGCTGAACAAGTATCTCTACTTGTGTGAAAGGGTCGATATGAGACAAGTAGAGAAGACCGTTCAGTATCTCATTGGCTCTGGCATGGTAACTTGTTCTCTCTCTCTCTCTCTCTCTCTCTCTCTCTCTCTCTCTCTCTCTCTAAATTAAAGAGGAAGATAGAAATTTGTGGATGGAAAAAAGGATATCCATTTTCAGATTTTAAATTTAGATGTATTTGGGATGAAGTGTTTCCCTTTAGGCTTTAAAAGTTGCAGGCTTACAATGTTCATCTTTGCAGGCTTACAATGTTCATCTTTGAAACTACTTTCTTTATTATTAATCTTTGAGCTCAACCCAAACCTCCAGCGATTTATGAATTGGGCTGGATGTATCAACCAGAAGTCCAGAACCCACATGAAAGGTAAAAATGTCAACATGAAACTACAGTAACCACGTCGGTTTGGTTCAGGACAAGCAGGGGTGCAACGAGGGATGTTGTTTAGGTGGGGCCAGAGAAAAAAAATAATAAAATGATAATATTTAATAATAAAATATGTAATAACCAAATTATTGACATTGTACTCAATGTTCTATTTATTGAGTTGAAATCATCAATTATTGTTTCAGTATTGATCTTTTCTAGAATTTCAAGGTGGGTACTGGTCCTTTCTTATGCATATAACTTGTAAGTTACAATTTAAAATTTTATTATTTAAAACTCAAGAAAAAGAAAAAGAGAGAGCATCCCATGTCTAAAATTAAAACCATTAAAAGAAATCTAATTAGCTTAAAATCACTAGTTTTGATCTCCTTAAAATAAATTTCTTCAATCGGATTTTTCTGACATGAATAATAATAATAATCAAAATAAAAAAATAAAATTATATCTCTTTGTCAACAATGGGTAAAACTCCGATTGAGCTAAAAATATTATGTAATAATACAATGTAAATAGACGTTGATTTTAAGCGAATTAGATTTCAGTATGAGCAACAAAAATTGAAAATACATAATGATGTGTATTGAAATCAGTAAATTTATGTAATTTAAAAAAGATTATTAAAAGAGAAAGTGGGCTTGTCATTCTTTTTCTTTATTGATACCACAAAATCTTAGCAAGTCTCTCCAACAAAAAGATGTAATCTCTCCTCTTCCTTTCTTGGATCGTAAGATTTAGAGCAATTGTAGATAGATTAGAATGATAATTGAAAATTTTCTTCTTCGATCTCCATCAAGTATTCTTTATTTGGTTTCCTTTCCTTTCCTTTCTTTTCTTTTTTTTTTTTTTTTCATTTTAAAATATTCTCAAAATCAATGATATTTTTATTTCATTTTTCTAAAGTCAAAATTATGTTTAAAAAATCTCTAAATGAAGGAGGGGCCGTCCATTAATGGATGGCAACAGATAAAATGGCCAAAGGACTTACCTTATGGGGGTTTTCAAATGTAAGGGGGCCATGGCCCTGCCAGACCCCACTAGGTCTGCCCCTGAGGACAAGTACTAGTCATTGCAATCAGTCGGGTTGGTTGTGGATTGACATTTCCAACCCAAAACTCGGCCTTTTATAAAGTGGGTTTAAAAATAAAATGTCTAAAAGAACCAACTTGGAAGTCAATAGTGTGAAATCGAACCCTGACGATGTTGGGTTCGGGTTGGGCTAATGGGTCAAGTTAAGAATATCCTGCCACCTTTAATTTGCATTTGTGTATGTATAATATATCTACAGGATGTAGGCCTAGAAAATAACCCCTACCTAGGTTTCGTCTACACTTCTTTCCAAGAGAGAGCAACTGCAATTGCACATGGAAACACTGCAAAGCAAGCATTGGAATTTGGAGAAACAAACTTGGCAAAGATCTGTGGAACCATAGCTTCTGACGAGAAGCGCCATGAGGCCGCCGCCTATGCGAAGATAATCCAGAAGCTATTTGATATCGACACTGACACCACAATGCTTGCGCTCGCGGATATGATGAAGAAGAAGATCACAATGCCAGGGATTCTGATGTATGATGGTGAGGATCAGAACCTTTACGATCACTACTCTACTATGGCGCAAAGGATGGGTGTGTATACCACCGATGATTATGTGGACATGCTGGAATTCTTCGTCAAAAGGTGGAATGTCGAAAGGGTTTCAAGTGGGCTTTCCGGTGAGGAGAAGAGAGCCCAAGACTACATTTGTGATTTGGCTCCCAAACTAAGGAAATTGGTGGAGAGATCAAAGGCAAAGGCCAAGGAAGCCCCATTGTTCTCTTTCAGTTGGATCTTCAACAGAAGAGTTTAAGAAGTGCTTTTGACTTTAGCCTTTTTAAGTCTCTTAATATAAATAAGATGGTTAGACTGTCAAGAGTCTGTGTCACATCCCGTTCCTAAATCACCCCGGCTTAGGGCAATCTCTGAGGTGTGACACACGTACTCTCGCGTGCTATACCTGTCTCGAGTCAAATACAACACAAGAAGGAGAGAAAACAACTTTCCATACATGTAAGTGAGAATTCACTAGAATACATCAATAGCAATTAATCATAGCGGAAGCTGTATTTCATTCATGTGAATGTATCAATTCCCATTCAGTTCAATTAGTATTTCAAGTTTTCATACAAAAGAATTATACAATTATAAATGTTGTTTTACAAAAAATGGTGTGAAAAAGAACCCTATACAAACATTACCAAAAGTATAAACAAAAGAATAACTAAATCTAAGTGTGGTCCACACAAAAAGAGGCTAGCCACACACTATCGAAGTTCTCGAAAGGGACATCCACGCGCTCCGAGGGAAGATATCTATGCTGGCCTTAGCTCTGGCCACTCTTCCAGCCCTGAAGGTACCTCTTGGGTAACCTTCTCTCCCTCCTTGGCATTCTCAGGACCAGAGACTGTACCTACGATTGTGACACCAAGAGCAGTATCATCAATACGACGATTTAACAAGTATAGGCAATAATAAATAAATACATAATATATCAAATAAAGTTTAAAACGAATAAATTCATGGAAGCCAGTAATAAGTATCAACTAGGCAAATTGTGCACAATTGAATAGTTTATGTTTGTGAATCAAGTATAATGAAAACATACTAATTGACTACTACCTTAAGCTCATCCTCTCAAAAGAGTGCGAATCTAGTTTGGATGTTACTAGCGGCCCAGCCAAAGGCTAACTGGCCACTCAATTCTGGAGTTCCGGTGCTTCGGATGACTTACTGCAGTAGTCTTGAATAACTAAACCGAGTTCAACCCCGTCGGGTATCACAAGGTCGAAGCTAAGTAGTGTCAACTCGATCGAATCAAATAATATTCGAATAAAAATAGGATTTGAGTAAGTTGTATTTTACTTGTCCATAATCAAATCAAATACAATTTTATATATCACGAATACTTACTTAATCCCACATTTCCAATGAATACTAAATCTGGTAGACAATACTAACATTACGAGTTGAATGTAAACAATCGGACCTCAATAAACACTATTGATGTAACTAATCTACTTAACCAGGATTTCATTGTCAATAAGAAATTATACTCCAATATAAAATGCAGTAACTTTAAAGGAATCAAGATATTTTACTAACCAATACTAAACTATTTATTTTAGTCTTTTACTGTCCAATACATGGTAAGTTTGGGAAAAATCAACGTATTACTACTTGTTAGGTGTCACTGTTTTATGAGAAGTACATTGAGTTTCCAAACCAACCCTCATGGCATAGTATTAGACTAACAAGTACCCATTAGACCAGTTATTAAGGTTATCGATTCCATTTTATAGTCATAAAGGTCTTAAGAATTCCTAAATTCCTATGGAAGTAAGGTGAGCACCATGATTATCTATTAGAGAGGATTATGGTGGGTTATTGTAGGTTAAGGATGATAATTCACCCTTAAAAGTAGGTCAAAAAAGGCCTTGGTTCCAACTTAGCGGACCCCATCTAGAGGTCTACTTGCTAGCGCGACCCATTCGTTCGCTTGAGCGGTGGCTTCAGGGGTGCGGTCGCTCAAGCGAACTCATATTCGCTTGAGCGGACCCCATTCAGAAAGATGGGCGTTCGAGCGATCCTTTTTTTCGCTCGACCAAAAGCTTTAGAAGGATGTTCACAGGAGCGAAGGCTTCAATTCGCTCGAGCGAGCTGTCCAGAATTCCTGAACACATGATTTTTCATTCATTTCTTCCTCCATCCATTTTTCAACTTCTTTTCACTATAAGCACCTGCACAAATGGAGTCTCCTTACTCCCATCTTCACATTATATAATTCTTCCATCCATTTTCATTAATCAAAACCAAATAAGTAATTTAGCCTACTCATATATTAAGAAATAGAATCATAAGAAAGAGAGTTTCTTTGGAATCAAATGGAAATCAATCATTATGCAACCCAAATTAGAGTTTATACTTGCCTCAAATAAGAGCTTTCTAACTCTTCTCACTCACTTGCTTCAAAGAACCCAAAAATCCCCAAAATATCCAAACCTTAGTTACAAAAACACATGGAAAACATATGAATATGCATGTTTGTCTAACTATGAGTCCTTTGACTCTTTTTCATCCCAACACTAAACAAAAAGGGTTTTGGTGCCTACCTCCTAGTAAGAATTTTGAATTTGGACAAGGTAGGAGGTGATGGGAGTGGTTCCTTGTCAACAAAGAAAAGAGGAAGATGAAGATGAGCTCCTCTCCTAGCTTCTAAGACACATGCACTCACTCTTGTAGTGATTGGAGAAGAGAGAAAGGGAAGGAGAAGAAAGAGAGTAGAGAGAAAGGAATGAAGGAAATGAAAGAAAGGGTTGAGTTTTATATAAAAGATTATATTGTCCTTTTTGCAAGAAAGTCCAGTAAACTTGTGTATTTCCAATTTGAGTCAATTGATACCCCACTCACTTAATAGTTGGTCAAATTAGGTAAAGTCAAATACGAAAATTGACGTACTCGTCAAAATACACGCGATGATGTCAATATGACGTGCAAATGATGTAAAATCAGAAAAATCAATAATTACGAAAAAACCCTTAACTTAACTCAATCGAGTCAACTCTATTCTAACTCACCTATTCAATGTTCAAGACCCCACTAACCTAGTCTAGAAAGGCTAATGAACACAAATTACAATAATTAGCAACTAAGTAAAATTAATTAAGCTAAACCCCCATTAATTAGTACTAATCAGGATTAAATCGAATCGGGGTGTAGTATCAGTCTGGTTGTGTTCTACATGCTCTAAACTATATATATATATATATATATATATATATATATATATATATATATGCATACACCCATCTATGTATCCATGTTACGTCTGTAATCAGTAATTCTAGCTATATCAAATTATCATCTTCGTATGTTAGAAGCAAATATTGTTGTTTCATCTGCATTATATAAACTAGGTGTCAATATTTCAAATATCATTCTTGGGATAACATTGGCTGGATAGAGTATTTGGGTAATTTCAAATTTTAGGTGTTTCTTGGTGATGCCGGGAAATTATTGTTGAAGATAAAAAGGTTTCTGAATAACTCAAACTAAAAATAAGAACTTTAGAAAATAGGATCTAAAACCCTATTGTTATGGACATATCACGTCTGGTTTCAAATGTGATGATATTAAGATCCATCAATTTTTTTAAAGCAATGGAGTGAATTTATTGCAATAAAGCAATTGAAAATAAGAAATTTCACACAAGGTTTTCCTCTCTCACTTGCGTGATTGAGAGGGATGAAGTACAATTAATGTTGTATTCGTTATAGCTTATTAAGAGCATATATGGTTTTACTCACAGTGTTAATTTCCATCTGATATGAATATTTACCATTCATGAGTGTGTTTTATTTTTTCCTTCCTTCGATAAATACTCACACCCTCCTTACAACTTGAATGTTGGAAGAGATACTAGTGTTTCTTTCTCAAAATCAATATTAGCATTAGACATAAAAATATATGGTACAGTAAGACAATGCTGTTTTCATTTATATATAGGAAAAACCATCCGTTTTGCCACTGTCTAATACCACTCGCTAATTTACCAAAAAAATACCACTCGGTAAAAGCCTTGCACCGAATGCATGTGTTTCCATCTGTCTAGTTTTTTAGCACGCAACTTATGCATTCTAATGAAATAGGTTTTATCATGTTTTCAACGGAGCCTTAGGAAGTGACTTTTGGGCAGGCATTGCTTTCATATTTCTCTTGCTTCATTTGAGTTGTCCTTGCTTTTAACTCCGTTATGTTGCCTTTTGAATTGGATTGCCGGTCCCAGGTTAGAGAAAGCTTAACATCCTATTTATTCTTGACCCCTGGCCCTCGTCAGCAAGGGCTGAGTAAGGGACTAAGTAGTGAAGGCCCTCCGTGCATGTGCTTTAGCCCACCCCGAGCCTGGCCCACATATGTTCAGGATAGAGCTTGGACAACCTTGGGCCTGGCCCACATATGTTCAGGATAGAGCTTGGACAACCTTGGGCCTGGCCACGCCAGATCCCCTTGACAGCCCTACTCTTTACAACAATATGGTGAGAATCCACTATCAAGTTAAAAGGGTCAGTAATTAGGAAAAGAATCGTGCTTCACATTGGCTAATTACTTATCAGTAATTATGCATCCTTTTTTTTTTTGAAGATTGTGCCAAAAAACTAACTTTAAGTGGTCACTGCACCAAACAGAGAACTTTAACCAGTAGTGCACCAAATAAGGAATCCGTACAAAAAAAGTAACTTTTTTCACCATTATTTTTTTATGGTCGCATTGGACCTTCATTTTATGTGTTGAGGGTCGATTGCGACCTTCGCTATAACAAGTGAGAGTCGCATTCGACCTTGAGCAAGCATAATCTCTTCATCTTCTTCTTTTTTTCTCGAGTGTTTAAATTTTAGATTAAAGGAAGAGAAGACTGAAAGATCTAACCTACTAGAAAAGTGTTACGAACTATCAGAGTGGAGAAAGAAAAAAAAAATGGGACATTTGGGCGGAGGTCCCTCGTCATTTGCTTTTACAGCCTAAGGTCCACGATATTTTGTCGTACCGACGGCAGTCCTCCCGTAAACATGATGCAGTGAAAAAGACAAAAAAGCCCATGTACACATCAGCAAAAGCAGAACTCAAACAAATTTATCTGAGTTTTGGCAAAACTTAGATAAATTTGCCAAATGAGTTTTACTAAAAGTTAACATAAGTTTTCAGAAAACTTCGATAAATTTCCTTCCTGATTTCTTCCTCTTCCTCAGGTGTGAAGTCCTTCTTTATATTGAAGATCTCACGGATTTATTCCGGGGTCTTGCCTTTGATCATGTTGGCCACCCTTTGACAGACGAGGTCCAACAGGCCCTAGATGTCAAGATAGTTGGCTGTAACAAGTAGATGGTGCAGAATATCGGTATCCAAATCCATGAACTCCTTGTCCTAGGACCTGAGCTCTTTCTCCTTCTCCTCATTGTTGTTGTTGTTGTTGTCTTCTTTCATTTGGGCGTGTTTCTTGCACCATTCAATCATCTTTGAGAGGATAGAGGCCATGACATTGGGGACGGGGATGACGTTGTTAGCACAATCGTCCTCCATCATGTTACTGATGATCTTGGATTCCCTTGCCACATAATCTTTCACGTTCTCATCTCTGAACTTTACCAGAAACTCAGATAAATTTGTCTGAGTTTTACCAGAAACTTAGATAAATTTCCCAAAACTCAGATAAATTTGTCTGAGTTTTGGCAAATTTATCTGAGTTTTTTTCCAATTTATTAGAGATTCTGGGAAATTTGTCTGAGCTCGACGATACCAAAAGTCAGAATACAGAAAATCAGATTCTAATAAAAATCGAAATCCAAAACAATAACGCTTGATGACCACGATCCAATCGAGAAAAAGAGAGGGGGAAAACAAGAAAAAGAGTAAACTTCTTTCTTTCAAATCAGTTGTAGAGAGATAGATAGATTTGGAAGAGACTTCAAATGAAAAAGTGAGAGAAAGTAAAACCGTTATCATCTTTGAAAAAATGAAAGAGAGAAAATTGGAAGTCATGGTGGCGACGAAATGTGCTCTGCAACGATAATCCACAACCATGGAAATAAATAAAAAATGGAAAATGAGAGAGAAGAAGAATGAAGGATTTCTCTGGGACAAAAGATAATAAGAGAGAACTTAGCCTAAAAATGAGGGTTGAAAGGGGAAAATTAGTCATGAAAATATATGACGTGGCATATTAGGGAACCTTTCACCAAAATATCTCCAGGTGTCTGGACTAGAGACATTAGAGAAAAAGTTGTTGTCCTTGATACCTTAGAAGACCGTGCTCAGAGACTATTGGCTAATTTACCTAAAAAAAATCCGAGTCAAAGTCAAATGGAGATAAAATATTGCCATTCCGTCTACGACTTCTTTAACGAGGAGCGTGCTGGCATACGCTGAATAAACAGACGGTAAGTGGTAGATATGTGGGTCCTCCATCGGGACATTCTTAGCCATTCAATGTAAGACAATGAAATAGGTGATTGAGATGATCATCATTTTATATCCAATGGATATCCATTGCATCTGATTTTTAGTGGATGATGACATGTCTTTTGGTGGCCTTTTGATCTGGCTTTTATTTTTCAATTTCGTAGCCAGCTACTGTGGTGGCTTGTAGATTTCTCTCATTGTCATCATAGCCCCATATATTCTCCCCCTTGTGGTATGATCAACCAATTAAGAAAACGAACCTTTAAGGAGAAATCAGCAACAGCAAACATCTCGTACACGCAAAAACCCACCAAAAAAAAAAAAAAAGACTTTTGAAATGGACAGGGCAATGCGTACGACAATACAAGAGAAAATGAAGAGAAATAAAAGTTGATGCAGAAGGAAGAAGGAAAAAGATGAAGAGGTTACACCAGCTCAGGGTCGAATGTGACCCTCACTTGTTATAACGAGGGTCGACATAGAAAATTAAGGTTGAACGCGACCACAAAAAAAAAATGGTGAAAAAAGTTACGTTTCTATATGGATTTTCTATTCGGTGCACTACTAGTTAAAGTTCCCTATTTGGTGCAGTGACCATTTAAAGTTTTTTTTTTTTTGGTAAAATCCTCTTTCTTTTTTCATTTAAAGCTTTTCCCAAAATCAAGAATATTTTTATTCCATTTTCAAGAGTCAAAATGATCATGTTAGAAATTAAAAGTCCAAAAAATTGGTTGGCCACATAATAGAGGGGCCAAAGGATGGCTTTTAAGGGGAATTTAAGATGTATGGTGCGCCCCCCCCACCCCGGGATAAAGTATATGGTGAAGTAAAGTGAGAAAGAATGGTAAAGTAGTTTCCCTTTTTTTTTTTTTTACTTTACTATATAACATTTTATCATAGTTTTATATGGTAAATATATAAAAACTGACTTATTTACAAGTGTGGTAAAGTAAAATAAATATTGATGTCATATAATGGTAAAAGGTGAGGTAAAGCAAGGTGAAATGAAGTATGTGATAAAGCAAAGTGGGAGAGAGAGTTGTAAAGTAGTTATTTTTTGTCTTGGCTTTACTTTACTATACTTTACTATGGTTTTATATGATAAAAGGAAAGTAACTTATGATAAAAAAATATAGCGATCGGACTTTACTTTACCACACTACTTTTTTTATCCAAACGTGGTAAATTACATATAAATTAAAATATTTAATAAATAATATTTTAATAGTATAATTTACTTTAATCATAGCACCTACTAAACAGCTTAATTCTAAATCTATAATATTCTTCAAAAATTGAAAAACATAAAAAATATTATAATATTGCATTATCCTATTGTATACTATTTTATTCTTGTGATATTTAAATCTGTAAATATTTTATTCGATAAACACCCAAAAGAGCCCTAAGAGTATGAGGTAAAATACAACCTGACCCTGCTAACTAATTCGACCAAACTTGACTTGCATTTGACCAGCATACCTCGACCAACAAAATATACATGTTGGTTACAAGGTAGGAGAATTTGATCCGCAATAAAAATGGATTAGGTTACAGTCAACCTACCCATCCATATAACCTGCTTAATTCCTAAATGGTTTGGTTTAGGACTAACCTCTATATATAAATTACTCACTTAAATAACTTACGAGTATAATATTTTGGTATTTAGAATTTATATAAGAAATGAGACGAGCTTGCGTTGGGCTTATTTTGGTATGCAATTTAACTTAAATATAGCTTTATGTATCGGGTTTGGCCATGCTTCTAAAGGTTGGGTTAGGTTAAACAGCTTGACCCATATGGAATATTGATTTTGTAGCTTGGGTTGAGTTGACCTGCGACAAGTGCAGTTTGAAGTTACTCGAATCATTTTAAAAATGGGCCGAATACGGGTCGAACTTCAACGCTTTAGGTATGCCAATCGAACTCCTTTTGACTCGACCCCTATGCCAGCCTTTGTATATGTTAAATCCTTTTTAGAAATGGGTCAGGAAACCCAGTTAAAACTATTGTTAGGTTGGATTTATATACATATATGTTTATTTAGGTTGTTTGATAGATATCTTAAGTTCATTAAAAATGTGAACTTCCATTTTTTTTTTTTTTTCAAAAACGTGCATTTTAGAATAAGTGAAACATATCTTTTATTTTCTGGCTATACAAATATGACAAGTTTATCATCTGGTGTACGGTAAAAAATGCTAAATGGGCTGTTTAGAAACTCTAATATAAATAATAACAGCTAATTAGATTATGGTCTAAAACAAAATCTTAAACTTTTAAATTCTAATTTACAATTAGTGCTTTTGATAAATTTATAAAAAGACTCATTTCATGAGGTAGCTGGGGCCCACCTTTAGGAGTTGTTGTAATTGTGATCCACCTTTTAAAAATCACAATGTAGAATTTTCCATTTGCATCATTTTGAAAACTCATGAGATTATTTTAATCCAAAACACATAAATTTCACATTATCCACCTCTATCCATGCCACTTCACCTAATTAAAAACTCTACAAAAAGCACCCCTTTAGCTTATTTATTCAGAGGCAAAAGCTCTAACTCGTAAAAGCCTCCAAGATTAGAAAATTAATTAGAGATTTAGCAAATGCTATAATTTGTAACTAAACTCTAAATCACAAAATAAGAGCTTATTTTTAGAGATACCAAATGGGCCCTAAGGTCTAAAATAAAAGCTCTAGTTTTTAAATTCGAACTTACAGTTAGTCCATTTATTAAAATTATAAAAAAAAAAGGCTCTTATTTCATGAGGTAAATTTTGCAGAAATTTTAGAAATTACAAAGAACCAATCATTTGCGTCATTTTGAAAATTTTATAAGGTCGTTTTCATCCAAAGCACTTGTAAATTTTCCATTGTCCACTCCATGTGCTTTTGCTAAAAAAGCTCTAGAAGGCAAAGCAGCTCCCTTAGCCATTTTTTATATATAGGAAAGAGGCTTTAATTTATAAATAAGTACTAAAAAAATAAATACAAATAGAGATTTACCAAATGCTCTAATATATATACAAATAAGCTCTAAATCATAAAACAAGAGCTTAATTTTAGAGTTTCTAAATGCCCAAACCATCCCCAGTACCCCCAAGTAACTTTGCTTTTGCTATATTTTCCTCTCTTTTACACAAGTTTCTTTATTTCACTTCTATTGAGGCGTCATTTAGCTAATCCTTATATGGGTGTTGTCGAAGAAGCGGTTACGTTAGTAGAGACTTTAGTGAGTGAGTCCCTCTCGAGTCTCAAACACAAAATAGACAAAAGGGAAAAAGGAAATAAGTTTCTGACAGTAGTCACCGTTGTAGAAGATGAACTGATGAAGGCTACTTTATTACTTCGATAAAAGGGTTATATTGGTGAAACAAAGAGTAAAATTAGGTGTTTGTTTGCCAAAAAGTCAGTTTTTACTTAATAAGGCCCTTTATGTTTGCATTAAAATACGTAATAAATTTCTAAAACAAGTGAGAATTGACTTACACAGGGTGGTTAAAAATGAAAATCAAAGATGAGTTTTCAAAAATAAGCATCATATGATATTTTTTATTGATTTTGTCTTCCTAAAAGAAAAATATTAAAAAATACCAATTTTCAAATTTATATGCCCCACAAACAAAAAGATGAATAAATAAAAATAAAAAAACACACATTTTATATGAGGAATGTTTTGGGTTTTTACATATGGCCCCAAGTAATTTTTTTTTACATGGGTGCCCTGCAATTGAAATCTCCTAGTTCAGCCCTTGACTATACCTAATACCTCCACCATGGATTGGCACAATCCATTTTTTTTTTTTTTTTTTTTTACTGTTCTAGACATTATTCTGCATGGATTTTATTGTAAAAAAAAAAAAAAAAAGAATTCATGATATTTAACCATTAAACTTTAAGGACAAAAATTTACGGGTTCAGATCACGAAGTCAGGCTGATATCTCATTATTCTGTTCATGTATAGTTTCAAATCTCTCCAATCCCAACCTTTTGTAATTGTCATGCATTTATGTGAACCCAACTTTTCTAGCATGGCCCTTATATAAAACATCGAATAAATACCTTTTAATCTCCCTATCTCATTCAGCGTCTTTTTTTTTTTTTTTTGGCTGAAGATCTCATGTAGCGTCTTTACTCTTACCATATGTATATAATATAAATGGCAAGTCTCCTCTTTACCTTACACAACCATAAAACCTCTATCACATGAATGTTGCACCAAGTCATTAATGGCTCCTGTTTATACATTTAATCACTGCCTGCGTCCTGCTATATAAATGGAATCAGGTCTGGGTCTGAATCCACCATAGACTTGAACAGAATCTTACCTATTTGTGTCGCTACTATGGTCTATGGACAAGCCCAGTAACATCTCAAGTAGCCTTGCAAATGCTTCGACTGAAAATATTGTTTCGGTTTTTCTATTGGGCTTAATTGTAATATTGTTCATATAGGTTCAATGAAAGGTCCAAATGTTCATTATAGTATCTTTTGAAGTTTTCCCCTTTAATTAATAGAGACTCCAAGTTATCATTAAAAAGAAAAAACCCTAAGAAACCCACTTAAATCCCACTGCCCCATTTTTATGGTGGAGTAATGAGCTTTAAAGAGGAATTGGGTACAGAACAAGGGCTTACGTTGGGTACAGAACAAGGGATTACTTAAAATGGAATGTGCAGTCTTCTTAGGAAATAGATTCCTATAATTGTGCGCATTCCTGGTGCAGGCAACACCTAGCCCAAATGACCATGGGTAGTCAATTTCTTTGTCCCCTGTACGTCTTATAGATGCCTTATTACCAGTTTGTTTGAGAGAGAAATGGGTCACCACTTATGAGACCCACCTGCAAGATATGCAGGGGAATAGAAAAGTTTGAATTTGTATTTCTGGTACGCACAATATCATGCTAACCAGATAATAATCTAGCCCTTATTTAAGCCGGCAATGTCTAATGGCTAATAACATACAAATTCATTGTGAGAAAATCCAATCAAATTAAAACTCATGCTGGATCTAAAGGAAAGTGTGTGTATCTAAAGGAACTGGACTGAAGGTAGGTGAGGATATATAGAAACAGGGAAATGAGGATAGAAAGGAGAAAGAGGGTTCTTTGGTAGATAAAAATATTTCCACTAGGTGGAAAGATTTAATGTTAGGCAGAGGATTTTCTGTTCACCTTAATTTGGACTCACAAGTGGTGGGAACAGTTGGGATTAAAAAGCTGATGATGATTAATGTCCATCTCAAAATTTAATAGCTATTCCTTGGTTTACACCTTTAAATATAATGGCTACACTCAAAAACTTAACGAAAACCGAGAACGATTAGGGCCTAATTAAGACAAGTGCCAACTCAAGCAAGAGCATGTCTCATGTATGAGAGGGAATGGATACATCATAGGTGAACTTTCTGTGCAACAAAGGAATGTGGAGAGGAGAAAATGTTCCATAGATTATGCAAATTCCAGAGCAGCGGGACGACTCCTCGTGTTGTGTAGAATCCGGATAGAACATAACGCTGGGGGTTGGCTGAACGGCTCAGAGGCTTCTCCAAGGTCTGCTCATTTAACAATCACACCTCACAAAATGATCCAGCCTATCGACTGAAATCATATACTAAATAAATATATGACACTATCATCATCAATAATGTACATCCAACCTTATCCCATTTATTTAGGACTTGTTTCATTACATAAAATTGAATACATAATAATTCATTATCAAATAGTTAAGGTGACGGTTGAAATATATAAGATGAATATTTAAATTGAATATTGACTTTTCTTGGATTTAAATGATTAGGATGATCAGTGGGTATTCACTTTCCTCTTCTCTTAATATTAACCTTTTTCCCTTCAGTTTTAACAACTATTTAGAATTACAAGTGCTAAAGATTCCAAAGAATTCAATTACATGATACAAATTTCCAACGGCTGTATTTGAAATGATTCCCTATAATCTATTGGCAACAAATAATAACCTCTGTTCAGTGGATCACTCCTAATCTGTGTGGGCCTCCCTTGTAGAAGTGATGTGCTTCTGCAAATCTAATGCATCACGTCCACATTCATGGCGGTATCCCTTATAATCTGGTGGGCAGTGGTCGTACCAATACTGCCTCGAGTCTGATGTTTTGGTTGGGAAATATGAATATTGAATCTGGCCGGCAAAGTCAATGGATAGGTAGCATAACTATAAAGCAGTGGCGGTGCATCATATAGATAACCTTGGGATCACATCTTTGGAAGAAGATGCAGTTGGAATAGGAGATCCAATAAGAGATAAGCTGCCATGGGCATCATGGCATAGGTCAAATGGAAGGAGAAGGCATCTTCCACACATCTTGCTCATACGACATGGCATGATTCACAGAACCTGCACACAAGAATAGTAATTATGTATTAAAAAACGCGTGACTCATTAAGTGAAAGAGGCTAACCCAATAGATAGAGTGTTAAGGCTGATGACCGACTTGGATCTTCAAAGGGCACTCACTGCACTATCGTATATTAATATAGTATAGTATAATATAATATGATGCGATGCAATGCCGCTGCACTGTAGTTCTGCCAGAGATTGGTGAGGTCTTGGGAAAGAAATTCTCCATAATTAACTGGCGCATTCATTTATGGAGGCAGCTCATGATCCCATAAATGGCACTACTATTACTTGCCCACGCTAAGAAAGAAAGGATATAAGATGTGACGTTGCATGCAGATGGGAATTGATTTGTTGTAAAGCTTCCATTTTCTCCCTCTTAAAAGCCGAGCATGAGTAGTCAAAATCTATAAATTGATGGTGGAAGATGTACACATACATGAACAAGGAGACAAATCATTTCTGACGAATAAACAGAAGGGAAAATTATCATACATGCCGTCGTGAAGCTGATAGCCCTAACACGGTTTAGAAATATATATTTACTGTGGTGATGGTCGATATATATTCTATAATTATTTAAATAATTCGTATATATATATATATATATTTTACTGTAGTACCACCAAATTACCATCCAAATTATTGAATAACTATATAAATTATTTGACACATGCCTGTGTTTAATCTGTCAAACGCTGATTGTTCATCAAGAAAAAATGTCACGTAAAAACATTTTCTAAGTGATAAAAAGGCCTTTTTTAGGGATTGGGTGAACAATGGGGATGAAAGCATTTAAATTTTAAGTTATTCAAAATGACTCTCCCTTATTTTACAAGATTTTCAAATCTAATCTCAATATGGCCTACTATCATATTAATTAATGCAAAGCAACCTTGGAAATTTGAAGAATCTTACAGAAAAAGAATCTAATCGGTCCTACTCAATGAAATTAAAAGTAAATTTGACAATGATAACTCAGCATGACGTCAGTTTTGAATAGCTAAATACTATGAATTTCATGTGCCCAATGATAATAAAACTTTTAGTTTTTAGCTTTTGTAATATTGTTTTTTTTTTTTTTCAAAGAATGCATATTTAATTTCTTATTTTTCTCGCACTTAAATACCGCTTAAAAGTTTTTTAAATTTTAATGGCTAAGACGATTTTTGAGCATAGTATATGAATGGCTCAATCAATTGAACGTTCTAGACAACATGTATAAGTTGTTGAGGCAAACTTGTTGAGTTGGACAAGTCGAGTTCGAGCATGAGGTGAGGTTTCTATCCTTAACATCAAATGACCAACTCTTTGGTGGAAATGAACACAGTCATGGATTCTGCAAATCAAATAGCATAAAAGTCTGGTCCTATCAACATCTGCAGCTAATAACATGGATAAAGTGGATGGCCCAATTGTTGGGTTTCCAATTCTCACCAGCTAGCTATCTTGAGTCCGATCTTTAGGCCCGAGCTCTCTTGTGTGTGTAGGCGGTCCTCTTCCTTGATGGAATCAATGACTTCTTCCAACCATGGAAAGGAAGGGTGTGGGAGATCATTCCGTGGTCTAAATTCTACATGGTGTGGGAGATCATTCCGTTGTCTAAATTCTATCAAACTAAATAGATGATGATCCGGCTCTAAGTTTTAGGCTCACTATATTTAATGCTTTATAAACATTGCAAACTCATTGCGATTAATGTCTAAATAGTGTCAAATTAAACCTATGCTAAATCTAAGGGAAACTTCCTGTGTCTAAAAAAATTAGACTGATAATAGGTGGAGACCCTACATAAGAACAAGAAAATATGAGGGCCAAAAGGAGTTCGAAAGTTATTTGGTAGATAAAAAAAGAAGAGATAAGATTTCACCATGTGTAGTGATAGAAACATATTTAGAAACTAATATTGATTAGGGAAACATCTTTGTCATTAACTTCGTTATGGAAGAGAAAACCCACATTAAGTTTTAACTCATGTTGCAGTTTCCTTTCCCCATCTTAGTAGAGAAAACTCACTTTAAGGGCACGTTTGGTAAACGTAGAAGAATCCTCTATTTAGAGAATTCTCTCCATCTCCAAAAAATGCCATAATCCTCAAGTAAGATTCCCAAAGAAAGTTCCATGTTTGGATGAATGGAGGATTCCTACAATTGTAGAATGTATGATTCAATGGTTATAAATACGTTTTATAAAAATTTTCAAGATCCATCAAAAATCAAGACCTCAACTTTCACTTCAAAATTGTTTGTGGTCATCTAGAAAATCCGAATGGTTCAGATTGTGCAAAGGGGACCCACAAGAATAAGAAATTAATATTTTAGTGCCTGGACTTTTTTGCAAATATCTCAAGATATGGAAAGGATCAACAGTTGAAATTTGGTCAACTATCCGTGTTTGACCTTGTAGAAATAACTACTGGTTCATATCATAATTGTGGGGCCCACAGGAACCTAGAAAATAAAAAAAAAACGGACTGGATTTAATCCCCTTGTCAGAAATTAGCATTTAACGGTTTGGGCGGCTTTGCAAATATCTCACAATTTAAGATGAATCAACGGCTGGAATTATGTGAAACGACCGTTTTGAACCTTTTTAACACTTTTATCGGTTTAGATCTTGATTGTGGGGCCCATAGAAACCAAGAAATACAAAAAATGGGTATGATCTAAATTAACGGCCGAAATCACTGTAGCTCCGCAAATATTTGGAAACGGAGAATCCTCGCATCCATTTAAGGTTTTTTTCATGTGGATCCAAACGTGAATTTTCCACGTGATCGCGGAAAAACAAGAGACATCCGCGGTGAGGATATTTACCAAACGTCCCCTGGGTCTTTAACTCATGTTGCAGTTTCCTTTCTTACTTCATTCTGGTACAGAAAAATCACGTGACAGAGTCACAGAGACAACCTCCCAATTCTCCATCTTTAATTAATCATGTTGACTGAGGAGCAACGTAGACGGTCTATAAATTGAAAAACCATAACTGTTTCTTCTCCACAACCACAAGGGCTTTCCCTCGAAAAGAGTTGCACAAGAGAGAAAAGATGGCAAATAGAACTACCCTTGTTGCCTCATCAGCCCTCTCATTCTCTATCTCCAGGACTTCTTCTTCAAGGTTTTTCATGGCAACTGTAACGCCACCTAAATCCATGTGAGTTTTCTCATGTATTCTCCTTCTCCATTATTTGTTCTCTCCGATGGCCTTGTCAGGCCGGGCCGGACTGGGCAAGTTGTTGGGGCCGTGATGGCAGCCTGGCCCAATTTACACCCACTAGGTGCGTGCTATCAATGGTCCAACAAATGGTAGCTGAATTATAATAAATTTAGTTGCTTGTGTGCAGGGATGCTGCGAAGAACAACAGGAAACAACAATCGAGCCTCTGTGACAAACAGTTAGTGGTGACTCACTCTATGCCCCCAGAGAAAAAGGAAATATTCAAATCCATGGAGGTATGGGCTGAGCAGAACCTCTTGTCTATGTTGAAACCAGTTGAGAAATCATGGCAGCCACACGACTTTCTGCCTGACCCTTGCTCTGAAGACTTCCTGGATAGAGTCATGGAATTGCAGAACCGAGCATCTGAGATTCCAGACCATTACTTTGTGTGTTTGGTAGGAGATATGATCACAGAGGAAGCCCTCCCCACCTACTTGTCCATGCTCAACTCGTTCGATGGAGTTTGCGATGAGACCGGCGCTAGCCTAACGCCATGGGCCCAGTGGTCACGGTCATGGACAGCCGAAGAGAACAGACATGGGGACCTGCTGAACAAGTATCTCTACTTGTGTGGAAGGGTCGATATGAGACAAGTAGAGAAGACCGTTCAGTATCTCATTGGCTCTGGCATGGTAACTTGTTTTCTCTCTCTCTCTCTCTCTCTCTCTCTAAATCAAAGAGGAAGATAGAAATTTGTGGATGGAAAAAAAGATTAGATGTTTTTGGGATGAAGTGTTTCCCTTTAGGCTTTAACGGTTGCAGGCTTAAAATGTTCATCTTTGAAACTACTTTCTTTATTACCAATCTTTGAGCTCAACCCAAACCTCCAGCCATTTATGAATTGGGCTGGAGGTATCAACCAGAAGTCCAGAACCCACATGAAGGCTAAAAATGTCAACCTGAACCTACAATAACTACGTCGGTTTGGTGCAGGACAAGCAAGGGTGTAACCAGAGATTTTGTTTAAGGGGGACCAAAGAGAAAAAATAAACAAAAATTATATAATTTAATAATAAAATATGTAATAACCAAATTATTGATATTGTCCTTAGTGTTCTTTTCATTGAGTTGAAATCACCAATTATTGTTGCAGTATTAATTTTTTCTGCAATCTCGAGGTAGGTACTGGTCCTTTCTTATGCATATAACTTGTAAGTTATAATTTAAAATTTAATTATTTAAAACTAAAGAAAAGGAAAAAGAGAGAGCATCCCATATCTAAAATCTGAACCATTAAAAGAAATCTAATTTGCTTAAAATCACTAGTTTATATCTCCTTTAAAAAAATTTCTTCAATCGGATTTTTCTGATATGAATAATAATAATCAAAATAAAAAAATAAAATTATATCTCTTTGTCCACGATGGGTAAAACCCCGATTGACCTAAAAAAATTATGTAATAATACAACGCAGATAGACATTGATTTTAAGTGAATTAGGTTTCAACATGAGCAACAAGGTTTGAAAATATATAATGATGTGTATTGAAATCAGTAAATTTATGTAATTTTAAAAAGATTAATAAAAGAGAAAGTGGGCCTATCATTCTTCTTCTTTATTCATATCACAAAATCTCAGCAAGTTTACAATATCTCCAACAAAATTATGTAATTTCTCCTCTTCCTCTCTTGGATCATAAGATTTAGGACAATTGTAAATAGATTAGAATGATAATGAAAAATCTCTTTTTCAATCTCCATCAAGTATTCTTTATTTGGTCTCCTTTTCTTTCTTTTCTTTTCTTTTTTTCATTTTAAAATATTTCCAAAATCAATAACATTTTTATTTCATTTTTCTAAAATCAAACCTATGTTTATAAAATCTCTAAATGAAGGAGGGGCCATCCATTAATGGATAGCAACACATAGGATGGCCAAAGGAATTACCTTATGGGATTTTCAAATGCAAGGGTGGGCCATGGCAATCATTCGTGTTGGTTGTAGATTGACATTTCCAACCCAAAACTCGGCCATTTATAAAGTGGGTTTAAAATGTCTAAAAGAACCAACTTGGAAGTGTAAAGTGTGAAATCGAACCCTGACAATGTTGGGTTCGGGTTGGGCTAATGGGGTCAAGTTAAGAATATCCTGCCACCTTTAATTTGCATTTGTGTATGTATAATATATCTACAGGATGTAGGCCTAGAAAATAACCCCTACCTAGGTTTCGTCTACACTTCTTTCCAAGAGAGAGCAACTGCAATTGCACATGGAAACACTGCAAAGCAAGCATTGGAATTTGGAGAAACAAACTTGGCAAAGATCTGTGGAACCATAGCTTCTGACGAGAAGCGGCATGAGGCCGCCTATGCGAAGATAATCCAGAAGTTATTCGATATCGACACTGACACCACAATGCTTGCGTTCGCGGATATGATGAAGAAGAAGATCACAATGCCAGGGATTCTGATGTATGATGGTGAGGATCAGAACCTTTACGATCACTACTCTACTATGGCGCAAAGGATGGGTGTGTATACCGCCGATGATTATGTGGACATGCTGGAATTCTTCGTCAAAAGGTGGAATGTCGAAAAGGTTTCAAGTGGGCTTTCCGGTGAGGGGAAGAGAGCCCAAGACTACGTTTGTAATTTGGCTCCCAAACTAAGGAAATTGGTGGAGAGATCAAAGGCAAAGGCCAAGGAAGCCCCATTGTTCTCTTTCAGTTGGATCTTCAACAGAAAAGTTTAAGAAGTGCTTTTGACTTTAGCCTTTTTAAGTCTTATAATATGAATAAGATGGTTAGACTGTCAAGAGTCTGGTTGTGTTCTACATGCTCTAAACTATATATATGCATACACCCATCTTTGTATCCATGTTACGTCTGTAATCAGTAATTCTAGCTATATCAAATTATCATCTTCGTATGTTAGAGGCAAATATTGTTGTTTCATCAGCCATTATAAAAACTAGGTATCAATGTTTGAAATATAATTCTTGGGATAACGCTGGCTGGATAGAATATTTGGGTAATTTCAAATTTATGGCGTTTCTTGGTGATGCCGGGAAATAATGTTGAAGATAAAAAAGTTTCTGAATAACTCAAACTAAAAATAAGAACTTTATGAAATAGGATCTAAAAGCCTATTCTTATGGACATCGCTTCTGGTTTCAATTGTGATGATATTGAGATACATCAAATTTTTTTTTTTTTTTTAAATCAATGGAGTGAGTTTATTGCAATAAAGTAATTGAAAATAAGAAATATCACACATGGTTTTCCTCTCTCACTTGCGTGATTGAGAGGGATGAAGTACAATTAATGTTGCATTCGTTATAGCTTATTAAAAGCATACATGGTTTTACTCACAGTGTTTCCATCTTATATGAGTATTTACCAGTCATAAGTGTGTTTTTTTTTTCTTTTCCTTCCTTCGATTAATATTCACACACCCCTTACAACTTGAATGTTGGAAGAGATACTAGTGTTTCTTTTTCAAAATCAATATTAGCATTTGACAAAATAAATATATGGTACAGTAACACAATGCTGTTTTCATTTCTATATAGGAAAAACCATCCGTTTTGCCACTATCTAATACCACTCGCTAATTTACCAAAAAAAATACCACTCGGTAAAAAGCAAGGCACCAAATGCATGTGTTTCCATCTGTCTAGTTTTTAGCGTGCAAATTATGCATTCTAATGAAATAGGTTTTATCATGTTTTCAATGGAGCCTTTTGGAAGTGACCTTCGGGTAGGCATTGCTTTCATTTCGATCTCTTGCTTTTAACTCCATTACGTTGCCTTTTGAATTGGATTGCCGGTCCGGGTTAGAGAAAGCTTAACATCCGATTTAAACTTGACTCCCGGCCCTCGTCAGCAAGGGCCGAGTAAGGGACTAAGTAGTGGGGCCATCAGTGCATGGGCTTCAGGCCACCCCAGGCCTGGCCCACATATGTTCAGGATAGAGCTTGGACAACCTTGAGACCCCCTTGACAGCCCTACTCTTTACAACAATATGGTGAGAATCCACCGTCAAGTTAAAGGGTCAGTAATTAGGAAAAGAATCGTGCTTCACATTGGCTAACTCCTTATCAGTAATAAGTAATTAGCTCTGTCATAGATTGGGAAGTTGTTTTTTTGTAGAAGACCTGCAAATCAAGCAGCAGACAGCCTCTTGAAAGAAAATGTGCAATGGCTCACAGTTCTCAAGCATTCACTTCCGTACCTTAAGTGTAATTTTCACCAAGACCAGCCTCTACTCAGTTCAGGGCATGCTGTGGTTCCAGATGCTGGGTACTTGATATTGTATTCTCTTCTATGCTTCTCTTCTCTGTATATGTTACGAGTGGCGGAACCAGAATTTTTGTTTCGTGGGGAGCACATCTTAATAGGTAGTTTGGTTTTGGGGGCAAGCAGAGGATTTTCATATGGACTTTACGGGTAGTCTCACGATTTTTATTGATTTTTTTGAAGCGCGACGCAATTTAACGGGTGCGACCACACCCGCTTCATTGTGCCTGGGTCCGCCCCTGTATCTGGTTTTGTCTGGGCCTTGTGTTCTTTTTAGGGTGTAATAGTAATCCATGTTCCCCTCTTTTCTCTTTAATACAATTCGCCATTTAGGAAAAAAGAAAAAGAAAAGAAAACCTAGACCGGCAGGGAATAGTTTAAATATGAATTCTACTTAAATTTTAAAGAGTGAACCTTGCTGCATCATACATGATAACAGAGTTTCTAATTAATTAAACATAGCAACAATAAACAAGCAGCAGGTTACCTTTATTTCATGATAATAACAAACTCATAACACATTCATAAAGTAACTAAACTTATCCTTCACCCCTAGTATCCCTAACAGATGTGAATCACATATGTATCAAGGGAAGAAAACCATGTTGGAGAGTAGCATTCCATACTTTCTCAACATCAAGTATGGTGTCACCACACTCGTGTTCATCCCATCCTTCCAGTGCATGCACTATTCCGGTAACACGCTCTGCACTCATCATTCTCCTTGGAAGCCAGTTCTGTCGCACATTCATAAACAAAACTAGTATTAGCATTTTTCTGTTTTCCTTAGGAGCCCGCTAGGATTCTTGCAAATCTAGTGTAGGTAACTTGATTTAAGCGTAAATGTAGACAACCTGATTTACCCGTGAACAAAGGTTTTCAATTGTCATAAGAAGGTTGGGTCCTCATGGGCTGGCCAGCCCATCTGGGACCAACCCTCTTTGGGTTGGGTTCGGACCTTAGGCTTTAATATTTGGGTCAAGCTTGGAGCTGAGATTTGGGCCCATTTAATATTTGGGCTTGTCTTAGATTACGTGATAAAGAGCCCAAATCCCGGCCCGGGTTGAACAAGACTTGTACCCAAATCCTATAAGATTTCTAGGAATTCTCCTCAGATGTATTTACATATAAGATTGTTTTATACTTGAATTTAAGATCTCTATGTCACTTTTAATGTTATTATTAATCAGGCTTACGCCCAATTGACTCAATGGGCTGGTTCAGGCCTATTGTGTTTAACTCAGGATGGGTTCGGGCCAGACACTTACAACCCTGTTCGGCTTGTGCTGGATATGGGCCTGTGATTCAAATGTTGGATCAAGACTGGATATGCTTGGGACTCATGTGATCTAGTCCATGATCCCCATTTTATGAGAAGTGATAGATGCCGTTAAACCAAGGTGAGGAATGGACTGTGATAGAATGAACTATGCTGAGATCTATTTGACAGAAGAATGGTTGATCAGGAGGTTGAACTCATTTGGGGTTTAAATTAGTGAAAAGCAAGAACCCCAATTTTTTTAGATTTAATTTATTGAATCCTTACACTTCTTTTTATGCATATGACAATTTATGACTTTTCCTCTTTTTGTACATGACAATTTTCAATTATGGAAGTGTCCCTCACCCTATGGTGAGGGATGGATGCACATGATGCATCTATCTCTCACCATAGGGTGAGATATATTAGGCCAAAACTTATAAACTGGTTTTAAATGGTTGATCTATTGAATGCTGCCTAACCAACCTCGCAAGAATGCATGTTCTCCAGACCCTTTGGAGCTAACATGGCCGGAGTGGTGAAATAAGTGCAATCTTTACGTATCTTCTTCACAGGAAACTGTGAGAAAGGAATGAAACATGAACCCTTTGGTGCTTTCTTTTGCTCTTCTTCTCTCAATCCATCTCCTACTATCCAAACCTGCCAATCACAACATGCCCATCTGTTTAGAAACTAATGGAATTTTGATAATTGCTGCTTTACTTAATAAATGAAAAGGGGTAGTGGGGGAGGAAGAAGTACTTGAGGTGTGTAACTTTTAGAATAGACCAGGAAACTCGCCAACTCGTCCGGAACTTGTAATTTCAGCCTTTCAAATTCAGCTTTGCAAACCGTAATCACCTGTTCCATTCTGACATTGTTAGGAAAGACCAAATACAGGATTGGTACCAATCGGCCCTTGAGGTTTTGACATGATTGTTTGATGGGTTTGATCCAGGGGTGTAAATGTGCTGGATTTTACATGTGTCGTTTATCCCCTGGTCTGGCCCATGTTGACCTAACTTGGACATATGGGTTGACTTCTCATGCTTTTGTCTGGAACCTGGCTTGAAGTTTTGGCCCAATACCTGAACGAGTTGGGTTTGAGACCCATCTGCTTGAAGGAAAGATTAGATGCCCAACCTAGCCTGACAAATATAACACAAACCTAACTTTTGGGCCATTGGGCTGTATTTAGGTTTAAGTATTTAGACCAACAACTATATATGTGAGCTCAGCTTAGACAATATTCAGCCAAGCCTGGGTCAGTATATATGAAAATCCAAAAGAACACATCGTTTACCAAATTGTGCCTGATTCCACCTGAGTCATCACTGAGTGAAAGTAATTCCGCCCAAAACTCAGGTTCGACTGTTGGGACAAGATTACTGGCATGTTCTGTTGTAGGCCTGACCCTATAGTATTGGGTCTTGATCATGGGTCCTTTCCTAGAGATAAGAGAATGTCTAATACTTAGAAATGGGTTCTCCAGCTTAATATTATAAACCTAATCAGCAACGCTACTCAGTTCCATTCATATCACATGGACCAAATATATAATCTAAGCTTGAATTTCACTTCACGGGGTTACTATATATACAGAGTCAGAAAAATGGGGGTGTATAAGATTTAACAATATATTTTACAGATGTCTAATCCAACGGTATATATCACTCCCACGTGGGTGAATTTTGTTCTAGCGCTACATATATAGGAGTGTGCGTGATATGATTGAGTCAAACCAAAGAAAGGCTGCCCACCATGCAGGTTGAAATCATATTTTAGCATTCATCATGCGATCATTTCTCATTTGAAACCGGCACACTTTTCTGCACATCCAAATGAGCACCAAGTTATATGTGTAAACCGAGTTGCCCAACTTCAGTTTACAACACCCATACAGGGCCCTTATAAGCTGCTTTGCTGATTGATTACATGACTTTAACACCTCTAGCTATTTATATCCATGACTACACATATCATCATCATCAAAGTCTTGTCCAAAAAATAAAAATTAAAACACGAGGATAAATGTAGTTATAAGCTTGGATGGAGTGTGGCTATTGCTCTACCTGGATACCTCCCTGGCACAAGCCTAAGGCAATGGCAAAGGCTCTCTTGGAAAGATTTCCTCTTAGAAAGACTTGTTTAGTTCCTTGTGGAATGCTGTTAAGAACAATGGCAACTGCTAATGAACTCCCATTAACAATTCTAATATTGAGTTTGGGGTGCTTCAGAAGAAAAAGCTCTCCATTCCTATTGAGCGCCTCCCCCTGAAATTTGAGACAGAAGCTTTAACTTCCATTAATATAATGTGAGATCGAGTCCATTATAAATGGATGTGTACTAAAATAACAAATAAATGAACATTGTTTATGAGAATGGATACATAAACCAAACCCACAGAACCCACTGTCTCTCCCCACGGGCCAGGCCGTGCTGTGCTGGGGCCTAACACTCTGCCGGGCCACGGGCCTGGCATCCCAGCCCAGAAAGGCCCGGGCTGGAACGGGCCGGGGCCACAGCACTTTGACCAGTGTGCCGGACCATGCTGGCCCAGCCCATTTTACATATTCCTGATATGCTCCGTTTACAATCTAACACTTATTCACTTGCTTGCAAAAATCTATAATTTATCACTTAACTGATGCGGGAATAAACAAGAAGTTAATAAGGATGCTATATAAGTTAAAAAATAACCTAAAAAGAAAAAAAGGGAATATTAAGATATGGACTTGCCTGATTTAACAAACCTAAGCTTATCACCTTGACCCCTTCTTCTTCTGCCTTTAGAATGGCTTTCCCTATCAAGTTATTGATAGAAGTTCTTTGCCATGATAACAAATACTGTAAATCCAAGCCATCAAATAAATTTATTATAAGAACCATCTTTGTTGTAAAGACAAGGCAAAAGCAAAATCATTCTTAAAGAGGATGGTGTCTCCTTACTTGGAAATTATATCTAGGAATTGCCCATGTCTGCATTTTGAGTTTATCCAACTTATTTCTCTCTAGTGTAAACGTGGAACCATAAATCCATGTTACAAACATGGAACCACATGTCAGTGGCAGCAACATCCATAAATACCATTTGGAAGCAAAAGGCTTAGAAGCCACGTCGGCAAATCCTAGCCGTAGATGGTAGATGGACTGTAAGGTAGTAGGATGGGTGAGGTGGACAACTTGTGGTCTCTCAATCTTTCCTTTGAGCATGGTTTCGTACAAAGTATCCGATGACTTGTCCATTGTACCGTACACGTAATCGTATATTGGCATGAAGAGTGAGTAGTTTGTCCGGAATTGGGTGTGGTGAAGAGAATGGAACCTGTTTAGCGCAATTACTGCAATGTCAATATCATGTAATTTGAAGAGAAACACAGCTAAATGCTATTTCACTTTTTAATATAGTTATTAGGTTATGTAAGCATGGTTTCACCTACAAAAGAAAAAACAATTTCTCGTGTTTTCTTTAAGTAGTGAAAAAGAAATGAGTAAAACTCATAAAGCCAATTGGGATTCAATGATGGTGATGAGAAAGAGTGTATTTCAAAATAATTACAAATATGAAAAATTAAATTATACTGTTCTCGCTACAACTCCCTTTAAGGGAAACCTACCTGATCACAGTTCCTAATTATAGCTCAACTGATTTTAAACATGAGTGTAGATGAGAGTATGTGAGTGCATGAGTTTGTGTCTTTCATTAAGTAAATATTAAAAAAAAAAAAAAAAGAAAGAAAAGAAGCAAAAAAGAGATCTATTTAACAAATTTGCTTTGCTTAAATTGGCCAAAAGAACTTTTTCTTATCTAAATGTGGCACTCATGCAAATGAATATAAACCTTCATCGATTCCCGTGGGATCGAAGACCTGCCTTGATAGACGACTAATAAAACAACTTACATTTCTTAGAAATCAATCTAATTAAGAGTAGTATGAAACTTACGTGGGGGTGTACATGAAGTACTTGAGGAATGGAAAGATGGTGAAAAGCCACTTGGGAACTAGTTCAAAGTTGCAGTGTCCCATGTTGTTCATGAAATCTATGTAAGTGAAATAGCCGAGGAACACTATAACTGAAGCTGTTCCAGTAAAAGTCGCAGTTAACATTGGTATTGAGAAGAGTATGAAATAGACAACCATTTCTGCAAATGGATGAACCACAGCTGCAAAGAAAAACAAATACATGTTATGTCTTTGAAATTGTGAACATCGATCAATACTCTTTTCGTGTGTTTGTATGGCAGGAGGAATCCAACGTGAAAAGGAAACTTATTTTGATTTTCCACATTTATTTGATGCGACACATTTTTCTACTCAAATAGAGGAAACTTGATCTGATTTTCTTCAATAAAGTGAATTTCAATTTCTTACGAAGTGGATAGGAATGCTAAATTCCTCTCTACCATAGAAACAAAAACCCACAAAACATGGAAACCCAGCCAACGTTGAACAAAGCCCCATGTTCTCTGTTTTTATTCTTACTAGTATAATGAAGTTTTTATCATTTTTGTTTTTCACAACTTAAGAAGGATATTTACACAAACCTACTTGTATTTTATAACAATTTGAAATAATTTTTAGTACTGTTGCCACCAGTTACACCAACTGGCCCTTGCCTCATATATATACCGGAACCGGATTTTGCAAGAAATCTCCGAATCGAGATCTATGTTTATCACATCCTTTGTCTTGAATGGGGTCACGATTCATCGTACAAAGAACAACAAATCTTGTAACATGATTCCTTGTTAGCTGCTCAAAGAAAATTTGCGGGAATCAAAAGAATTTGAGCTTCTTCGATTTTGCCCAACATCTGCTTAAATTTCCCTTCGAGAGGGAGAGCTAGGAATCTCATCTTAGAATATGGTTCTTAGATCGCAGGACCCACAATGTGAGGGGCCAATCTTCACTATTCTATGACCAGAGGAACTCGCTTTTTTAGATCTGGCCTGATCGTTTACTACTTAAAAATTTTCTTTCATTTTCTTGAGGGCGAGAGGGAGGGACACACTATATAATTTACAATGGGAAATTCTAAAAAACGCCCGATGTTACCCTCCTTTTTTCGCCCCTCTTATTTTTCTTGTCATGGGACCCATATTGAGTCAATTTAATCTTTTCACGCACATTACGCCTTATAAATAATCACAAATTCAAGTTTGACATTCATCCAATTTTTTCTCTCTGCTGGATTGAAATCATGATAAATGATGTCTCTAAACCATTAAATCTCAGTGTCATAAATCAAAAAGTCAGGATGATCTTATGAACTCAAGATTTTGCATATAGGTAAGTCTCATATAGGTCTTTCCTTCCAATGGACTTATTTAATCATCATGTATCCCAGTGAGCCCAACTAAGAGGGGCGCTTTCTCCTTAAAAAAAAGCTCGCCCAATTTATAATATCACTTAACAAGCAAATATAAGTAGTATATTTCAGGTCCAAGTCCGGGCCCAATGGCTTGCAACTAGGTGAACTCAGACTCAAATTAAAATAGAATACCATTTAGTATATTAATTGCCCTTCCACCTTGCTTATTATTGATTCAAGGTTCCCTGTGGGGAACCTTTCCCTGGAGGAGTAAAGGCTTCCCTTAAATAGTTGGTGTAATGGCCGGGTACCCATTGCCATCCCTAATAACTTTTCTTCCATTCTATCCAAGTGAGATTCATATTCTTTCTCTTTAAAGTTGAACTAGCATGAAGCCCCTGTGCATTGCCCATGTTAGGTCATGTATAATATATTAAAAGTAATATCTCATTCATATAAATCTATTTATAACAAACTAATTAAAAAATTTAAATCAACCAAAAAATTATGAAAACCAATCATTTCATCACTTAATCTACATCAGCATACACAAAATAAAGGATTTATATGCATTTATGCTTATTTTGAATACTATATTTAAAATTAACCTTAATTTATAGAGTTGGAAGGCATTCCTTTGAATTGGGTTACATCCCTTTGATTTGGGTTACATCCACACAAATGGACTTAAGAGAAATTTTATTGAAAATGCACATATTTATTCCAAGAGACACCTTTTGTTGAAAAGGCACATGTTATGTATTTTTGAAATGAAACATCCACAAATAGGCCCCGATAAGCTAATGTGGCTTCTCCTAAGGCGAGAATTGAGGTTTTTTTTACAACCAAAGGCACATATTTATCTCAAGAGACACCTTTTATTGAAAAGGCACATATTATGTGGTTTTTTTTTTAAAAGGCACATATTAATTTATTTTTTTTGAAAAAACACATATTATGTGTTTTTGAAAGGACACATCCACAAATGGGCCAATAAGCCGATGTGGCTTCTCCTAAGGCGAGAATTGAGGTTTTTTTCCTTTTTTTTTTTTTTCTTTTTCAACCAACATTCAGCTTTCAAGAGAAAGAATGTACGTTGCCAAAAAAACTTCAAAAAAAAAAAAAAAAACCCTCAATTCTGACCTTAGGAGAAGCTACATCAGCTTCTTGGGGCCTATTTGTAGATGTGTCCTTTCAAAAATACATAATATGTGCCTTTTAAATAAAAGGTGTCTCGTGGGCTAAATATAAGACTTTTCAATAAAATGTCTCTTGGGCCCATTTGTATGGATGTAATCCAATTCAAAAGGATGCCTTCCAACTCTATAAATTAAGGTTTTTCATAATGAATCATTTATATAGTATTCAAAATAAGCATAAATGCAAATGAGGCATTTATTTTATGTATGCTGACGTGGATTAAGCGATGAAAGGTTTGGTTTTCATAATTTTTTGGTTGATTTGAATTTTTTAATTAGTTTGTTATAAATAAATTTATATGAATGGGAAATTAGTTTTAATATATTATTCAGGATTTAACCTGTGCGACGCACATGAGCTTCATACTAGTATAATAAAAGGGTAGAAAAGACATGAGATAGTTTCTTACATGTAATGGACTCTGTGGCATTTTCAATAAAAGGTATCTCTTAGCTAAATATGTGCATTTTCAATAAAATGTCTCTTGGGCCCATTTGTGTGGATGTAACCAAATTCAAAAGGATGCCTTCCAAGTTCCAATTCTATAAAATATGGTTTTTGATAATGAATCCTTTATTTAGTATTCAAAATGAGCATAACTGCATATTAAACCTTTTATTTTATATATGCTGACGTGGATTAAGCGATGAAATGTTTGTTTTTCATAATTTTTTTGTTGATTTGAATTTTTTAAATAGTTTGCTATAAATAAACTTATATGAATGGGATATTATTTTTAATATGACTGCGGTCCAACGGGGCTTCGTGCTAGTGTAATAAAAGGATAGAAAAGACATGAGATAGTTTCTTACATGTAATGGGCTCTGTGGCAATAGAGGAGTGGTGGTGAGAGTGGTAGCGAGAGTAGAGAAAGTGGTGGTGCAGTGCTCTGTGGAACCAGTAATAAAGAAATTCCACAGGACCCATGTGAAGGAGCACGGTCAAAACTGCACCGTCAGTCCTCCAAAGGGGAATGTTCTTAGCAGCATCCAAAAGCATCTTCAACACGTACATGGAAATGCCACTCAAGATAATCTGGTCATCCCTGCCATCCATTTCTCATCAAACACATGTTAGAGAAAACAATCTCTCAATGTAATGAGAGCTATTGATATAATCCATTTCAACTCATTGGCCAAAGAGATCAACGGTTTCAAAGCATATGGTCAGGGCATGGAGGGAATCTTAATTAATGTGCAGCATATGTGGAGAAATGTAACCATGCTCGTGGCTAATTTCATTTTTAATTCTCCTTTTACCATATAATCCATTCAGATTCATTCTTCACACAGACTGAAGTCTCCAAAGCCTAAGATCCATTGAGACTCATCCTTTTACATGTAGGTTCAGGCTTGAGCTCATTTGAATTCAAGCTCGGGCTCGAACCTGACAATTCGGGTTTCGTTTGGATTTGGGCTCAAGCTCGGCTTGCCATATATAATTGGGACCAGGTATGGACTTTGTCACCATGACTACACATTGGCTACATAAATCAATGAAATGGGTGCATCGGAGAGAGTTATAGAGAGGCTAACCAGTTCCTTTCTCTATCCACCTGTTCAAAATCAATGCCTTTACTGACAATCAAGTGCTTGGTTCTAGCAGTTTGAAAACGAGCAAAGCTAATCCAAATCTGGCTGTGAAGCCATCTCCACAGATGAATAGGAAAGATTAGCATGTACAGCATATCTTTCTCTCCATCTGTCATGAACGCATATAAACTATGTGCCACCCAAGGGGCCAAAATAACATACTACAACCAAATCACACGAGAGAGAACGAGTTAGTGACCACCATGATAATTAATAATCTGACTACTACAAAGGCCATATAAATCACAAGAAAGGATATACAGGTAAAGACAAACATTACTACAAGGCAAAATGAGAGGAGAATACCTTGAAATTTCCGAGCTTTTTCCATGGCCATTCACTGAAGAGGCCTGGTTTAGAAGCCATATTGTTTCTTTGTGCCTTCTCCTCACTTGGGGTTGGCTCTCTCTTCCTCTATAAATATAAAATATAGATAGGCCTGGTCTTACACAGTTACACTGTATTACTATATTTGTTTAGAGCTTCACATGGCTTTGCCTCTCTCTCTCTCTCTCTCTCTCTCTCTCTCTCTCTCTCTCTATATATATATATATATATATATATATATATATATATATATGTATATATCGACAAGGACAAGGTGCTGACTCTTGCGTCGAGGAATAGCAATTAGGAAAGGAATCGTGCTTCACATCATGGTAATTAGTAATTAGGAGAAGAATCGTGCTTCATATAGGTTAATTAGTCACTAGAACAAAAGTCGTGTGCTAGGTCCATTCTAATGTATTAAAGTGGGAACATATTTTGCACGATTCCATTTTTTTTTTTTTTCCTTGAGGCAAATGAAATAAAAAAGGATACATGTAACATGTGGGCTCCATATCATGGTGTGATCCATGATCATTATTGTTGGATACATGTGGGCTCACCCAAATGGTCAAAGTCTAAGTTCCAACAACCATATCAAGGGTGTCAATGAACAACTGATTACTTGGGTGTCCAGTGACCCGGCTGAAAGAACAGGGTATTAGACCATCGTTATTTGATTGCGGGCTGTCATCGCTTGAACAATGAAGCATTTTAATTAGACCCCAAAATAAATAGCATTGTAATGTCGAGGTGAATTTTGAGCTAAAATGCATATTGGTCAGAATTTTTTTACTACCACTCATTATGCTGTGATGAGCCCCAGTGGAAAACAATATAGAAGGAGAAGAGAATGGATGTCACTCAATGGCTTACATGCCTAATCAGTTTCTGGATAGCATGTTTTATGTGACGGAGTCAGAATTTTCTTACAGAAGGCAAGCAATAATTGATGATCGACCAATGGTAGCTTTGTTGTACTTTTTTTAAAAATCAACAATGAAAAAAAAAAAAAAAAAAAAAAGATACACCCGGCATATATGTCTAATTTTAGAGATTAAGGCTATCCAATGAGATTTCTGGACAAAACATTGGTTATTCTAAGTTTTCAATCATCCAAAACTGGGATAAGGTAGCAATTGCCACACTCAAAAGTGTTTTTAGAAACAATGTGGCCTAATCTATTACTCTTCATATGTAGGAAGCAATCTAGGAAGCAATCAACATTTCAAATATCATTCTCGGGATTACATTGGATAGACATAGTATTAGGAAAATTTCAAATTTTGGCTTCTTGGTGATACCTGGAAATTATTGTTGAAGATAAAATAGTTTATGAATAATTAAAAGATGCCACTTACCAAGCTCATAAGAATTAATATTCATTAATTAACAATTATCAAGAACATCCGTTTGCAGTTAAGTTATACACTAGCTAAAAAGACCATATATTAGATTAATATTTTTACCATAATTTGTATAAGCTTTGGGTTTTGAATAGGGCACAAGGGTCGACTGCGGATCTTGTTGAATTGATGAACCTGATCCTCACAATAAACCAATGTCTCATGTCTAGGTACAGGTCGAAAACTTCAATTGGATACTGATCCAGGTTTGATTCCACCATCTACTAGTTCTAAGGCTGTCAATGGACCTCAAATTCCCAGTTATCTGAGGATTGTGACCCCAAAATTTTTGGTACGGAGCTTCTTACTGGATATGGAATTGATAATTATGTCAGGTTTCGGGTCTGGTTTGGGTCTCCACTTTCCACCTATGGCCTCAACGGTACGCATAAAAGGAAAATATTTGACAATAGAAGGGTTTCCTTTCATGTGAATGTGATGCATCAACAGTGTTTGTAAGTTCTACTTTAAAACAAAAAAAAAAAAAAAAGTTTTTAAAAGTAGGTTGGATTTACCATGAATGCGTATGGACCTTTGGAGGGCCCATTAACGATCCATTTATTTGTAGAATGTGGTCCACCTAATTGAACGGCCATCACCAACCAATATGAACATTGAATCCTCACCAACAAAGTGATCGAATGGTTGTCACGGCTCCGGCCCGAGATCTTATAACCCGAAGCTGTGAACTCATACTTACTTCCGTAAACTCCGAATTAACCGAAGTTAAAACGGAATTCGCAAGAGATAACATTCTCAATTACCTGTCAAATACACAACTTTTGCGAAAACATTCATATTTGACATTAACAATTCGCGATTTACATGTATACAAAATAAAGTCCTTATACATGTATCATTTGCAACATTTGCCTGTCAAACATTGCATTTACAAAACACAATGCAAATGGTAATTTATTACATTTCAAAATGAATATATAAAATAGTTTCTCAAAACACTTCTCAAAATGTTCCAACTCCTTATTGCACTCGAATACCCATTTCAAATGGTATTCTGACCATTCCATTCATTTAATCTTCCTAGAAGAACTGGAGCGGTCTCCTCCGCTGCCGCCGGGGGCGCTGCAGGGCCGGCAAGAGCAATTGAGCATGTAATGCATCAATAACACTAGTGAATACGATAGTTCAACAATATATAAACAGATCTTGTAGTAGCACATGTTAATACATATACTAAATTCATTCAAGCTATTCAATATCGATTCCAATTCCAGACAATTTTAGATAATTCCTACAATGACAATAAGCGAATAAAGCCAATTAATGGACATGTATAAGATGGTCACTACCATAGCATTCATTTCATTTACCATCTTCCCTCAAAGGAAGGATTCATCTTCCAAATGGAAGGCATCAATCAATACTCATAGATATGATTGGAATTGTAGGACTTACTAATAATGTCCGGGTCAGGGACAACTAGCATCACCACGGAGCTCCAGAACGCCCCAAATCCATTTACTACAGTATGATTAGTCATTTGTTTCATTCATTAATTCATTGAACCCATTTAGAGTTCTAATACAGCAGTTAGGTAGTGCCAGACTCAAGAGTCGATACTTTCCAATAAGCAATCCATTTATGGATTCCATTCAATTCAATAATTCCCTTAATAATAAAGGAAGGGAATAACAGTAATACCAATCTCCTTAATTGGAACACATAATATGGAATGAGGTAGATACTAATCATTTATGGTGCTACTCAATTCTACCTCAAATCTAAACAACTATTTAGGTGTAACCATTGATTTCCAAATGCATGTGCTATTCTCGATGGCATCACATTTATATATTTAATATGTGCATTATTATAGTTCCCTATAATTATCACCAATCAAAGTTTAGTCTTAAAACTAATTTAAGGAGCATTTATACTCACAAGTAGTACTCCAAATCCTCGTAAAATTCCAAGATCCAATCGATCGGGCCGTTAGGTCCAATTGATTGGCAAAATTCTCACTCACAATTAATGTCTTGACCTGTATCAGGTTCGCTCAAGCGGACTTCAAGTTCGCTCGAGTGGATTAAACAGAAAAGGATTCGCTAGAACGGACTTATTGTTCCCCCGAGCGGACTTACTATTTGCTCGAGCGAACCCTTCAGAATTCCATTCCGAAAATCTGATACTCTCACTCTTCTTCTACTTTCCTTTCTTCACTACTCATCCACAACCTACAATAGCATTGGAACCTCATATTCCCTCCTCATACATCATTCATCCATAAATAATACTTCTAATCATTCATTACTCACCTTAATAAATCATAATTAATTCCATAACCTAATGGAAAATGTACAAAAATCCATGAAAACTCTATGCATTTCTACAATGATTAACACTAATTACAAGCAATGCTTATACTTGCCTCTCTTGAAGTTTAGTGACAAAAGTCTCATTTTTCTTTAACTTGGTTTGACACAAATCTCCCACTAAACTCAAACCCTAATTCATAAAACATGCAAACGAACTCCTATGAGCTATTTGTGCTAGAAATCACTACAAAACAACCAATAGAATTTGAAAATCTTAAGAGAAGACCCACTACTTACTTGTAGTTCCTAGCAAGGAGGTCTTGAGTTCTCTTTCAAGGTTCAACACTTCAAAAATGGAGGGAATGACTTGAGGAAGAAGATGAAGATGAAGCCTCTTTCTTAAAACCACTTAAATCTCTCCTAACCTCACTCTTGATGAAGAAAAATGGAAAAGAAGGGGAGAAGATGGGCCTAGGGTTTGCTTGGAGTGAAATGGGTTCATTTTCCTTCATCTCATTCTAATATAAGGCCCTCTCACACAAAAAACCCCTCTTGTTAAGCCAAATTACATTTTGAGTTAAATGAAGTCTCATTTGGTCCATTTGGAGTCAAATGGACTCGCGTCTATTATAAAAGTTAATGTACTATTCGAAATACACACATTTGTATCAAGAATTTACGTATTTGACGAAATACGTAAAAACCCGTATTTACGAAAAAATTCTTAGCCTACATTGTTTTGAGTCTAAACTCAATTTAACCAATTCAATTTCATTCCAATATTCTTAATGCATCATTTGAGACTAATTTGTCTCTCTTTGGTCATTAACCTTGATTAATCCAATTACTCATACTTAATTAGCATTAATCTCAATTAATTAGCCTTAATCATAATTAGTTGAGTCGGGGTGTAACAATGGTTGAGTGGTGATGTAGGGATCTTCTTTCCCCATAATTAAGTGGCACATTCATTAATTGGGCAGCTCATGATCCCATAATTGGTTCAGCTTTTACTAGCCCAATAAGTAATTATCTCAATAGTCGGTTAATCCTCCATGTCTAATAAACTAAAATGTCTCCATGCACATCTCTTTGAGAGAGAAAACGGCCATGTTCGGGAGTTTTTGCTAAAAAAGAATACGTCCATCTCATGTGGGGCCCACCTGCAGAGAGCAATAAACAAGTTTGAACATCGATTTTCGGTAGGCACAGTATCACAATAATCAGAGGATGATCCATTCGTTAGATTTAGACCCTAAACATTTAACGGCCAAAATCATGCAAATTTATTGTGATAAAAAGAAAATTCATTGTGAATAATGTCTAAATAGTGTTGAATTAAATCCATGAGAAATCTACGGAAAACTCCCTATGTCTAAAGGGATTGGACTGATAGTAGGTGGAGACCCTATATAAGGTTAAGAAAATGAGGACATAAGAAAAACGAAAATGAGGGCGTAAACTAGATTAAAAGTTATTTGGTGGCTTATAAAAATGGAAAAGATTTTATTATGTGGAGAAAGATTGTGTCGGGCAGAGATTTCCCTAATTTGGACTCACAAAGAGGTATCCCTAGGTTTATGCCCTCATATTGATTAGGGAAACATCTTTCTCATTAACTTCATTATGGAAGAGAAAACCCACTTTAATTCATTTTTCATGTTGCATGTTGCATGTTGCAGTTTCCTTTTTTACCCACTTTAACTCACGTGTTGGGTTACCAAAAAAAAAGAAAAAAACACCTCAAGTGGCAGTTTAACAAAAGAAGAAAAGAAAGAAAAAAAAAAAAAAAAAACCACCATGTGACAGAGACCACGTCCCAATTCTCTCTTTAATTAATAATGTTGACTGAGGACTGAAGTAGATGGTCAATAAATTGAAAAATCATAAACTGTTCCTTCTCCACGTGAGCTTTCCCTTCAAATTAAAAGAGTTGCACAAGGGAAGAAAAGATGGCACAGAGCACCTACCCTTGTTGCCAAGGACGGACCGACATGGCCCTCAGGTCCGATTTAGATTCTCCATAGAATTTTAATGGGGCCTTGGAGTAGCAGCGGGTTTACGCCGGAATAATCTAGCCAGTAGTCGCCCTAAGTCGGAATTAAAATCCTCGTATATGTGTCTGGCTATATGTGTAATAGGAGAGGGAAGCTAGCTATGGAATAATGTTGAACATGAGCCATCTTTTGATCCAAGGACCGATGTTTCAAGTATCAATATTATCTGTATAATATTAGTGCTAAATATATATTATTGTAAGATAAGTTTAGGTTTTTGGTTCTTATTGAGATGGCATTGGGAGAATATTGTTGAAAATAGAAGAATTTGAAATTACTTAAAATAAAATAAATCCATAAATCTATCAAGTGGAACCATGTTCTATTGAAAATATATCTTGGATCCTAATGGTGGGTTTGTTACCCACATCCTGGTTAGACAGCTTCCAAATGTGACTGTTGCATGTGTGTTGCGGGATTGTACGTGCACCTGGGGATTAGTCTTATCGGATCAAGTACCAAAGGAATACCCTAGTAAGATAAAAAAGTAAAGAGGAATTTACGGGGAAGAACCTCATAGGACGCTATACGTCTAATGAGGACTCAGTAGGAGGTTGGACACGGGAGGGATCCTTTAGCCTCAATTCGTCTTTTTTCGTTTTTTCTTTTCTTTGGGATGGTCGATATCGACCATCAACCATAATGGACATAAAAAATCTCCACCTCTTCTTCCAATCCCCTTTCCCCCAAATCTCCTCCCCTTCATCTCTATGAACCCTAAGTTTGGTGGGACATGGAAAATCTCCATCTCTTCATCCAATCCCCTTTCTCCCAAATCCCCTTCCGCTTCATCTCCATAAACCCTAAGCCTCCTGCAGATGTGCGCCAAAGGCCGACCCCAACGAGACGTGCCTCTCCAAATGGGGCTCCTCTCCACCGACCCCTCCACCACCCTACGTCACCGACCGCCTCGGCAACCTCTTCAACAAGGAGCACCTCGTCGAGGCCCTCCTCGCCAAAACCCTCCCACGTGAATTCGCCCATATCAGGGGCTCGAAGGATATGATCCCTAATTTGATGGGTCAATACTCCTCTTATTGAGAATGATCATTCAAACTGCGAAAAAGTGATCATGAGAAGACCATAACACCTCGTAAGCAGTCTCTTACACCGATACGAGGGAGAGACACTCTTTCTCAGTTACATGATGCTGACGAAGGGAAGAAAACATTGACCGTTGCTACACTGGTAAACCGCAAATTACAATGCAAGCATAGTTTAACACATTAGAAGAATACCTAACTACAACTTGATGATCACGGAAACATGGTACAAGGCTAGAGGTGAAAATTATAGATTTTCACAGGCACATAATTTATAAGCACAAAAGGCATCATCAATCATTCAGAACATGGCTGTTGGAGACCGAAATCATTCTCTACTTTCTTACGTTATTCTTGATTTTGTTGTAATTGTTAAGTTAGATGTAGGTGCGAATGATCCCCAAGTTAAGAACATAAAATCGGAACTCATCTTCAAGTAACTCATCCAACCCCTTGTCGAACATTACAGAATAGTCGATATCTACCATCACAGGTTAGCCATGACGGTTGATATAGACCAATTTTTCCGTCAGATTTCCTCCAATCTAACTGACAGAATAATCGATATCGACCATATCGCAAAACATCAAAAATAAAAATAAAATGGCCACATGAGGACTCCACCCGTATCCAATGTGAAACGGGGTCCTAGTAGGACGTATAGGGCCCTACGGGAATTTTACCGGTAAATTCCTCAAAAATAAAACAAGTGGTAATATTGTAAATACATACTATTTTTTTATAAATATTGATGGGAACATGGTGTATCTGTATCCTGCACGGTGGATTAATACTATTATGAAATACAATGTGGCCACCAATTTGGTCAGGATCTCAATAAATTCAACCCAAATAACTGAAACCATGGTGGAGTCTATCTAACTGTAATGGGTCCATCCAAATGCTGAATTCTGTTATAGCTGGCCTTATATTGATAAGGCCAGGCCCGGACCAAATCATAGGTTGCTAGACCTCGACCCGAGTTAATCAAGATTAACTCTAATTAATCGAGATTAAGGCGATTGAAGCATGATTAATCAATTTAACGGTGATTGCCAAGACCTGAGCTCAAGATTAAAGATAATCTTGAGTCGTGGCGCATATTTATTCCCGTGAACTTCAATCACATAAAATTCACAAGGGATATCAATTACACATCATGCGGAATATAAACAAATATACATTGCTTATGTATAAGACAAAATTCATTTACATCATGTACAAAATTTATCACTTGTCTAATTAAATACAATGCGAGGATCAAAAGTACAAAACATTCCCAAGTCATTCTAACTCAAAGTTTTCCTTTCAAGTTTCGTTTCAATATCATACTCAAATGACATTGCTTCATTAATTCCATTCAATTAATCCTCTTGGAGGAACCTGATCGGTCGTCTCCGTTGGCGCTGTGGTCTCAGAGGGACTGGCATGGGCAACTGTGCCTGTAATGCTATCAATAACACTATGAATTCGACAATTCAGCAATGTATAAACAATTACATGATTTAACATGCTAATACATAATTTTATTTGTCTAATCCAAAGTTAGACCAATATAATTACCATTTAATTCAAATCAATATGAGTCTTTCATATTTGGCAAATCTACAATAGCATTTCATTTCAATTCAATTTTCATTTTCCTAAAAAGAAAGAATTACTATTTTCATACGGAACGGATTACCATTTTTCAGACGGAAGGATTCATATAATGTTAGGATTTAACAAAAACATCAATCTTCCATTTAACTTTCCACCTCCCGGAAAGTACGCATTAAAGATGCATTTTCATTGTACCTACCATTTAATTATTTCAAATATAAATCTATTATCTATTGTGTTCAAGGCTTCAAGCTAGTATTCGGGGCCACACTATCAAATCCATGGACTCGGGACTCGGGCCACCCAAATTTTGTCAATGGACCGAAAGTCCGTCACTCTGACCTAACATTTAAAAAAGTTTCAAGATTACAGGAGCCTGTTTTCACGTTTTCTGTGAATTCTTTCACTATGAAAAAAATTTCGAATTGTGGGGATCTTACACAGTTTTGTTTATAATAACGACCGACCTTGATCTTCTTCTCCGGGATAAAAATGATATCTGTCAGTAAATCTGCAGGTGGTTATATGAGAGATCATCATGGGTTGATGGGAGATAAATCAAACTAATTGATGGGAGATAAATCAAACTATCTCCCAGGCAAGCAATGGCCAGGCATGTAGGACCCACCTGACCCTGTTAATCTAACTCCACTCCCCACCCCTTGTGAATGCTAGTACTGAATTTACATTTATCCAAAAAAATTTTTATTTTTTTACCGATGATATAAAATGCAATAAAATGGTCATTAAATATGAGGGTCATAGATTAAAAGATTAAGATGATCTAATGGGTCAAGATTTTACATTCGTAGGTTTCATTGGGATCCTCTCGCCACTTATTGGCATACATTAGGTGGGCTCCAATGGAAACATCACATGGCCCTATGTGTGAAAAATTAGGCCTTGAACCATTAATCTTTGGCTCTCCAGGTATAATAGCTTCATGTGACGTATGTTTTGAATTAATCCAATAATCCGAAACCATAATACCGATCATGTATAATATATTGAAATAAAATATTATAAAAAGAAAATTCATATGTGTATGCATGATCAATCTGTAAGTAAGGTCGGGCACATCTCCAATCTAAGTGAAATTTGAGAAAGACCATATAAGAGCTAATATGTAAAATCCATTTTATGAATTGCAGAGGCAATCTATTACTCTCTTATTTTAAGAGACTTTTTTCAAAATGAAATGTCTAAATCATATAGGCACAGTATCGATCATATTAATCAGAGGATGCAAACTTATTGTAACAAAGTATATATTAGAGATTAATTAATGTCTAAATCAGAGTAAAAAAATTAAGAACTATAGTGCCAAATCATGGGAAGTTAACTCTTTCTGAAGGGATTGGGGGTCGATCATCCGCGGACATATAATATTAAAAACCTTTGGACCAAGTCCAGCCCATTTAGTTATTGAGCCTACCTTCAGTCACAAATCTAGAAAATCGTCCCGATAACAAGGCCCACACTACAAGAAAAACTGCTTTTAGCGGGGGCCGGCGGCCGCCGGTAAAAGTGGTTGCGGCCGCCGGTAAAACCCATAGCGGCAGTCACAATGGCCCCCACTTGGCGACGGTACAGATCGGGTGGGTAAAAGTTGCAACGGCCGCCGCTAAAAATAGGTTTTAGCGGGGGCCAGTGGCCGTCGGTAAAAGATAAAAAAATAATAGCGGGGGCCAGCGGCCGCCGGTAAAAGCCAAAATGGCCGCCGGTAAAAGCCTGGCCGCCGCTAAAAGATATATTTTTAAAAAAAAAATACTGCTTTTAGCGGCGATCATATGGCCGCCGCTAAAAGCAGTATTTTTTTTTTTTTTTCAAATATTAGCCCGCATAAAGCACAAAAATATCTACCAAATACACAAATACACCCAACCAACCGAAAAAAAAAAGACCAAATCCAACCTCCCAAAGTAATTACCAAATACACAAATACACCCAACCAACCAAAATAAAATACCAAATCCAACCTCCCAAAGAGATGTAGGAATCTGGCCTCTTTGAACACCTCATGTACCTATAACATTTCATGGGTAAAGTAAATCAGGTGACAATGAAAATTTAATTTATGAGTACAGAAAACCACAACTACATTCAACAAAAACAGACCACTATATGAGAGCTGATGACCGTGGTTTCAAAATTTCATTCAACATGATGACATGTGAAAAGTCATGTGAATCTATATGGCAAGTGTGAAGGACACATATATATATATATATATATATATATATATATGATGATTATGGCTAACCCTAGCTGCTTATTTACCTGTATATTAGAAGATCTTAGCTCATCAGTTGTGGGGTTCAATTTGTGTGCATTGTCCAGGTTTTAGAAACAGAACCAGAACCAGAACTAGAAAGGGAACAAGAAAAAAAATCAGCAGGAGCTAATTGTCGCTGCTGCTGCTGCTGCTGAGCTTGATAGCTTTGAAAGAAGGATGAAGCAGACCCAGCTCGTCCTTGACGTCTAGAGGATTGCTGGTGTCGTTACGAATCCTCTTGACCCTTCTGCTGGCGAGTGACTTGTGGGTGAAGCCATAAATCTGCAGGATCTGGTTGTCTCCAAAGTTGAAGGCCCGGTCCATCTGCTTCAGGCACCTCTCCACGGAGTAGTCCCTAAACTTGCCGCAGGGCTTGCAGCCGACGAAATGGGTGACGAGGGGCCAGCGGTGGTCTATTAATTGGAACAACAAAATGAAACAAAACCAAGAAGAGTCATACAGAACAAGTGAACTATTATAGGTTCTTTGGATATGATGGGTGGCAAAAAAATATAATAAAATAAAGGATCTTTCTGATACAAAATGGAAAAATCTTAAAATCACCAAAGCATCTACCTGATTTCACCATGTTGCCGCTGCCCAAGATTTAGAAGTATAATTGCAAAACCAGTCCCAAGTACCTGCATAATAGATCAAACCATAGAAAGCAGTAAGTGAAAAACACTTGGATGCACGAAACAATCCATTCATTGGTCAATCACGTTTGGGAATGGTCGGTCTAATCCTTATTCAAGTCGAAAAGCAACTTATAAACCATTTTCTCTTGCACGAAGTTGAAAATTAGGATACTGTCATGATCGTAGACCCCTCTCCCAACCAGAACAAGTCTAGTTGATTGTTAATTAGCATCTACCCCAAAAGTAAGCTTATACTACTACATTGTTGGCCAACAAAAATCTACAGTATTGCAAGCACTGCACAGGTCATATATCATTTAGCTGCCTGTGAATCTGATGATTTGGTCCATCTCACTTCTTTTTTATGTTTACAAGGGTTGTGTGAAAAGCATCTTATTATTAATTTTCAGTGATAAATGATACGACGATCCTGATTACACCTCAAATCTGTCATGAGGGAATGCAAATTTGTGCAAGTTCCTGTATGTACACTCAACTATGACATCATCTGAGTGATTTAATAATGGACAGACACTCTGAAGATGGAAGCAATCAACTCACCTGATCATTCTTATCCATCAATATCTATGATCAAAATTGCATTTAGGTGTGTCTCCCGGGTGAGAGAATCAACTAACTGCTTATTAATGGGGCATAGTGGAGCCCTGCTAGTTTAGTTAAAATTTTCCTTCAACTTATATTTCTAGTCAATAAGTTGGAAAAAAAAAAAAAACTACTCCCAAACTAAAAGTGCACGATACACAGGAAGGTGAAATTTGAATTTTGATTTTTTTTTTTTTTCCCAAGAACAAATGATAATTTTTTGAACTTCCCATCACTGAACATAAGGCCAACTAGGAGGACACTCGACATACTTTTCCATGCCAAAGAAGAAAACCCATGACATGGATCAAAACATTATACCTCAGCAATGGTCAATGGCTCTAGACAGAGTCGGGCATCAGTACAAATATCCTCCCTTGTCTAGTCCAAGAGATTTTCATCTCATCTGTATGTAACAAACAGAATCCTCATTAGAAATCTGCATTCAATGAAGTGAGCACAAGCTTAAGAAACACAGACAATCCCACCTCATACTACAGGTGGTAAGAGCCTGCATGTCCTTTCCAAAATATTAGCTCCATTGAACCACAGGGCCATCCTTGTAGACCAAGAGGAAGACACACCTGCTGCTGCCAGGGAAGGGAACTGCTTCACCACTTCTGGGTTAGCAGATCTATTGAAGCACAAAGCAAACTGCAAAATGATCATAACAGTTCTCTATGCTAAAATCCAATGCACTTGACTATCTTACTCCTATGCGAAACAAACCACTGCATAATAATTCCATCCAACTCAATCCACAAACGCATGAACGAAAAACTAAAATTATGAGAAAGACACTACTAAACTACAAACTGGCCGGATAACAAATCTAAATAAATTAAACATTTCTACACATCAACGGTAACTAATAACTATATCATACCAATTTCTGCCAAAAAAAAAAAAAAAAAAACATCATATCATACCAAGTTTTCAGTTGGAAAGTAGCAAAGAATGTCCTGTTGGCATACTGGAAACAAGAGGATGTCGCAAAGGGGAATAATGATGAACAAAAACCCCTAGCAATTGAACAAATAGCTGAGGTAAGTGGGGAAGGAAAAAATGGTCTTTGTTTTGTATTGACAGACTATGCAGTGGGGAAAAAAGTTTAGAGAGAGAGAGAGAGTGAGAGCAGACAATAAATCACGGGAGTAGGGAAAACAGAACTGTTACAAGGTGGAGAAAGTTCAAAAAGGAGGACATACCAAAGGAAGACAAATCGGTAGGAAGGAAAGGGTGTTCTTTATCCACAAAGAGAATTTAGTTTAAGAAAAACTTTGCTTTAGTTAATTGTCATTCATAGTGGGTAAAAAAAAAAAAAGTGCAAAAAAAGTGCTCTCTCACACATACACAAAATAGGTAAAACTCACCTCTCTCCTCTTTCCAATCAGACACCAATACATGGAAACACCCAAGGGAAGAGCAGCCTCCACCAAATCTACCCTCATTTCTCCAAATACAATGAACCCGAGAACAGGCGGACAGAAGGTGAGTCTCACTCCCACCCCCACCCCCACCTGAAAGAAAAACACACACCCATGCACACACGCGTACAAACCAAACACATACAGAACCCCCCACTACACACAAAGCACATACAGAACCACCCACGAACGTAGGTTTAAAAGAGTCTCGCCAGGTTTACCATCCTTCAAACAACTCCAACTCAACTTATAACAGGTGAAGACAGACCCAACCCGGGCTTAATCCTGAACATTAAATAATCAAACTACTAAAAGCCCCACAAACAACAGGCACCAAATCTGAATTGTGCAAGTCCCACGTATGAGAAATGAATCAACTTAGATAGCCAACTGAAATGATACTACAATGAAATTAAATATATATTTAGTGTAGTATCATCCTTTAAGCATCAATATGTGCAATAACTAACCTGTTCCTGACAAACACAGCAGACTAAATGCATAGAAACAAAGCATGTTAGCAATGCCATTACCGTATACACAAAGTGTCGCTATCATATGAACATAAGCAGTAAATGAACATTTTCCATTTCCAAGATATCATATAACAGAAGATCCAAGATTACCATACCGGATACATCCCCGCCAACCATTTTGTGACAACTGCAAGATCCTGGCGCCACTCATGTTCACAATGCCAACAGCTGGCATCTCGCACAAGATTGACTGGCCCCTTTAATTAGAATAAAAAGGAAATATCAAAAGTAGAAAATGACATTGGTAAACTCTGAATTCACTAAAAGCCCTGAAGTAAATTACACTGCCAATAAAAGAAGCTATCTTAGTATCACACACAGACTTCTTCAGAGAACTTAAAAACAAAATTTTATGACTACATCGACTATATGCAATGAAAATGAACTGCCATAATGGCAATAAGTATATATTCCTACAATAATATAACAACTTACTTGAGAAGGCTGAGTCCAAATAGTTATTCTCCCATGAAAATTAGCAATTAGTAAAGCGCGAGGACAAGGTGCAGGAGACCATTCCATAAATTGAACAGAATCGCGCGGAGAATCTGTATAAGGTAAAGAAAGGATAATTTGATAGACAATGGCCCAATACCCAAAAACAAAACAAATAGAAGACACTAAAATAAATAAATAAATATCTGATTTCCCTGGTTGTTACTCAGCTGGTTAATTCTGTGTCACAAAGCAGATATAAAGGGAATGAGAGAGAGAGAGAGAGAGAGAGAGAGAGAGAGAGAGAGAGAGTGGGAGGGACCTCTAGCAGTTTATGCATATCATGTCCACAGACTAATACATGCATTTAGCATGCAATGAGAATCACTGTGAGAAATTGAGTACAAATATTTACCTGCAATAACATTGAAAATAGCACATTCGGTAGGCCGCTCTGGGTTGACTATGTGTATAGGTATCCAAAATGGAGGATTTGCATTAGAACTAAGAAAAAGGAATTCGGCATGTTATCAACGAATTGTAAAGAACTTGTCAAAGGAAACGAGATTTTGATTTCCTTTGATCTTAAAGAATACTATCAATTTCTGTTCTTTGTATAGGACTAAAAAAAAAAAAATCTAAAATCGTTGAGCCTGCCAGTAAATGGCAATTGCATTCAGTTTATTTCCTTATGGAAGAGTGACCGCCAGTTAGAAACAAGAGAGACCAGTCACAGAACAAACAGAAAAAATATCAGGTGATAAACTAATATTTAAAGAGACCCAATAATACAAAAGAAACAAGAAAAAGGACCCACTTCTGTATTATTCTTAAGTGCATCCGAAACAGAGCAAATGCATCAATCAAAAAGATGTAGTTACCAGTCCCATTCTTCATCTATTTGCTTGTAACCAACGCCCTGCTTGTTGACCATTCGATTTCGGGTAAGGAATAGCATGCTACCATATGAGTGCCACAGCTGATAGATGAGGCCTCTAAGAGCACATATGATGAGAATATGTAGACACCAGCTGTATCTTTGGCCATCTTCATATACCCATGAATGAAGAGCCTTTGCCACAAGAGGCCCATATAATAGATACTGTCATACACAAGAAACACTCATCCAATTACACAAAACCCAAGAAGAAAAACACTTGAAACATTGATTAAAAATAGTAGTGGGGGATGCAGTTATTTAACATACCTTGAGGCAATTAAAGCAAAATCAAAGAGCCCTTTTTCATAATAAATAGATGTGCAAGTGCAGCAATCTTAATAGAATTCAGATCAAAAAATTGATACCTATAAATCCTCTCTGGGGGAATAGCAGAGCAAGATCTAAACCAACCTAGTAAGGATCACGACGCAGATGTGAACTTGAGATGTTCCCAATCTCATCTCGATAGTAAACAGAATGCACCCGAGGCGGCAGTGTCAAAAGAAGACGCTTAAATGAAGACGCACCACTAACAGCATAAAATCGAGGGAAAGAAAAAAACAGTATGCATTGTCCTGGTGAGTAAAACTAGCCGACAACAGTGAGGCCCAATCCATCTGAACCATAAAAATGTGAAATTCAATTATTTAAAACTTTACCAGGACCTTCTGAGTGATAGGTGAAAGGCCCAATCCATCTGAACCATAAAAATGCTTGTGAAATTCAAGCATATAAGAAAAGTAGAATGTATGGTGTACATTTGGTGGTGTGGAGGTTGGAAGTGACTTTTCTGTTTAGCACCCAGCACAATGGAAGAAACAAAGTCCACATAAGTAGAAGTGGTAGCCTACCCGGGTGGGTTCAAAGAGGTGGCAGGGCCATTACCATCTTCTTTCCTGTAGAAAACTACAATCTTTAAGGCCACATTTTTATAACTCCGACAGCTCAAAAGATAACTTTGCTTTTTCACAATTTAGTACAGTACTTTGTCAAGCTGAACAAGGAAAATTTTGAACCAATTTTCTCCATTATGAGAAAAACCTTTTCAGTGGAGAGGAAGCAGGTTTCAGAACACTTTTCATTATGCTTGTGGAAGCAAATTTCCATGGAGAAAGGAATCATAACATTACTCAAACAATCCCTAATTGAACTTAATATTGAAATTTAGGCTTCTATTATAGTGATATCAAAATAAAATAGCTGAGGACCATTCATTGCCCAGATTGGCAGGGAATAAAAAATATTCCATGTTGGATTGGTGATTAAATTGGGTGTAGTGTGTTTAACATGCATCATTACACAATTATAGTAGTGTGTTTAACAAACTTCATCATTATAGCAATCAGAAGTCCATTTATCCAATATTTAGGATCACTGACCTATGTAATCTTTGGGCCATTGGCCACCTATGGTGAAACCCGAATTGTAGATACCCAAGATTTTCCTGAGTCTTTTTTTCATTTTTCTTTCTTTAAGATTACAATCTCATTATTATAGGCAATTGAAACACAGAGAAGAGATTGAGAAATGGCAAAGAATATTTAATCACAGGCACATTATAACTGAGAAATCTGGCTGGGCTTTTCCCACAAGTATGCCATGCTCCCAACTAGTCATCAAACCAAGACATGAAACCTGATTCATTTTCTCCTAGTAATCAATTGGATGGGTGTCATAAATGAGGCTGGCATGGCATGATAATGTAAGGATTCCGCTGCCACCACGAACAATTATGAAAACTTACATACCTGTCTTAAGGAAGGATTCCACTGCTACCCTGAATCTTGCCCTGTTCATAGTATGCAACACAACAGACTTCAACGAATCTACTTCGACGAATGTATGGAGGAACTCTGACTAGATCTACTTCGACGAATCATGGCAATCTTCTAAATTACCTAAATCACATAATCAAATATAATCCATCAAGAATATGGATTTGAATTAAATAAGTAGACAATAAATGGGCAATAATGTGGTATCAACATTAGAGGTATCAACAAAAGACACTAAATTCCATAAGAATGTTTCTTTACAACCATGCTCCTTTACTTCATTTGTGGGGGTAATACTTCTTGTGATCAAATATCGATTGACTGCTTGTTCAAATGTGATAAATGGAGAGAAGTATTAGTTGAGTACTTGAGTTAAAATTATCCAACTTATTCCTTTCATATCTGTAGAGGATGCAATCTTGCAAACTAGCAAGTGACAACTTTATATAGCATTGGACGGGGGCAAGAAAGAAACCCAAAGACGCTTGAAAAAACTACCAAACTGAGATGAATCATTTGCCTGGCCAAAGAAGAGTTTTATTGGTAGTTTTTAAGCAAAGAGAAAGTGTCTGCTTTTCCTGTCAACCCCTGAGTAGATGGGGGGAAGGGGCAGCTTTACAGTTCAGATTCAGATCCACAACTTCAGACCTTTTCTACCTTATAGATTTAGATTGATAGATGTGGCCCTTATAAAAGGGGAAATCAGATTGATGAATTATATTGAAATTAAATCTACCTTTTCTGCAATTTGAGTGATCAATTGGCGGCATGGTTATAAATCTTCTGACTTTCTAATAGGCCTGAAAAAGTACATTGTAACAAACCAGGTAGTCCAATTTGACAAAATGTGACTCTTTTCAGCACCTTATTACTCACCCTTTCCAGTGGATAATTTCCTTGCTAAACATTTTCTAACCAATAATGTATGTCCAATAATTCGCAACCAATCATGATATGTAAATTAGAATGTTAATTACCTAGCAATGTTGTGATATTTCGAGAATAAAGTGGAAAACTAACAGAGACATAACAAAATTGTGATATTATCAGGGTAAAATGGTAGAAATTAAGAAAATTTGTATAATATGAAGATTAATCACATAACTAATAAAATAATTAGCACAATCATATGAATTATTGAATTCATTTTAAACAATATATATTATCATAGGTGGGCCCCATGGTAGAGTTAAACAAATCCCACCGACCTAAGCTTCTGGGAGGCTCAAACGATTGGAAATCATTTCAAGAAAGAAGAGAAAGCGAAAAAGATGCTAAAATAAGCTCGTCCAAGTTTTGTGTGCGTTTGGATGTTAACCCGCAATTAGAAAAAAAAAAAAAAAAGTCCAATTTTCCATGGATAATTTTATCATAGTCCCATCTGTGCTCCAATTATTCAACCCGGCTTCTATGAATCTATGATATGAAATTCGATCAATTAAAAACTTACAGCTAAACAGGGGGCGAACGCGTAAGGAATTCCAGTCCCTCTAATCTCCAATGCAGTAGCCTTTCCAATCCTCAAAACCAAATCCGCGTCCCTGTCACAAACAACCAACAGCAGCAAAATCCATCAAAACTTGGTAATTAAGCTGACAACAAATTGATTCGTTTGGGATTTAGATGTCTTTCCATTGCCCAAATAAAATAAAAACAAAAAAAATAAATAAATAAATTCAAATTAGGATCTGCCTCAGCTTCAAATCTCTTGATTGATGATTCCAAAAAATGCAATTTGCTGAACATCCAAACGCAACCAACCAAGAAAGGAACAAATTCTAATTCTTTATACCTAGTGGCTCCGAGGCTGATGTTGTGAGGGAAGGCGGTGGAGCCAAAAACATTGTTATGGCCGTGTACAGCATCCGTACCGTAGATCATCGGAATCCCGAGCCGCGACGAGAGGGCCGCTCGCTGGTAGCCGTCGACCATGTCGGCCCACATGGACGGAGTCCAATCAGGGCTCGGAGCGCTATCTCCACCGTTCAAAACACTTCCTAAAACCAGAGAGAAAAAAAAAGAAACAGATTCATCTTGCAATTCTCTTGTCGAAGAAGAAGGAAGCTTGAATTCTAACAAAGATCTAAGAGAAAAGACAAGAAAAAAAAGGTTACCGATGGAGAGATCGCGAATGACGTCGAAGGAGGCGACGGATCGGTCGATCTGAGTCATTTGGCCAATCTTCTCCGCCAATGTCATGCGGGAGAGGAGATCGGAGATGCGGGCCTCGATCGGAAGGCGAGGATCTCTGTAAGGAGCATCATCTCCTGTTGCTCTTCATCCAATTGTTGTCGTTGTTAAAAGTGCAGAGAACAACAAGAAGAAGAAATGAGAGCTGGAGTTCATCATCTTTCTTCTTAGTTTGTTAATTTCCACTGTCTGTGTGTGTGTTTCTGATGCAAGGAAAACGATCTTCTTCTTCTTCTTCTTCTTCTTGACTGTTTGTTTCATACATTCACGTGAAAGAGGGAAAGGGAGGAAGCAAGAGAGGGATCGACGAGGGAGAGAGGGATCGATGAGGAAGAGAGGGATTTGTTTCGGCGTCGAGCAGAGAGAGCGATGAGTGAGCAGGGAGAGAGCAGAGAAGGATGCAAGAGAGGGATCGATGAGCAGAGAGAGCGATCTCTTTTACACGCCAGCGCACTTCATCGCCACTTTTATAATTTTTGGTGGTAATGTCGTCTTATACCGTCCAATTTAAGTGGCCGCGGGTAAAACTTCGACGCCAAAACTACATTTTCTTGTAGTGCCAGTCCCAGCCAGACCATATTTGCAAGATGTATCCACCATTTGTGTTAAATATGTCATGCTGGGATGAGTCTTTAGGAATTCATTAAGGTAGGCCTGGCCCATTCAATATTGACTTGGGCAGAAAATCATGCCTGGTACTGGGTGCTGCGCATAGAACTAGAACAGAGCCCAAATCCAGCACAGTTTAGGCAAGCTCGTATTGGCCGGGGTTGCTCCAAGCCATGTGCGAAGTAGAGCTGAAAAATCAACCAACAGGGTCACCTTCTGAAATCTAATTAAACGGCTCAACTGCTCAAGATAGGTTCTCTCCCTTCTATATTACGAGGGGGCTACTCTATTACAAACTTAATCTACAATAGAGAAGTAAATGATTCCCTGATTATCCGATTCCCGGAAGGTTCTAACCCATTAAAAATTGAGTTTGGATCCCCTCAATTTTAGAAAATCTCTCCTTAAAATTAATTTGTTTTTCCCACACCATTCTGTTTCCACCGTCTCATTAACAGTATACGGTTCTGGTTCCGAGTCTGTTTCCACCTTTTTATTAACAGTTACGGGTCCGGAACCAAGAAACCAGCTCCGAGACAGTTCCGGGTCCGAGTCCACCTTCTCCTTAACAATTCCATGTCTACTCTAGAACTGGATCGGAACTAACCCGTTTACATCCCTGATCGACACAGTGAAACCCCTTGTGTTATAATTAAAGTGGCACAGTTATGTAGTAGTCAGGTGACCCCCGAGATCTAATGTCTTTCTTATTAAATCAAAAACTGCAGAAGGACCAACCATCTTAAATATTAATCCCTAAGAAAAAGGAACTCTCCATTTTTTTTTCCATTTTTGGTAAGAAAGATTTGGATTCATCAAAACGTGGTGGAGACTAGCATGTTAGAGAAAACGATATGGATTCGTTAATAAGGAGAGGAACTATCCTTATTATTTGAGATAATTAGCGAAAAGTCCTTAAAATCGAATGTATCCAGCCTCCAGTCCAGGCAAATTCTTTTTAAGGACTTTAGTCCAAGCAACTAGACTGTTTGTAGCCAGAGGTCCCTAGATACAATTTTGATGACTAATTTACCCTTTTAACTGTTTTTGGCATAAAATTCTGAAATTTAAAATTTAAAATCTTCCGCTCCCCCTCTTTCAAAGATTGTCCAGTTGGTGATGAGACTACAGGTTTTCCATTGGCGAAGACGCCCCACACCCCCCCCCCCTCTCTTCCTCTTCTTCTCTTTACGTTTTTTCCTCTTTTCATTTCATTAATGGTGCTCCCAAAAACCCTAGCGCATCGTCTCTTCAACATGACGAAGATCTCGTCCCAAAACCCAATCTCTGCAAATCCGACCCCAAACACCTTTTCAGGAAGTTTTTAAACCCTCCTTCAGAATCGAACCAGAGAGGATTCCTCCGCCGGTGCTTCTCCCCGACGAGAGCGGCGTGGACGAAAACAAAGCCCTGTTTGGTCTCTTCTCCTCAGCAACAGAGAAGTAAGGCGCAAACTGCAGTCTTTTCCAGGAACGAACGGTAGCGAACGGTGAGGGAGTCCGGTGATAGAGACTTGAAGCCTCTACGATTTCCTGTTTGGAAAGCCTGATATTAATCAGAAGATAGGTTAAGTATGATGTGTCCTTCCATGGCTTACTCTTGTATGTGTGCCTGTGTGATGACAAAGGGCAAGGCTAACGGCTTTTCTGATCCTACCCTTCAGTGTGTTCTGATTGTTTCAAGTAAATGTCTTGAGAGATAACTATCTTACCTTATCCAATGCAAGCAGGTAAAGAAAACTTAGATGATGAATCAATTCTCACACTCCAAGCAAGCCATTAAAACTTTCACGGGTTCCTTGGATTCCTTATGTTCACCTTTCCTGGATATCTTTGTTCACATATTATCTCTCATTCATATTATGGTTCAAAACTTTATTAGTTTTTCTTATTTTTAATCATTTCCTTGGATTCCAGCTGTACTCCTTTCTGGGGTGTTTCCTATTCTCTATCTTGATGTGCTTTAGAAGCAACTCCGGATACTGACAGATTATTTCTTGTATATTAATTGAGTATATATAATTTATTTTTCCAAAAAATTAGGAAGATATCTCCTGCTTTTATGTGCCTACATTTGTTATATAAAAAGGATGGTGGTTGCTCTTGACATGCAAATCTCAAAGCTCAAGGTTTCAACGGAGCAATTGGAGAAAGAGAGATATTTCCACTGAGTAACGCCTGGGAACACTGCACGGCGTGGCGATGCTTCTCCATCAATGTCCAGCACAGGCATTCCGGTCCCGGCAGCTACTTCTCCGGTCTTAGAAAGTGGGCAAAACAGAGCCCTGTTTGGTCTCTTATCGAATGCAACAGAGAACTATGGCGCAGTCTGCACTGTTCTTCTTCTTCTTTCACCTTTCAAGAACGGCGCAGCAATCCGATCCTCTCCTCCAGTTGAACCCCACTTCTCTGATTCAAAACTGTACCCAGAATGAGATGTGTGGCCCACCTCGATCAATTCAGAATCATCTAATTTCTTCTCCAATGTAGAACACGTGTAGCGATGTTAGATCTACACCAAACGAAAAACCTCTTAGATCTATAGTTTTCCGATCGTTGTTGAACGTAGTCGATGGTGATGTGCCATCGCCAGAGAAGGAGGGCAGCAAGACTGTTATATCGTTTTGACCATGAATTTTTATGAAATTTATCTGAGTTTTTGCAAAATTTATCTAAGTTTTTTGTCAAATTTATCTGAGTTTTAACAAATTTATATGAGTTTCTGTAAAATTTATCTAAGTTTTTCATTTTTTGCCAAATTTATTTGATTTTTGAGCAAATTTATCTTAGTTCTGAAACAAATTTCTCTGAGTTCTGGACAAATCTATCTGAGTTTTTGACTAATTTATCTGAGTTCTGGAAAAAATTTATCTGAGTTTTGGACAAATCTATCTGAGTTTTTAGCAAAATTTATTTGAGTTTTTGAAAAATATAGTTGAGTTTCTGACAAATTTATTTTCATTTAGCAAATTTTAACTGAGTTTTTGAACTAAACTCGGGCTATTTTTCTTAAAAATTTATTTTCATTTTTTAAAATAAATTTAAGTGAGCTTTAGCAAAAATCCTTTAGTTTTAGACAAAATTTTCTGAAATTTGAAAAATTGGGTTATCTTAGTTTTGGCAAATGTATTTGCATTTTTTAAATTTATTTTTGTTTTTAAATTTAACTTGCGTCTTTTGAAATTTATTTGGATCTTTTGAAATTGATTTTCATCTTTTGAAATTTATATATATTTTTTAAAATTTATTTGGATCTTCTGAAATTCAAGTGCGTCTTTTTAAATTGATTTTCATCTATTGAAATTTATTTCTATTTTTTGAAACTTATTTGGATCTTTCGAATTTATTTACATTTTTTTAATTTTATTTACGTATTTTGAAATTTATTTACGTATTTTGAAATTTATTTGCGTCTTTTTAAATTTCTCTGCATTCTTTTGAAATTTATTGCATTTTTTGAAATTATTGCATTTTTTTAAATTTATTTGTGTTCTTTCGAATTTATTTGTCTTTTTAGAATTTACTTGCATTTTTAATTTTATTTGCATATTTTGAAATTTATTTTCATCTTTTGAAATTTATTTACAAATTTTGTTTTGCATTTTTTCGAATTTATTTTTATTTTTCGGATTTATTTGTGTTTTTTAATTTTATTTACGTATTTTGAAATTTATTTTCTTCTTTTGAAATGTATTTATATTTTTTGAAATTGATTTGGATCTTTTGAAATTTATTTGGCTAATTAAATGGTAGTTGACCATTATTAATAGCATATCCCACTAATCGTGGGATATGATTTTGAAGAAAGGGAAAATTAAACATTTTAGGTCTTCAAATTTGAAAAAAGGACCTATCACACTATGAAAAAAGATTGTGAACCTAAAGCACTAAAGTGAAATGTTCAGGGACCCGTCGCCGAATCCCCCGCCAATAGTCCCTGAGCACGGTCTTCCAAGGCATCAAGGACAATAACTTTTTCTCTAATGTCTCTAGTCTAGACAGATGGAGATATTTTGGTGAAAGGTCCCTAATATGCCACGTCATATATTTTCATGACTAATTTGCCCCTTTCAACCCTCATTTCTAAGCTAAGTTCTCTCTTATTCTCTTTTGTCCCAGAGAAATCCTTCATTCTTCTTCTCTCTCATTTTCCATTTTTTGTTCGTTTCCATGGTTGTGGATTATTGTTGCAGAGCACATTTCGTCGCCACCATGACTTCCGATTTTCTCTCTTTCATTTTTTAAAAGATGATAACTGTTTTACTTTCTCTTACTTTTTCATTTGAAGTCTCTTCCAAATCTATCTATCTTTCTACAACTGATTTGAAAGAAAGAAGTTTGCTCTTTTTCTTGTTTTCCCCCTCTCTCTTTTCTCGATTGGATCGTGGTCATCAAGCGTTCTTGTTTTTTATTTCGATTTTTATTAGAATCTGATTTTCTGTATTCTGACTTTTGGTGTCATCGAGCTCAGATAAATTTCCCAAAATCTCTAATAAACTGGACAAAAACTCAAATAAATTTGCCAAAACTTTATTTGATTTTTGGAAAATTTGTCTGAGTTTTATTTGAGTTTCTGGTTAAACTCAGACAAATTTATCTGAGTTTCTAGCAAAGTTCAGAGATGAGAACGTGGAAGATTATGTGACAAGGGAATCCAAAATCATCAGTAACATGATGGAGGACGATTGTGCTAACAACGTCATCCCCGTCCCTAAAGTCATGGCCTCCATCCTCTCTAAGATGATCGAATGGTGCAAGAAACACGCTCAGATGAAAGAAGACAACAACAACAGCAACAATGAGGAGAAGGAGAAAGAGCTCAGGTCCTGGGACAAGGAGTTCGTGGATTTGGATACCGACATTCTGTACCATCTGCTTGTTGCAGCCAACTATCTTGGCATCTAGGGTCTGCTGGACCTCGTCTGTTAGAGGGTGGCCGACATGATCGAAGGCAAGAACCTAGAAGAGATCCGTGAGATCTTCAACATAAAGAAGGACTTCACACCTGAGGAAGATGAAGAAATCAGGAAGGAAATTTATCTAAGTTTTCTGAAAACTTATGTTAGCTTCTAATGAAACTCATTTGGCAAATTTATCTGAGTTTTATCTGAGTTTTGCCAAAACTCAGATAAATTTGTCTGAGTTCTGCTTTTGCTGACGTGTACATGGGCTTTTGTGTTTTTTTCACTGCATCATTTTTACAGAAGGACTACTGTCAGTATGATAAAATATCATGGACCTTAGGCTGTAAAAGTAAATGACGAGGGACCTCCGCTCAAATGCCCCTTATTATTTCACTGATGCCTAACTTCTTTTATTAACTTCCATCATGTTAAAGGAAAACCCACTTGTAAAGTGTCAGTGGGCCCCCCCACTTGTTTGAATGGGGTATATCTATTGGATACTTTCCATTTGAAAGCTATCCTTGTCTAAATTTTTATCTTTAGAGAAAATGAAAGACCAACATATCTTTAAAAAAAAAAAAAAAATTATAAAGTGTCAGTGGAGGCTCCAAAGTCCAAAGAGACCAGTATTTCAATCTCCTGAAATTATAAGTGTGAGTGGAGGCTCCAAAGTCCAAAGAGACCAGTATTTCAATCTCCTGAAATTATAAGTGTCAGTGGAGGCTCCAAAGTCCAAAGAGACCAGTATTTCAATCTCCTGTAGATAGAGGAAGGACATAGATGGCCTATAAATCTATAGACTAGCATTCCTATCTATTGCTTCTCCTCCTTTTCCAACAAAGTCTAGGAAGCAAAGAGAAGATGGCATTGGAGTTGAACTCTTCCCTTGTTACCTCATCAGAGCTCTCGTTCTCTATATCTAGGCATACTTCTCCCATATCTTTCATGTCAACTGTAATGCTACTGAAACCCATGTGAGTTTTTTCATCTTTTTTTCTCCTGTATCAATTCTTTCTCTGCCTGACCCCATCAGCATCTTTCAGTGTAAAACATATCTTTTAGTTGATGCAACTCGAGTCTTTTGAGAAAAGGGAAGCAAACCCATGATTTAATGAGCTGGTGTATTGCTTGTTTGTGTGCAGGTATGCTGTGAAGAACATTAGAAGGACAAACATGATCCCATATGACCCAAAACAAATGACAGTCACGTATTCCATGCACCCAGAGAAAAAGGATATCTTCAAGTACTTGGAGGACTGGGCAGAACAGAACCTCTTGCCTATGTTGAAGCCAGTTAAGAACTCTTGGCAGCCACAAGATTTCCTGCCTGACCCTTGCTCAGAAGACTTCTTTGATAGAGTCACGGAGTTGAAGAGCCGAGCAGCAGAGATACCTGACCATTACTATGTGTTTTTGGTGGGAGATATGATCACTGAAGAAGCTCTCCCTACGTAACTAAGCTTCCTCAACTCATTGGATGGGGTTCGAGACGAGACCGGTGCTAGCCCATCGCCATGGGCCCTATGGTCAAGGTCATGGACAGCTGAAGAGAACAGACATGGAGACCTTCTCAACAAGTATCTCTACCTGTGCGGAAGGGTTAACATGAAACAAGTGGAGAAGACCATTCAGTATCTCATAGCCTCTGGGATGGTAACATGTTCATCTTCACCTAAGTCACCTACATGTTCATTAAAATCATTCTCAGTTCCTACTAATTCTTCCATATGATTTTATTGTTCAGATTCATTTACTAAATCATTATCAATTCCTACAAATTCTTCAACAAGATTTTGTTGTTCAAATTCATTGACTAAATCTTCACTTGAGTTATCAAGTGAACTATTTGTTTTATTAAGAAAAAATTTATCTAAAGCTCCAGTTTGAGATTTAGTTAATTCTTCTCTGTCTCTTTTTCTTTTTCTTTTTTGACTTCCAGATGGTTGTTTCTTAAGGAACATTGTTACTTGAAAACAGAAATAGTACAAGTAAAACCAATGCAATTTTAATACTTAAAAGAATAAACAAAGAACAACATAACCTGGAATTTGAGAAATCCCCCTCAACAACAACAAACTTGATATTTCCAAATTTTCAGTCAAATATAGCTTAAAAGAATTCCTGCAAAGAGAATGTTTAACTCATGTGAATTTACAGATCTACAAACAAACAAACAAACAAAAATCATATTTTCCTTTTCATTTGATATCAAATCATGAAAAATTACCTTCAATTGATTTCTACAACAACCAATTTTGCACTTAAAAAAGCCACACTTTGGATTTTGGAATCTCCCAAATCTACCAACAGAAAAATTAATATAGGGATTCACAACTCTAGGCTTAGATAAAATGAGATGAGATGAGAAGAAGAAGAGGAAGAAGAAGAAAAAAATTTATAACAAAAAATGTAACGTTACTAACCTGGAGCAGGGGCGGCTCGAGACAATTTGAAGCACCAGTTCAAAAGTTGTGCAAGGGCAATTATCTATTGTAAATAACAAAAGAAAGATATGGAGAGGGAGACTGAGACGTGTAAAGAGAAGAAAAAATATATAAAAATGCATATCTTGTAAAGGGAAGAAAAAATATATAAAAATGCATACTTGATAGAGTGATAGGCTGATACTTGCCTTCTGGCTTGTGCAATAAAGCATTCAGTTCCTCTACTTGATGCCTCCGGATTGCAGCGACAACATTTGTAGATGGGCAACTAGGAAAGACATCTGAAACATATAGGGGAGAAGATGTAGAGGGAAAAAAAAGGTGCAAATGGGAAGATTTTCAGAACTTGCTATAGGGTTTCCTTTTTTCTTTTAATGGCAATAACTTCTTGAGGAAAGTAACAATTACTTTTCTTTTGGAATGTGAAAAGATGCAATTGGGGGCTTTTTTTTTTTTTAGAGACAAAAGGATGGCCGTTACCCTTTTTTTTTTTTTTAAATTTGAAAGATGGCAGTTGGCTTAATTGGGGTCTTAGTTTTTAGCAATGGGCCGGGCTCCCATGCAGCACGCTGTAAAGCTGCATCTTCTCTATCCTCAGTATCAGCGCGTGCCACGTTCCAGGTTAGCTGTCCCAATTCTGCACAGATTTCAAGCCTAATTAAGACTTCCTTGTAGTATAATTTCTTCCAAACTTGCCCTTTATATCTTTATGTCCTGCCTGCACAAGGAGAGTTCAGTTGACGGTATCACTGCAATGGGACCCATTAATTTATAATCTCATTTATAAAATAAATTAATGGGCCCCATTTTTCCCATGAACTAGCTTCCTCAATATAAATATGTTTGGCCTGTGCTATTTCAATTGGGCCCACTGAATTTAAATCTATGATATGGATGCATAGATGTATATAGCTTGGGAAATCGGCATGATAATAAAAGTTGAAGTTTTAAAAACTTATGGGCCCCACTGGTTCACTTTTTTTAAATGGTCTCATATAGCAGTGGGCCTCCTGTTTTTTATTTCTAATTTTAACTTTGCTTATAGGTGGGACCTGCCATCAAGCTTCCATACTTTTTTTTTATTTTTAATTTTAATTATTATTTAACAATGTGGCAAATCATGAAAACTAATAAAGTGAGAAAGGAGTAATATTAAATGTGGGCCCACCTTAAAAAGAAGGGAGGCCATTCTGCAATCTAATTTTCTAAAGAGCATAAAACACTTTTAGTGTGGAAATTCTCTTTGCTTTCAATCAATACAATTGGATACCGGGCCGGCCACCTCTACAACGTGCTAGGGCCCTCGACATCGTAAATGTAATTTTAAAAAATTAAAACATGAAGGATAGCATCAACAAAATTATCTTTCGTTCGATCAAATGATCTTCTAAATGAAGACAATAATGTTCTGGTAAATGGCTGGCTCATAGACAATATCCTTTTGGTCAAATGGAGACAGACAACTTTCTTTTCTAGTGCATCACATTGGAGCAACATGTGAATCATCCAGTTTTATTTACATATTGAATTGATCATCATAATCATTGATCAAGAGTAGTAAAAGAAATTTATGATCATAATCATTGATCAAGAGTGGTAAAACGAAAAGCTAAATCAGATATTCTAACTACTTAATTTGGAGATCCCTCATCAGACCGTTATGATCATCAAATGATTTATGCTGTGATCAATGGTCACTGCTTAGACCCAAAAAATGAGGCCCACTATTATATCGGACCATTAAAAAAATGAACTAGTGGGGTCCGTTATTTTCTGAGACTTCAACATCTATTATCATGCCGATATTTCAAGCTGTACATCTATTTATCCATATCATTGATTAAATTCAGTGGGCCCCCATTAAAATAGAACAGGCCAAACATATTTATATCGAGGAAGCTGGTTCATGAAAATAATGAGGCCCATTAGTTTCTTTTATAAATGATGAGATTATAAAATAATGGGTCCCATTTACAGTGCTATCGTCAACTGGACTCTCCTTGTGCATGAGAGACATAAAGATATAAAGGGTAAGTTTTGAAGAAGTTATACTCATGCTTGTAATCTGTGCAGAATTGGGACAGCTAACCTGAAACTTGGCGTGCGCTGATATGATGATAGAGAAGATACAGCTTTATTACATTACAGCGCCGCTGCACAGGAGCCAGCCCCTTTTGAGATTGAAATAAATGCAGTCTCTATTTTGAGGGCCTGATTTTTGGGCCCTCCTGAAAAAAAAGCCCGGGGCGAGCGCACTTACAGCCCCTTTTAAGGGCAGGCCTGCTATGAATCATCCATGCATATACTCGTTAGGTATCTGGAGAGAAGTGTCTCCAGTAGCAAAAATATAGAATAGAACGTGCATGGTGCATGTGTCTGTGACTGTTACTAGTATCAACACATAAAAGGAGGTTTGAGGGTAACCCTCCCATCTATCATAAATAAGATCTCTAAGCTAGAATTCTGGCCATCTTATTAAGGTCACTGATGCATGTTGGACGAGTAAGAGGGAAGTTCTTATCTTAATTAACCAACGATCGCCCACATTCTATCAATTAGTCCTAGCTAGCCATATCACCTAAGGTCATTAAGAGTATAGATCCAAAAATAAAGGAAGAGTTGCCATCAAAGTCACTCATTTTATGACCTTAAATTAAATAACTAGAAATATCTTACGTTAGATTTCTTATCTAATAAGACAAAGAAAACATTATATGATTAGAACGTTATGACATGCATCTCCTAAAAGTGCACTTGAGTAAGCTTACGACTTGGAACTTCTGTACTAGTACACGTAACATACATGGTGAGAGCCCTACTCTTTACAACAATATGGTGATAATCCACCGTCAAGTTAAAGGGTGAGTAATTAGGAAAAGAATCGTGCTTCACATTGGCTAATTACTTATCAGTAATAAGTAATTAGCTCTGTCATAGATTGGGAAGTAGTAATTTTGTTGAAGACCTGCAAATCAACCAGCAGACAGCCCCTTGTAAGAAAATGTGCAATGACTCACAGTTCTCAAGCATTCACTTCCGTACCTTAAGTGTAATTTTCACCAAGACCAGCCTCTACTCAGTTCAGGGCATGCTGTGGTTCCATATGCTGGGTACTTGATATTGTATTCTCTTCCCTGCTTCTCTTCTCCGTACATCTTATCAGTGGCGGAACCAGAATTTTTGTTTCGAGGGGTGCAGATCTTAATAGGTAGTTTGGTTTGGGGGGCAATCAGAGGAATTTCATATGGACTTTACGGGTAGTCTCACGAAATTTTTTTTTTTTTTTTTGAAGTGCGATGCAATTTAACAGGTGCGACCTCACCCGCTTCATTGTGCCTAGATCTGCCCCTGTATCTGGTTTTGTCTGGGCCTTGTGTTCTTTAATACAGTTCGCCATTTAGGAAAAAAGAAAAAGAAAAGAAAACCTAGACCGGCAGGGAATATTTTAAATATGAATTCTACTTAAATTTTACAGAGTGAACCTTGCTACATCATACATGATAACAGAGTTTCTAATTAATTAAACACAGCAACAATAAACAAGCAGCAGGTTACCTTTATTTCATGATAATAACAAACTCATTACACATTCATAAAGTAACTTAACTTATCCTTCATCCCTAGTATCCCTAACAGATGTGAATCACATATCTATCAAGGGTAGAAAACCATGTTGAAGAGTAGCATTCCATACTTTCTCAACATCAAGTATGGTGTCACCACACTCGTGTTCATCCCATCCTTCCAGTGCATGAACTATTCCTGTAACACGCTCTGCACTCATCATTCTCCTTGGAAGCCAGTTCTGTAGCACATTCATAAACAAAACTAGTATTAGCATTTTTCTGTTTTCCTTAGGAGCCCTCTAGGATTCTTGCAAATCTAGTGTAGGTAACTTGATTTACGCGTAAAATGTAGACAACCTGATTTACCTGTGAACAAGGATTTTCAATTGTCATAAGAAGGGAGGGTCCTCATGGGCTGGCCAGCCCATCTGGGACCAACCCTCTTTGGGTTGGGTTCGGACCTTAGGCTTTAATACTTGGGTCAAGCTTGGAGCTTAGATTTGGGCCCATTTAATATTTGGGCTTGTCTTAGATTACGTGATAAAGAGCCCCAAGCCCGGCCCGGGTTCAACAAGACTTGTACCCAAATCCTATAAGAGTTATAGGAATTCTCCTCGGATGTATTTACATATACGATTGTTTTATACTTAGAATTTAAGATCTCTATGTCACTTTTAATGTTATTATTTTTTTTTTGATCGGTAAAACTTTTAATGTTATTATTAATCGGCCTTACGCCCAATTGACTCAATTGGCTGGTACAGGCCTATTGTGTTTAACGCAGGATGGGCTTGGGCCAGACACTTACAACCCTGTTTGGCTTGTGCTGGATATGGGCCTGTGATTCAAAAGTTGGATCAAGACTGGATATGCTTAAGACTCATGTGATCTAGTCCATGAACCCCCTTTTATGAGAAGTGATAGATGTCGTTGATCCAAGGTGAGGAATGGACTGTGATAGAATGAACTATGCTGAGATCTATTTGACAGAAGAATAGTTGATCAGGAGTTTGAACTCGTTTGGGGTTTAAATTAGTGAAAAGCAAGAACCCCAATTTTTTTAGATTCAATTTATTGAATCTTTTTTATATATAAAAGATCTATGTAAGATCACCTCAAATATCAAGTTTGACCCCAAACCTATACCCCTAACTTCTTCATCCGTGACTCATAAGTTTAATGGCTTTATATCCAAAAAAATATTCAACCCTCGATCCAACGGTTCAGTACATTCAGATGTGTGCCAATTCTTGAGATTAGTGACTATCAGGGAGTTCCTCATTAGTTGTTAAGTTTGTATGAGTTGGTAGTTGGGCCTCGTAAAACAGTTCTCATATAATATGTGAGAACTAGTTCCCACTTAAATATTTTTCATATATATATATATATATATATATATATATGGGAGATGCTTCTATGAGAGTATCTCTCACCTTATTGTGAGAGATAGGGGTGGGGGCCATATATATATATATATATATATATATATATAGAAGATGTTCGTATGAGATATATCTCTCACCTTATATGAGAGATAAAGGTGAGGGCCCTCACATTTAAGTTGTTGGCATTGGATATGGATGTGAGGGCCTCTATCCAATCTTTCATTTAGGGTGTGAGATATCTCTCATAGAAACATCTATATAAATATATATATATATATATATATATATATCCAAAATTTATAAATTGATTTTAAATTGTTGATCTATTGAATGTTGCCTAACCAACCTCGCAAGTATGCATGTTCTCCAGACCCTTGGGAGCTAACATGGCCGGAGTGGTGAAATAAGTGCAATCTTTACGTATCTTCTTCACAGGAAACTGTGAGAAAGGAATGAAACATGAGCCCTTTGGTGCTTTCTTTTGCTCTTCTTCTCTCAATCCATCTCTACTATCCAAACCTGCCAAACACAACATGCCCATCTGTTTAGAAACTAATGGAATTTTGATAATTGCTGCTCTACTTAATAAATGAAAAGGGATAGTGGGGGAGGAAGAAGTACCTGAGGTGTGTAACTTTTAGAATAGACCAGGAAACTTGCCAACTCGTCCGGAACTTGTAATTTCAGCCTTTCAAATTCAGCTTTGCAAACCGTAATCACCTGTTCCATTCTGACATTGTTAGGAAAGACCAAATACAGGATTGGTACCAATCGGCCTTTGAGGTTTTGACATGATTGTTTGACGGGTTTGATGCAGGGGTGTAAATGTGCTGGATTTTTACATCTGCCGGTTATCCCCTGGTCTGCCCATGTTTACTTTAACGGAGGATTTTAAATACACCCACCCTAGTTACTATTTAAACCCACTCTAGATGCTATTATAATATAGGCTGCCCATCCCATCAATCTTCCCACTTGGAAAAAGAGAACAAGTGACAGGTGTAGCTTTTGTCGACGCCCAAACCAGTTCCTCGGTTTTTTATCAGGTGGATGACATCATCGTGACGTCATGCAAGCGGGCCCGATCTACGGTCAACTATAAACTTTGACCGTCCATAACTCGTTCATCCGAACTCCGATAAATAAACAGTTTAGTTCTACGGAATCGTGGTGACGAGCACTACCTAGTAGAGTTGGCAAATTTGAGATTCAATGATTAAAAATTTTTTGGACCAGATTCAGTGATCTTTGAAGCTTGAAATTTGTCACGTGATATTTGGGTCTTGTGAGCTATGATGAACAATCTATTTGCTCTGCGGGCTCCTAACTACAAGATCTATATAAAGGCACTGACAGATTGACGAATTTAACGGTTAGAAAAGTTTCTAGTTAGCAACCACTGTCAGTAATATTTTGACTTTTCTTTTATTTATATATTGGATATGTCTTATAAAATATGCACTGTATTACCTCACCAAGAGCAATATCTTCGACGAGAAGACCCACTTGTGTGGAGATATCGAATGGGTAGGACACTTCTTATTTGATAAGATAAAGTCAAAATTGATGCAAGATTGAAAGTTCCCTGTTCTTCGAATAGGGGCCTCCAAAAGAATAACTGTTTTTGCTTGGATCCCGAGAATGAAGGGAATCAGATTCAACGAACACTAATGCTGATAGATTAACACGAGTATTCCACCATGTTCAAGACCTTAAGCCTTGCACCCACTCTAACTAGGCTATGACCTGATTGACGTGACCAACTGAATGTGATTGTTGTGAATGGCTATGAATCTGTACATACATCACACCCACCCAAGGTAAAATGGGGAATCTGGTACGATATTTGTTACAATCTGGTGGGGTCCATTTCATGGCATGGCATGGCTTTTTTTTTTTTTTGGTACGTTGCGTGACTTCTTTTTGACTCTTGCATTTTGTGAATCTGTCCAGACTGCTTTTACTGGAGAAAGAAGAGTGGGATGTGGAGTGAGGGATTTTCAATTTGGTGAATTTGTTTAAAAAACTTTTAATTTAATTTTAATTTTATTTAAAAAACCTCTAATTTTATTTTTATTTTTAATTATTTTAGCCCTACATCCAACGTTGTGATCAATATGCAAATTAGTAAGTTGGCTACCATTTTATCAATTAAAGTCTTGATCATGAGATTTTTCTTTTTTTTACTTTTATCTTATCCGTGGGTAGAAAGGGAAGAAGTCTCCAATATGTGAAGTATGATGATCAATCTAAAAGTTGGCCCACTAAGATTGACATGATGGAATTCTCTTCGTAGTGAAAAAACAAAAAAAAATTAATTGTCACTATGTAAGCTAAGAATTATTTTCTGAAATCTATGGAAAATTCTTTACGTCACATGAATAACAATCTCCAGGCCCCAGTGACGATACAATCGCTATCTCTTTAAATTTTGGTGGGCCAATGGCTACATGTATTTTGACTCCATGCAAAAGTACCGCCGTACACTTTCACTGTTGTCCACACCATTCAGCATGGTATGATCCATGGGTGGATCTAAACACAGATGGATTTTTACTTACATGCAGATGCACGGTTTTTAAAAGTTGATGATTTTTATTTGACTTAGTAGAGGGAGGCATGTGCATATGGATATGAGCCACAGGTCCATGTCTGGTGATTGAACTGATGATTGACCAATCAGGCTATCTATTTATCTTCCATCACCACATATACATACAACACATAGTTCTAAAATAAGCAATCTATCTCCACTTTCCATGGTCCACATTGGATTGAAGATAAAAACTCCAAAGTTTGGGTATCATATCAACTAAAATGGCACACATGTAGCGCCAAGGATCGCTCCTCTGTTCCCATGATCAGACCGAACGAACAATCAAGGTAACCATCAATCAAATCGTTTGTGTCCATTTGTTTTATTACTTGATTTCCTATTCAACCATACATTTTGCAACAATTAAGAATCCTTTACGGGGAATTTTGGGGCGCAATCATGATCAATAGCAGGCCCCTACAGATGAACGGCCCAGATCTCAAATACACGCTGACTACTAATCTCGTCAAAAATTTTCTACAGAAATCCCAATCCAAAGTATCCTAATTTATCAGAATCCTCAATCCAAACTTTCAAGAATCAAACTTTTCCATTTCCACCAAATCTCCAACAAATTCACAGCTTTCAAAGCTAATCCACCGAAGAATGCAACAAAATTACCAAAAATGCGATCTAGGGCACAAAAGACACTACTTGAACAGCAGATTTCGCTGATTGATGCTCCTGTGGCGGATCGGAGCCCAAGAAACCGTTGGGGAAGAGAAAGGCGAAGATGCATCCGACTAAGATGCCGACTCCGATCGCCGCTGCGATTCTCGATCCTCGAATCGACTGACCAGCGACTCTCTCTCTACGCCCCGTCATCGACTCCGATCCTCAGATCTTCAAGAGCAGAGAAAGAGGAAAAAACCTTCCTTTACTGGAAAGATAATGGCGATTTGCAGAGAAACCCTAACTTCCTGTAGCTGAAACCCTAGAGAGTAGAGAGAGAGAAAAAAGTCGTCGATGGTTTGACTGTCACTGTCAAACAGTATTTAAACTGAGTTATCCTTTTTTTGAAAAATGTGATCTACATTAAGCAAATATTCATCTGCTTTAGATTCTGTCATGATACATAAATGCACTCGTACTTGTACACCCACCCTATTATACATCACAGCACTAGGGTGGGTGCAAATAGCAACACCCTTACTTAACATGGACATATGGGTTGACTTCTCATGCTTTTGTCTGGACCCTGGCTTGAAGTTTTGGCCCAATAGCTGAACGAGTTGGGTTTAGGACCCATCTGCTTGAAGGAAAGACTAGATGCCCAACCTAGCCTGACAAATATAACACAAACCTGACTTTTGGGCCATTGGGCTGTATTTAGGTTTAAGCATATATTTAGACCAACAACTATGTGAGCTCAGCTTAGACAAGATTCAGCCAAGCCTGGGTCAGTATATATGAAACTCCAAAAGAACACATCGTTACCAAATTCTGCCTGATTCCACCTGAGTCATCAATGAGTGAAAGTAATTATGCCCAAAACTCAGGTTCGACTGTTGGGACAAGATTACTGGCATGTTCTGTTGTAGGCCTGACCCTATAGTATTGGGGCTTAATCATGGGACCTTTCCGAGAGACAAGAGAATGTCTTGTAGTTAGAAATGGGTTCTCCAGCTTAATATTATAAACCAAATCAGCAACGCTACTCAGTTCCATTCATATCACATGGACCAAATATATAATCTAAGCTTGAATTTCACTTCACGGGGTTTCTATATATACACTGTCAGAAAAATGGGGTGTATAAGATTTAACAATATATTTTACAGATGTCTAATCCAACGGTATATATCACTCCCAACAGAGTGAATTTTGTTCTAGCGCTACATATATAGGAGTGTGCGTGATATGATTGAGTCAAACCAAAGAAAGGCTGCCCACCATGCAGATTAAAATCATATTTTAGCATTCAGCATGCGATCATTTCTCATTTGAAACCGGCACACTTTTCTGCACATCCAAATGAGCACCAAGTTTTATGTGTAAACCGAGTTGCCCAACTTCAGTTTACAACACCCATACATACAGGGCCCTTATAAGCTGCTGTGCTGATTGCGTACGTGGCTTTTACACCTCTAGCTATTTATATCCGTGACTACACACATCATCATCATCATCATCATCATTGTCAAAGCCTTGTCCAAAAAATAAAAATTAAAACACGAGGATAAATGTAGTTATAAGCTTGGATGGAGTGTGGCCATTGCTATACCTGGATACCTCTCTGGCACAAGCCTAAGGCAATGGAAAAGGCTCTCTTGGAAAGATTTCCTCTTAGAAAGACTTGTTTAGTTCCTTGTGGAATGCTGTTAAGAACAATGGCAACTGCTAATGAACTCCCATTGACAATTCTAATATTGAGTTTGGGGTGCTTCAGAAGAAAAAGCTCTCCATTCCTATTGAGCGCCTCCCCCTGAAATTTGAGACAGAAGCTTTAACTTCCATTAATATAATGTGAGATCGAGTCCATTATAAATGGATGTGTACTAAAATAACAAATAAATGAACATTGTTTATGAGAATGGATACATGAACCAAACCCACAGAACCCACTGTCTCTCCCCACGGGCCAGGCCGTGCTGTGCCGGGGCCTAACACTCTGCCGGGCCACGGGCCTGGCATCCCAGCCCAGAAAGGCCCTGGCTGGAATGGGCCTCGCTCGGCCACAGCACTTTGACCAGTGTGCCGGACCATGCTGGCCCAGCCCATTTTACATATTCCTGATACGCTCCGTCGACAATCTATCACTTATTCACTTGCTTGCAAAAATCTATAATTTATCACTTAACTGATGCGGGAATAAACAAGTAGTTAATAAGGATGCTATATAACTTAAAAAATAACCTAAAAGAAAAAAAGGGAATATTAAGATATGGACTTGCCTGATTTAACAAACCTAAGCTTATCACCTTGACCCCTTCTTCTTCTGCCTTTAGAATGGCTTTCCCTATCAAGTTATTGATAGAAGTTCTTTGCCATGATAACAAATACTGTAAATCCAAGCCATCAGATAAATTTATTATAAGAACCATCTTTGTTGTGAAGACAAGGCAAAAGCAAAATCATTCTTAAAGAGGATGGTGTCTCCTTACTTGGAAATTATATCTAGGAATTGCCCATGTCTGCATTTTGAGTTTATCCAACTTATTTCTCTCTAGTGTAAACGTGGAACCATAAATCCATGTTACAAACATGGAACCACATGTCAGTGGCAGCAACATCCATAAATACCATTTGGAAGCAAAAGGCTTAGAAGCCACGTCGGCAAATCCTAGCCGTAGATGGTAGATGGACTGTAAGGTAGTAGGATGGGTGAGGTGGACAACTTGTGGTCTCTCAATCTTTCCTTTGAGCATGGTTTCGTACAAAGTATCCGATGACTTGTCCATTGTACCGTACACGTAATCGTATATTGGCATGAAGAGTGAGTAGTTTGTCCGGAATTGGGTGTGGTGAAGAGAATGGAACCTGTTTAGCACAATTACTACAATGTCAATATCATGTAATTTGAAGAGAAACACAGCTAAATGCTATTTCATTTTTTAATATGGTTATTAGGTTATATAAGCATGGGTTCACCTACAAAAGAAAAAACAATTTATCGTGTTTTCTTTAAGTAGTGAAAAAGAAATGATTAAAACTCAGAAAGCCAATTGGGATTCGATGATGGTGATGAGAAAGAGTGTATTTCAAAATAATTACAAATATGAAAAATTAACTTCTCCTGTTCTCGCTACAACTCCCTTTTAAGGGAAACCAACCTGATCAAAATTTCTAATTGTAGCTCAACTGGTTCTAAACATGAGTGTAGATGAGAGTATGTGAGTGCATAAGTTTGTGTCTTTAATTAAGAAAATATATAAAAAAAAAAAAAAAAGAAAGAAAAGAAGCAAAAAAGAGATCTATTTAACGAATTTGTTGGCCAAAAGAACTTTTTCTTATCTAAATGTGGCACTCATGCAAATGAATTTAAACCTTCATCCATTCCCGTGGGATCGAAGACCTGCCTTGATAGACGACTAATAAAACAACTTACATTTCTTAGAAATCAATCTAATTAAGAGTAGTATGAAACTTACGTGGGGGTGTACATGAAGTACTTGAGGAATGGAAAGATGGTGAAAAGCCACTTGGGAACTAGTTCAAAGTTGCAGTGTCCCAAGTTGTTCATGAAATCTATGTAAGTGAAATATCCGAGGAACACTATAACTGAAGCTGTTCCAGTGAAAGTCGCAGTTAACATTGGTATTGAGAAGAGTATAAAATAGACAACCATTTCTGCGAATGGATGAACCACAGCTGCAAAGAAAAACAAATACATGTTATGTCTTTGAAATTGTGAACAACGATCAATATTCTTTTGGTGCGTTTGTATGGCAAGAGGAATCCAACGTAGTAAAAAGAAAATTTATTTTGATTTTCCACATTTGTTTGATGCAACACATTTTCCTATCCAAATAGAAGAAACTTGCTCTGATCTTCTTCAATAGAGTGAATTTCAATTTCTTACGAAGTGGATAGGAATGCTAAATTCCTCTCTACCATAGAAACGAAAACCCACAAAAAATGGAAACCCGGCCAACGTCGAACAAAGCCACAAGTTCTATGTTTTTATTCTTACTAGTATAATGAAGTTTTTATCATTTTTGTTTTTCACAACTTGAGAAGGATATTTACACAAACCTACTTGTATTTTGTAACAATTTGAAATAATTTTTAGTATTGTTGCCACCAGTTACACCAAGTGGCCCTTGCCTCATATACCGGAATTTGCAAGAAATATCCGAATCGAGAATGGGGTCACGATTCATCGTACAAAGAACAACAAATCTTGTAAAATGATTCCTTGTTAGCTGCTCAAAGAAAATTTTCAGGAACCAAAGAATTTGATCTTCTTCGATTTTGCCCAACATTTGCTTAAATTTCCCTTCGAGAGGGAGAGCTAGGAATCTCATCTTAGAATATGGTTCTTAATTTGATCGCAGGACCCACATTGTGAGAGGCCAATCTTCACTATTCTACGACCAGAGGAACTCTTTTTCTTAGAATCTAGTTTTCTTAGATCTGGCCTGATCGTTTACTACTACAAAATTTTCTTTCATTTTCTCGAGGGAGAGGCAGGGACATACTATATAATTTATAATGGAAAATTCTAAAAAACGTCCCAATTTATTCTCCTTTTTGCTGCCCTCCTATTTTTTGTCATAGGGCCTATATTGAGTCAATTTAATCTTTTCACACACCTACCCCTCATAAATAGTCACAAATCTAAGTTTGACACTCTTTTAACTTTTTCTCACCGTTGGATTGAAATCATGATAAATGATGCCTCTAAATCATTAAATATCACGGTCATGAATCAAAAGGTTAGGATGATCTAATGGACTCGAGATTTTTCATATAAGTAGCCTCATATAGGTCTTTCCATCTAATGAACTTACATGATCATCATGCATCCCAGTGGGCCCAACTAAAATGGGTGTTTTCTCCTAAAAAAAGCCCGGGCGCTGTGTGGCGCTCCCAATTTATAATATCACTTAACATTAGGCCTGTCAATGGGACGGGATGAAACGGGTAAAAAGCCCGGCCCGGCCCGGCCCAAGCCCTAAAATACAAGGTTTTTAAAAGAAATTTGAGCCCAGTGGGCTGGATTTGGACAATACATTTTAAAGCCCGGCCAAAATGGGACTGGGACTGGGCAGAGGATGCTCAGCCCGTTCAGGCTCTGCCCAGTCCCAAGTCCTAAAATACAGGGCTTTTAAAGAAATTTGAGCTCAGTGGGCTAGATTTGGACAATACATTTCTATTCATTTCTTTTTTAAATTACTTGACCCATATAGGAAAATATGATACTCATTCTCATTCATTTTATTGATTTTTTTATTTTCTACTTTCACCGTCTAAAAAAAAGAAAAAAGAAGTTTTTAACTGATCCTACATTACTTTCACTTGACTCATATATGATACTCATTCATTTCTTGACCCATATAGCCTATAGGATACTCATTCATTTCTATTGATTTTCTGATTTCTACTATCACCGGCCAAAAAAAAAAAAAGAAAAATTTTAACTCCGTCATGTTGCTTGTTGTATTGTATTGCCGGTTCCAAGCTCGAAAAAAAGGAGGAGGGTTTAAAGTCCGGTTCACACCGGGTGTCTGGTGACAGCATAAATAATTAGAGAATATTTTGCTTCTGTATAGGATCGGGCAAAGCCCAGGCCCGGCCCTATCCCAGCCCGGGCCCGTACGGGACGGGAATTGGTGTAGGCCCGTTCAATTTAGGGCCGGGATTGGACAACACTTGGCAGGCCCGTCTTATTTTTGGGATAGGATTGGACAACCTAAGCCCAAGCCCGGCCCGTCCCATTGACCAGCCTACTTAACATGCAAATATTCCAAGTCCGGGCCCAATGGCTTGCAACTAGATAAATTCATACTCAAATTAAAATAGAATACCATCGGGTTCAATTCAAACTACCCAGATCCAAAAGTCGAACGACTACATAGTAAATAGCACTATAGTAAATAGCACTAAGTAGGCTCTGCCTTGTTATTGATTCAAGGTTCCTTGTGGGGAACCTTTCCCTGGAGGAATAAAGGCTTCCTTTAAATTGTTGGGTGTAATGGCCGGGTACCCATTGCTACCCCTAATAACTTTTCTTCCATTCCATCCAAGTGAGATTCATATTATTTTTTAAAGCTGAATGTTGGTTGCAAAAAAATAAAAAAATAATAAAAAAAAGACCCTAAAAAAAAGCCCCTTAATTTTAGCTTTAGGAGAAGCTATATCAGCTAATTGGGGCCCATTTGTGGATATGTGTTTGTAAAAACACATAATATGTGCATTTTCAATAAAAGGTTGTGTCTCGTGAGCTAAATATGTGCCTTTTCAATAAAATGTCTCTTGAGCCCATTTTTGTGGATGTAACCCAATTCAAAAGGATGCCTTCCAAGTTCTAATTCTATAAAATATGGTTTTTGATAATGAATCCTTTATATAGTATTCAAAATGAGCATAACTGCATATGAAACCTTTTATTTTATGTATGCTAACGTGGATTTAGTGATGAAATGTTTGGTTTTTATAATTTTTTGATTGATTTGAATTTTTTAAATAGTTTGCTATAAATAAATTTATATGAATGGGATATTAGTTTTAATATATTATTCAAGACTGCGATACAGCAGGGCTCCGGGGCTTCATGCTAGTATAATAAAAGGGTAGAAAAGACATGAGATAGTTTCTTACATGTAATGGGCTCTGTGGCAATAGAGGAGTGGTGGTGAGAGTGGTAGCGAGAGTAGAGAAAGTGGTGGTGCAGTGCTCTGTGGAACCAGTAATAAAGAAATTCCACAGGACCCATGTGAAGGAGCACAGTCAAAACTGCACCGTCAGTCCTCCAAAGGGGAATGTTCTTGGCAGCATCCAAAAGCATCTTCAACACGTACATGGAAATGCCACTCAAGATAATCTGGTCATCCCTGCCATCCATTTCTCATCAAACACATGTTAGAGAAAACAATCTCTCAATGTAATAAGAGCTATTGATATAATCCATTTCAACTCATTGGCCAAAGAGATCAATGGTTTCAGAGCATATGGTCAGGGCATGGAGGGAATCTTAATTAATGTGCAACATATGTGGAGTAATGTAACCATGCTCGTGGCTAATTTCATTTTTAATTCTCATTTTACCATATAATCCATTCAGATTCATTCTTCACACAGATTGAAGCCTCCAAAGCCTAAGATCCATTGAGACCCATCCTTTTACAGTAGGTTCAGGCTTGAGCTCATTTGAATTCGAGCTCGGGCTCGAACCTGACAATTCGGGTTTCGTTTGGATTTGGGCTCAGGCTCGGCTTGCCATATATATGTAATTGGGACCAGATATGGACTTTGTCACCATTAGTACACATTGGCTACACATATTAGTGGCTACATAAATCAATGAAATGGGTGCATCGGAGAGAGTCAGAGAGAGGCTAACCAGTTCCTTTCTCTATCCACCTGTTCAAAGTCAATGCCTTTACTGACAATCAAGTGCTTGGTTCTAGCAGTTTGAAAACGAGCAAAGCTAATCCAAATCTGGCTGTGAAGCCATCTCCACAGAAGAATAGGAAAGATTAGCATCATATCTTTCTCTCCATCTGTCACGAACGCATATAAACTATGTGCCACCCAAGGGGCCAAAATAACATACTACAAGCAAATCACACGAGAGAGAACGAGTTAGTGACCACCATGATAATTAATAATCTGACTACTACAAAGGCCATATAAATCACAAGAAAAGGAAATACAGGTAAAGACAAACATTACTACAAGGCAAAATGAGAGGAGAATACCTTGAAATTTCCAAGCTTTTTCCATGGCCATTCACTGAAGAGGCCTGGTTTAGAAGCCATATTGTTTCTTTGTGCCTTCTCCTCACCTGGGGGCTGGCGTTGGCTCTCTCTCTCTCTCTCTCTCTCTCTCTCTCTCTCTCTCTTTATATATATCGACAAGGACAAGGTGCTGACTCTAGCGTCGAGGAATAGCGCTTCACATCATGCTAATTAGTAATTAGGAGAAGAATCGTGCTTCATATAGGTTAATTAGTAATTAGAACGAAAGTCGTGTGCTGGGTCCATTCTAATGTATAAAAGTGGAACATATTTTGCACGATTCAATATTTTTTTTTTCTTAAGGCAAATGATTGAAAAAAGGATACATGTAACATGTGGGCTCCATATCATGATGTGATCCATGATCATTTTTGTTGGATACATGTGGCTCACCCAAATGGTCAAAGTCTAAGTTCCAACAACCATATCAAGGGTGTCAATGAACAACTGATTACTTGGGTGTCCAGTGACCCAGCTGAAAGAACTGGGAATTAGACCATCTTTATTTGATTGCAGAATGTAATCTCTTGATCAATGAAGCATTTTTATTAGACCCCAAAATAAATGGCATTGTAATGTCGAGGTGAATTTTGAGCTACAATGCATATTGGTCAGAATTTTTTTACTACCACTCATTATGCTGTGATGAGCCCCAGTGGAAAATAATGTAGGAGAAGAGAATGGATGTCACTCCATCGCGTACATGCCTAATTACTTTCTGGATAGCATGTTTTATGTGGCGGAGCCAGAATTTTCTTACAGAAGGCAAGCAATGGTTGATGATCGAACAATGGTAGCTTTGTTGTACTTTTATTAAAAATCAACAATGGCCAAAAAAAAAAAAAAAAAAAAAGAAAAGAAACACCCGGTATGTATGTGTGCCCAATTTTAGAGATTAAGGCTATCCAATGAGATTTCTGGACAAAACATTGGTTATTCTATGTTTTCAATCATCCAAAAAAGGGATAAGGTAGCAATTGCCACACTCAAAAGTGTTTTTAGAAAAAATGTGGCTTAATCTATTACTCTTCATATGTAGGAAGCAATCAACATTTCAAATGTCATTCTCGGGATTACAATATTGGATAGACATAGTATTGGGATAATTTCAAATTTTGGGTTCTTCTTGGTGATACCTGGAAATTATTGTTGAAGATAAAATAGTTTATGAATAATTAAAAGATGCCACTTACCAAGCTCATAAGAATTAATATTCATTAATTAACAATTATCAAGAACATCGGTTTGCAGTTAAGTTATACACTTGCTAAAAAGACAGTATATATTAGATTAATATTTTTACCATAATTTATATAAGCTTTGGGTTTTGAATAGGGCACAAGGGTCGACTGCGGGTCTTTGTTGAATTGATGAACCTGATCCTAGCCTCACAATAAATCAATGTCTCAGGTACTCTAGGCACAGGTCGAAAACTTCAATTGGATACTGATCCAGGTATGATTCCACCATCTACTAGTACTAGGGCTGTCAATGGACCTCAAATTTCCAGTTATCTGAGGATTTTCAAGTATAAGAGACATGAATTTTTTTTTTAATTTGAATTGGTAAGAAATGAAGAAGTTTCCAAATGGTTTTAGGAAAAGAAATTATGGTTTGCGCATGATATAAATGTAGTTGTACTGTTATTTCTAAAGATTCTTTTGCTTCAGCCGTTTCTAACTGTTCATGTAATTTTGTAAAGATTACTTTTCTCCTGTTGTTTCAGATTGAATGGCCAGAAGTTGTTGCCGTTAGAACTGGTCACTGTAAGAATGACCTGTTTGGAAAAAGAAAATGCGTTATTAATGAATATCTGTAAGATTGTGTGAGTCGCTTTTTTAATCAAACAAATATTGTTATGGTGGGACCATCTCCTATGTACTTAAGAATAAAATATCATGATATGTTATACGTTAGAAGTGTGTTTATTTTGAATGGAGATCAGATAAGCAGTATCTACTCAAGCGGGTTTTATTTTATTTTTAGTTTTTTTACCCCCAACACTTGAGGAAAAAAGTATTATTGATTCATAGTAGCTGGTACCAGATTATTTCCGGATTGCCAACCAACTAAGCAAGCCCATGTTGTCCACAAATCCACGGACACATTAATTCTAGAACTCAGTTTTATAAAATGTGTTCGTGAACTCATGCACCATTATACAGTCAAATAATAGCATATCATTTTTTTTTTTATCAACAGTGCGGATAGGTAATATTGTTGATGGTAATCTTTTTTTCCTTTTTTTTTTTTTTTTTTTTTTTTTTTTTTACAAATTGGCAAAAAAAAATTATCTTTCTTTTTTTTTTTTTTTTAAATGACAGCCATAAGAATAAAAAAAAATCGGTCAACCCGATCCCCCCCGGGGCCCGATGTACAAATAATCAAAGTGCTTATGGGTTGGACCAGATTGGACCCTACACAACATGGCCCACAATAGGCTGCTTTAGATTACAAATGTGAAGCAAATTGACAGAATAAAATAAAAATATATGGAAACTATAAAGATAGAGCAAAAGAGTTAAAAAAAAAAAAAAAAAACCCTTGTCAAATGATGAAGGGAGAATTAAAAGAAATAAGGTGTAAATAAAACTTACAAATTATAAATGAAATAAGTCAGAGAACAGAAATAATAAAATAACAAAAAAAATAACAAAAAAAAACTAGGTAACACAGGCCCGTGAAAACCAAAAATATATCGAGATTTAGTGTTTTCTTTATAATAATATGGATGAAAATGAATTAAAAAAATCAAAATATATATAAGTGTTAGTAAAAAAAAAAATAAACATGCTCGTGATGCTAAGCAGAGGCCATAAAAATATATAAGCACAAATAAAAACACAAAATTGGACAAAAGCAAAATGAGAGCGCATTTAATTGATTACGAGAAAATTAAAGAAATATTTCAAAACTATAAATTTTGTCTTCAAAATCATAGTCAATATTGAAGGGAGATGTATTCTCTTTCTATCTTTAAGTTGGCATGTTTGAGTCAAGCTTCTTGGGATAAGATGTTGAACAATTGGTAAATTGGTAATCTCCCAAGCATGCCATTAACTTTTCACCTTTTAAATACATTAAAAGAGAAATACTCTGAACCATGAATGCATTTCCACCCCATAAAAGAGGAGGGTCTGGTGAGTTAATTTTTAAATAAAAAAATCATTTGATTAAATGTCCCGGATTGCAAATGCTACTATAAGTGAGGTGCTGTGTCTAAAGTGTGGTTTCTAACTGCACATGCTCTTGTGTTGTGATCTGTTTTAAGAAACTGGGAGATTAGATGAAGATGGGATGAGGAAAGCACACTATTATAGTCCAACTCTCACTCCCTCTCTCACTCCCTCTTCCTCTCCCTCTCAAATTTAACTTTAATCAGGGTAATGCCCACCTCAAATTGAAAACTTTTAAATTTACCCGAAAAAATGCACATTGATTAAAAAAAGAGAAACAATGATATGAACTGTCTGGATTTTATAGTTTATAGGTAAAAGCATCACTAATAAACATGTAGCAATGGCCCTGAGAGAAGTCATTAATACTACTAACTGCATGGATATGAGTGCAAACAACACAGAAGGCAAGGGCAACATTAATTAAAATCTCTCTTACTAAGACGGTGACGCAAGGATTTTCAAACTTCAGTGAAACAATTGTTGTAGCACAATCGACTACGATGAGGGTTGGGCTTGGATGCAGCCGCGCTGGTAGTGATCTCAGGGCTAAAAATTCCGCACCAATTCATTTCATTAATTGTCGAAAGCAGCTGTCTACTCCCTCCAAAAGCATTTAGTGTGATGCTGGTTGATTGCCCCCATAAATATATATATATATATATATATAAAAGCATCCTTCCCTCACCGACAAACTTAATGGGGCCCACCTAGGGACTCACAGATCATGGAACTTGTGAGAGATGGGAAGAGACATCTTAGATGAGACCATATATCAAATTTAAGATCAATCTCATGCATCTAACCCCTTCATTTGTTGCCCACAAATTTAATGACTTTATATTAAAGGGAAAAAATTTGACGCTCGATCCAACGGTCCAATCCATTTGGACAGGTGAAAAGTCAATAGATCTTATATACTTAAGGGTGTGTTTGGATGTGTAGTGAAGTGAAGTGAGGTGAGGTAAAGCCTCCATTATCCAGACAGAAAAAAGACAATGAGTTATATCAAAAGTACATAATTTCAAAATTCTCTTCATCTTTTTAAAAAAGAAAGTAAAAAAGAAAAACTTCTTTTCTCCATTAAAAGATAAAAATGCTCAAGCTTTTTTATACAAAAAGTCAAAAAGAATTCAGACCAAACAACTAAAAATAAAACACCATCATAACACCTTATATTTTATTCTCTCTTGATTTGATGATTCACCTTACCATACTTTACTTCACCATACATCGAAACAGGCCCTAAGAGGGTTCCATGTGTGTGGATGGTTGAAATGCGTTATAAAGTCAACCCTAATATGTCGTCCCTCACAATAACATGGTGAGGGATTGGATGCACATGAATATTTCCTTATATGCACATGAATATTTATATATATATATATATATATAGGTGCACTACAAGTCATTAAATGGTATTTTTTGCTTCATTTTCTACAAATAGAATGAAACAGAAAAAAGAAACAAATGGATTATGTTTAATTAAACTGACTACATATTACTAACCTTGAAAAGCACCAGATTACATGTCCCAAGTGAAGGTTCTCGATGATGCTGAGGGCCTCGGCCCACCAGTGTTGGTTCACCATGGACTCATCACACCAGATCCAACATGTTTAAAAACTAGTCCTAAACTCAACTCATCTTCTAGTGGGATCAACTCCTACTATGGTAGATTTTAAATATATATTCTAGGAGGGCTTTTATTTTGAACGCTCGAATTTTAAATAGATGAACGACTCCTTGAACTCAAAGGTTATGGACACTATAGGTCACTATTCCTGTCTTGTGTAACAGCAACGACTTAGCAGATCTTAAATTTACACTTCTCTAGGGGCTTCTTCAAAATGAGATGTGGGTGCCTATTATCGAGAGATCCCTGAGTATTGTGTTATAAAGTCTTTAGTGCACAGTATTATTGTTTAAGGCCTAAAGTCCCTTGCACATGAGATTAATCCAAGCGGTGGTCACTTAGTTGTCCACATCGGACTTTTTCATGACTAATTTTCCTTTTCAACTGTTTAGACATAAAATTTCAAATTTCAAATCTTCCATTCTCCCTCAATTTTGGGGCAAGCACTCTCTCATTCTCTATTTGCAGAAGATCAAAGTACAAAAGACAGTTCCATTCTTGGGTTCTCGGTTTCACCAGACTGAATACGTGCCGGTCGCTGCACCTGTTGCCAGTGTTGCTCCATCATTGGCAAAGAGGAAGACAGCAGACTATCGTCTCTTAGTTACTGTTGCAGAACCATAATAGAGGTAGTCTAGGGCTCTGCTACTACACACGTTTTCCGACGAGAAAGACTCAGATCTGAGTTTGCGGAGAAGAAGACCGGAAATTGCAGAGAAAATCGGAGATGGGGCAGAAGCAGTGAAGATCTGAAAAGATTTCTGGTTTCGTTCACCGTCGCCATAAAAAGAGGGAAGTCTCTGCCTGAAGACCACCGCTTATCTGAGTTTTAATGAAAATTATCTGAGTTTTTGGAAATTTTATTTGAGTTTTTTGTATTTTATCTATTTTTTGGAAAATCTATTTAAGTTTTTTGGAGAATTTGGAATTTTAAGAATTTAAATCTTCTGAGAGGATCCGAACTATGTTTAGTAAAAAGGCAAGTTTTTGAAAATTTTCTCTGAGTTTTTTGGCAAATTTTGAATTCACCAAAAAATCAATTTTGGAATTTTTGTATTTCAAATCTTCTAAGAGGATCCGAATTCAAATTTTTTAATTTTTGAAATCTATTGGTGTTTTTGAAATCTATTTCAAATCTTTTTATTTATCTTTAATGAAATAAGAATAACTTGGGCATTTTAGGTCTACAAATTTGAAAAAAAAAAAGACCTACAAGACTATGAAAAAAGATTGTGGATTTAAGACTAGAAAGTGAAATGTTCAGAGACCTATCACCAAATGCCCCTTTATTTTTTAAATTCTCTTAATTAATTTTTTTCATTCAATTGGAGGGGAGGACAGCTCATGATACGATATATATATATATATATATATATATATATATGGTGCAGGTTTACCTAATCCTGCTAGTAATAACAAACCTTGACAACCACTCTGGCTCCCCTACCTCTAATAAAATGTCTTTATACCTCTTTATTTGAGAGATAACAGGGCCATGTTCAATCTTCCTTAAATGGACAACCACCCAGTGTGTGGCCCACTGCAACAGATGGGGAAGAAAAGTTGGACGTGGTTTTGGGTTAGGTTCAATATTTAATTGCCATATATCATGCACACTTATTTTTATAAAGTTAACTAGGTAACACAGGCCCGTGAAAAACCAAAATATATCAAGATTTATTGTTTTCTTTATAATAATATTGATAAAAATAAATTAAAAAATCAATAACAAATATATATATATATAAGTGTTAGTAGAAAATAAGCACAAAAAAAAAAAAAAAAAAACATGCTCGTGATGCTAAGCAGAGGCCATAAAAATATATAAGCACTAATAAAAACACAAAATTGGATAAAAGCAAAATGAGAGCGCATTTAATTGATTTTGGAAAGTTAAAGAAATATTTCAAAGCTATAAATTTTATCTTCAAAACAGTAGTCAATATTGTAGAGAGATTTATTCTCTTTCTATCTTTAAGTTGGCACTAGCATGAAGCCCCTGTGCGATGAAGCCCCTGTGCGATGCATAGGTTAAGTCTCGTACAACCTTAATAACATATTAAAATTAATATCCCTTTTATGTACGTCTAACAAAATAATTAAAAATTTCAAATCAATCAGAAAAATATGAAAACCAAACCTTTTTTCCTTTAATCCACGTCAGCATACATGTTTCATCTTAAAAATAAAGAATCCGTATGCATTTCTGCTCATTTTGAATACTATATCAAAACTTTGAAAATAACCTTAATTTGTAGAGTTGGAAGGCATCCCTTTGAATTGGGTCACATCCATACAAATGGGCCAAGAGACATATTGTATTAAAAAAGCACATTTGTAACCTAAGAGACACATTTTATTGAAAAGGTAAATATTATATGTTTTTAAAATGACACATTCACAAATGGGCTTCAAGAAGCTGATGTGACTTTTCCTAAGACCAGAATTGAGGGTCTTTTTTTTTTTTTTTTTTTCAAATCAATACTCAACTTTAAAGAGAAAGAATGTGTGATTCAAGCTTCTTCGATGAGCACTTGAACAATTGATAAATTGGTAATCTTCCAAGCATGCCATTAACTTTTCACCTTTTTCTACAAAACAAAAACAAAAAAAAAAAAAAAAAAAAATGTTCACCTTTTAAATACATTAAAAGCGAAGTACTCTGAACCATGAATGCATTTCCACCACGTAATTGATCATTATTGCACTGGCCTAACCTCTTTCTTATTAATTCGCATCATGTTAGATGTAAATGTGCCCTTACCCGATGTGCCAATGGGTCCCAATATGAAGTCCCAAAAGATACAAGCAATCAATCTCTTACTGACATGGATGGTCCATAAATCCCCCCTTTCCCCCACAAAGTGGGAGAAAAGCAAATACAATATGGCATTGAGTATTACACTTTTTTGCGCCATCATGGCTTTCATTCTCTCTCTCCATGACTTCTCCCAGATATTCAGAGCCAACTCTAATGCGACTTCGACCGATGTGAGTCCTTCCTTTTCCCATCTTCTTTTCTTCAGTTCTACCCCATAATCAGCTCCACTTCCATGTTGCCACGCTGGGTACGTAACTAGGGTGAGTCTATCTGAGAACTCAGATTTATTGGACTAGCCAAACTCGTGCCCTACGAAGTAGAGACTCTCGGCCCTAACAAACTATAACACGGGCCCCCCCGTAGGCCTTCAATAAGTCAATGGTAAACAGATAAAATACTGAAAAACCCAATTCTTCTATGATGCAGGTGACAATTCGTTACTCAATCCGCTAACCCAACCCAGTAATTCATGGCTTTGATGGCCTTTTTAACTTTGGTGTTGGGTTCAAGTTGACACTATGAACAGATAAAACTAATGTGTTGTACCCTCTAGTTGGGGGAGAATGTTCAAGAGGAAGACTTTATATAGCTTGTATGTGCGTAGCTCGTGTGACCCACTTAGATGCATGTCTATCAAAGAGAGGATTAAATGGAATGGTCTATGTGAGCAGTAGAAGTCCTATCTAGGATTTTCGTTTGAGGGGGCAAATGACGGCTATAGTGTTAATTTGGTCATTATTTTATCATTAGAAGGGAGTGATGGCTTGTTTCTGACAGTGACATGGGCTTTCCTCCATGTTTGGCTTCCATATTTCAGGTTTTTTAGAGGTCTGCTGGGGCAAGTGCCCCCAAAAGACAATACCTAGGTCCATCCGTGTCTGTGTGTAAGGAGGAATAAAAAAAATTGGCCCCACCTAATTATCCTAGCACTTGATTTAAGATGCCAAACGGTTTAATGGTGTCTAAACTATTGACATTTTTTTTTTTTTTTATAGATTCAATCCAACAGTAATTCAACGTTCAACAAGTAGGTATGCCCAATGCTAGATCTGGAGATCACACGATTATCAAAGGATCTGCAGTGATCAAAGGTGGACACAAGTGGGCTGCACATGCAAATGCGCAATGCCCTCCTAGGTGAACATTTTCCCCAATTGGGTACTTGAGTTCATACTTGTTAGTAAAACTTTTAATCTGACCGTAACCCTAATTGGTAAATCAGGGTTCAAGTTAACATTCAAATTTTAAGCTAATTAATAAATGGATGCACTTTGTTTTGAGTTGCGCCCCAACATTACTATACTATTCAACCCGGCCCAAACCCATTGAACCCCAATGATTCCCCTTAGTTTTGTGTTTCACTCAACATGTCTTGTAACTAGAGTACATAAACCATCCAAATTTGAGTTTCATGATGACTTGGGGTCTCTCTTTTCTGTTTAGATCTGCAATCTCCCAAAATAGACAACAAATGTCAGTGGGCAATTTCCTGCCCCCAGAGAAGATTGACCTCTTCAAATCCTTGGAGAAATGGGCTGATCAGAACCTCCTGCCTCTGTTGAAACCAGTTGAGAAGTCATGCCAACCACAAGATTTCCTGCCCGAGCCCAGCTCTGAAGACTTCCTCGATAGAGTTACGGAATTGAAAAGCCGAGCAGCTGAGTTACCTGACCACTACTGTGTGTGTTTGGTGGGAGATATGATCAATGAAGAAGCTCTCCCTACGTACTTGAACCTGCTCAGCTCAGCGGATGGGATTCGAGACGAGACAGGTGGAAGTCTATCACCATGGGCCGAGTGGTCACGGCAATGGGCAGCTGAAGAGAACAGGCATGGTGACCTGCTGAACAAGTATCTCTACTTGTGTGGAAGGGTTGATATGAGACAAGTAGAGAAGACCATTCAGTATCTCATTCGCTCTGGGATGGTAATCTCATTTTAAATATTCTTAATGAAATCCTTCAATAATAATTATAATAATTATTATTATTAATATTATTATAGTTCTTGATGCATGCGAGTGCATTATACTACCATCTTTTATGTCCAAGCCTAATCTCATTTATTTAGGACTAATTTGTTAATGCAGAGTGAGAACCTAAACAGGAACCCATTCCTTGGGTACATCTACACTTCTTTTCAAGAGAGAGCAACTTCAATTGCACATGGAAACACTGCAAGGCAAGCCCTGGAATTTGGAGAAACAAATCTAGCAAAGATCTATGGAACCATAGCTTCCGACGAGAAGCGGCATGAGGCAGCCTATTCGAAGATCATCCAGAAGTTACCCGATGTGGACCCCGACACCACAATGCTGGCGCTCGGCGACATAATGAGGAAGAAGATCATAATGCCGGGCTGTTGGATGTACGATGGTGAGGATCAGAACCTTTTCGATCACTACTCTACTGTGGCCCAACGGATGGGTGTGTATACCGCCGATGATTATGTGGACATTGTAGAGTTCTTCGTCGATCAATGGAAAATTGACAAGGTTGGAGCTGGGTTTTCTGGTGAGGGGAGGAAGGCTCAAGACTACATCTGCAGTCTGCCTCCTAAACTTAGGAAAGTGGTGGAGAAATCAAAGACAAGGCCAAAGTCCAAGGAATCTCCATTGGTCTCTTTCAGTTGGATATTCAAAAGACAAGTTTAGGTTGTGTTTGAGTTTGAGGATTTGAGTAGAAATGTAGGAGTCTGCATTGTTATCCATGCGTCGAACTAGAGTTTCTGCTCATGAGCAGGTTATGAGGCCCACATGCCATGTACATACTCCCGCCTATTGTGTTTGGCTATATGTGTACTAGGAAAGGGAAGCTAGCTATGGAATAATGTTGAACATGAGCCATCTTTTGATCCAAGGACCGACGTTTCAAGTACCAATATTAGTGGTAAATATTAGTGTGATATAAGTTTAGGTTTTAGGTTCTTATCGAGATGGCATTGGGAGAATATTGTTGAAAATAGAAGAATTTGAAATTACTTAAAATAAAATAAATCCTTAAATCTATCAAGTGGAACCATGTTCTATTGAAAATATATCTTGGATCCTAATGGTGGGTTTGCTACCCACATCCCGGTTAGACAGGTTCCAAATGTAACTGTTGGACGTGTGTTGCAGGATTGTACGTACACCTGGGGGATTAGTCGGATCAAATACCAAAAGAAAACCCTAGTAAGATAAAAAAAAAAAAACAAGTGGTAATATTGTAAATGCATACTTTTTTTGATAAAATATTGATGGGAACATGGTGTATCGGTGGATAAACACTAATGTGAAATACAATGTGGCCACCAATTTGGTCAGGATCTCAATAAATTCGACCCAAATAACTGAAACCATGGTGGAGTCTATCTAACTGTAATAGGTCCATCCAAATGCTGAATTCCGTTATAGGCAGGCCTTATATTGACAAGTCCAGGCCCGGACCAAATCATAGGTAGATAAGCCCAGTCTAAGCTTGAACAAACCCTGAATCGCGCATAATTTGTAATGCCACCAATCAGTGCCCCCATCCTGAGTCTCCAGTCATAGTTGTCTTAGATTTTTATGGGCAACTTAATTCGAATTCCGCCCATTCAAGTTTCTCACCTCTCCTCATCTTGCATTATTTGTTCTCTGCCCTGGCTCCCAAATCATTCTTACATCTCCTCTTTTGTTACTATATATATATAACCCGTGCTTTATAATTCCCCATCATCTCATTAAACGCTGCATTCGGGAATTAGGCCTAAATATTTAACGGACTCGGCCTTATAAGAAAAAGTTATCTCATAGAATATAATCTTTCATGTTTTAAAAAAAAAAAAAAAAATCTTGTGCATTTAGTAACTCCTATTATATTATATGAAACAAACGGGCTTCAATTGAGAAATTAGACATTTGGACGCAATTGAATATTTTTTGACCATCAGAATTTGTTTTGACTGTCCCTTTAAATTCTCACAATCCTCTTTTTCCTTCCCCACTCTCTCCTCTTCACACAGTACCAAAATTATCCCTACTTTTTACTTAAAGTTGGATCACTATTACTTATAACTTAAGGATGAGCATTACCTCTTAATGCCTCATAAATCTCTTCTACTAACTCTCCTTTCAAATTCCAGAGGCCTCCCACATGTTAAGACATAAGGCTCTTTTCCTCTTCATCTCTCCCTCATATCTCCTTTCAACCAAACTCTCCAACTACATTCTAGCAATTGCTCATAAATCTCTTCTAATAACTCTCCTTTCAAATTTCAGAGGCCTCCCACATGTTAAAACATAAGGCTCTTTTCCTCTTAATCTCTCCCTCATATCTCCTTTCAACCAAACTCTCCAACTACATTCTAGCAATTGATATATCTTCTCCTTCTTCTCCTATCCAATGGCATTTTTTTAACCCTATCTGTTGTTTATGCTCTCTCACCATCTACATCTACATCGTATCATTGCTCATGGCGACTTCCACAGCGGTATAACAACGATACAACATTCTATAAGGCGGTGTGTTACATTTCATTTCTTTGATATTTTTCTTGTGGGTTGTGATGAATATTTTTGAAATATATTTTGATTATTTTTTTATTTTACTATTTCTACATTCTTAAGTCATTCATTTATGTATATGGTTACACCATTGGGATGCCAACAATTCATAAGATAAAGTGGGGGAGGGGAAGGTTCTAATTAATTATAATTAAATTTTATTTTTATTCCCTCTTACAGTCCATACATATCTTTTTTTTAGTAGTTTTACCAATATATGTTGCTTCAATCAATAAAAGACTTGCACATGATAATGATAATTTGATGAACAAGATATACTCTTAAATAACTGTTTCATCTAATTCGACTTTGGTCATTCTACCATAAAATGTTTTAGACTCCCTGTCTCACATGGATAAAACTTTTGATGTATTACATCAGAAAAATCAAGATAACTCTAACTGGTTTTATTGTTACTATTTTTCTCCCTCGCTCCCTTGATGTTTTTGAAAGAGGTAAGAAACAAAAAGCCCTTATTTTCCTTCTCTTGTGCTCTTCCGTGCATGTTGGATGTAAGGGATCTTCAAGTCCAGCTCAAAAAATATTAATGTTAAATCTCATTTCCGAAGGGAATGAACTTTTCTACTTGTATTTTTAAGAATCTAAAAAGTCGTCTTTGAAGGAAAAATGAAATACAATTTCTCCCAAATGATGTAGAGATTTTCTTATAAGGTTTTTTTTTATTATAATAATTGATTTTTATGGTAGGTTTTATATATATATATATATATATATATATATATAATGTTGATGCTATCTCCATGGTACTTTTACCATCTTAATATAAGACAAATGAAAAAGTTATTATTTTAAATTTCTTATAAAAATTTAATATTATGAGTCAATACCCCGTGCTAAGCACGGGCATGGTTTGCTAGTAAAATTAATTAATCATACTAAGGCCACTCTAAGACTCACAAATTGTTAAGAGAATCTGACTGCATGACTTGGAATGTCTAATGAACCTCGCCTATTAGAAATTTAAGAACTTGAATTCACGGCTAACAATATGAGAAACAACAGGGATCACTCCCTGTTGTTTAATAGCATAAGGTGATTAATTGTGATTCCCATACCGGGGTGATTAAGTAAGGTGATAATTATTTATAGGAATTAAGCTCCTATGAATTGATCTAAGTAAAAATTTAGTTAAAATTGAAAATATAAAGGTAGAGTTTTATATATGGCAATTATTTAATTGCTCTTTTCAAAGAAAATGAATTGAGGGGAGACGAATCTAATTTAGGTCTTGTTTGTTTGCATAGAATACATAGGAATCCATGGTAAAATAAAGGAAAATTCTCAAAAGAGTCCTTAACTTTTGGGTGATTTTCAAAAAAGGGTCAAAAGAATTTGATATTTTAAAAACGTATGAAAGATTGCAAGATTTCTTTCACTCAAGTCCAATCCGGCAATCCATACCCACTTGGTGTAACTGTGGTTGGATATTCACCTTTGGTTGGAAAACCCATAATCTCCCTACCTATGAGAAAACTTTCCACGAAGATATATTAGGACAGTATTTAACCAGATCTGTACATGTAAGTCATAGTAGAGATACAGAGAGAAGAATATGTTGCCAATAAATGAATAAAATGCCTTTAAAGATACAATTAAACTCACACTTACCAAGATGATAAGAAATAGGGAAATTTTCAAATCAAGCCTTAATTTATTTCCTTATTTAAAAAAAGGAGACAAGTTCCAAGAGTTTTCAAATTAGTCCCTAAGTTTTTCTGAAAGCTTTCAATTAAGGACATCCATCCATTTAAAATTACCATTCAACAACTTTTTCTCTCAATTTTTTAATATACACAAATTATCCTTCATTAAAATAAAACTTTACTTTACTTTCTCTATAATCTCCTTATTTTCTTTACTGGCGTCATCACAATGATCAATTACACAATGATCAATGACAATTAACGTCCCTGCGTGATCTGTTGCATGTAGTCGCTGTCGAAATCATGTCATGACTTTAAATGAAGGGTACTTTGGGTATTTTTAAAAATTAAGAAAAAAAGTCACTAGAAAATGCCTTTAAATGGCTATATGTCCTTAATTGAAAATCTACTAAAAGGCTTAAGGATTAATTTAAAAACTTTTAAAGCTTATGTCTTTTTATAAAAATATATAAGACAAAAACTTGAGGCTTTATTTAAAATTTTCCCTTGACATGTTTGGATATTCAAAGAATAGAGTAGAGTGAAGTTAAATGGGCCCTACGAGTCTAAAATTTCAACTCTACCCAATTTGGATGAGTCTAGCCCGATAGATAAAGTAATGTTGTGAGCCATATTTACTCCATTTCACTTCAACTCTAAGTATTTCATTTCCTTGAATAAAAGTGGAATATACTCCAAACATTAACTTCAAAATAAGTATCCAAATGGAATGAACTGAAGTTTAACTTCAACTTACTTCTCTTCACTCTACTTCATATATAAAATCCAATTCATTTTACTTCACTCCTCATTTATCCATACAATTGAAATAAATTTACCAAGAACATCAATACTTCCATTTAACTTTCCACCTTCCAGAAAGTATGCATTAAAGATGCATTTTCGTTGTACCTACCATTTAACTATTCCAAATATAAATCTATGGGATTTATTCAGGTGAGAAGTGTTCTCACACAATGTGTGAGAACTATGCTAACAGCCGTTGGATCTTCATATTAGATCCAACGGTCGCCACGGTTTTCATTTAAGGGACGTTTTTCACGGGCCCGCCCAAAGAGCAACGTTTCCCCCTTTCCATCTTCACGTGCCCGCCCAAAGGGATTCACTTCCCCTCTGCGCTTCGTTGCCCTCTGCTTCGTCTCCTCTCCATCTCCATCTCTCCAAAATCGTTCCTCGTGGTAGCACCATCAAAATCTCCAGATTCTCAGACGCCATTTGTGTCTACATCGCAGAGAAGAGAGTTCCCCTCGGACCGATTGCAGTTTCTAGGGTTTTCTCCCTCCTCCGATTGCAGGTACTCTCTCTCTCTCTCTCTCTCTCTCCCTCTCTCTCTTTTCTTCTATTCTTCTCATCTACCAATCTGCTCTTTCTTCCCATCTCTCTTCAATAGAATCCCCCAAAGAGAGGCTTTCTCTTTCATTGTTACAAGTTTATTCTCTGTAGATTATCATTCTAATCAAACGAAAAGGAAGCATGGAGATTTTGAGATTGAAAGAGAAAGCCCTTACTGAGATTGAGTACATGCTCAATCATAATTACTGGGATAGGAAACAGATTCAGAAAACAAAGACAGACCTAAATGCATAAAATTCTATTTTTATTCATTCTCTAAAAACTTAAGTAGCAATTAAACTTCTGACTTGTGAATCTTTAGGATTTTTGTTGATCCATCTAATGCAATCAACAAATGAATCAGGTTAAGATTGAATTTATTTTTACTACTCTTCTTGCAAACTTGAGAATGAATTATATCTGCTGCTCTCTTCATGTTTCTTGAGAATGACCCAAACAGCTGAAGTGGGATACTCAAATAAAACAAGTACAACAGAGATTTCATATGGTCTTCCTCTTTTTGTTGTTTGATGGTAATGAGCTGTTTTTTCTTTTTTCTTGCTTGAAGCATCTACTGAATCTCTCATTAACTTATTGATAGAGTTGTGATGTGGATGAAAGCATGTGTTTTCTGAATTTCTGCTTGGAAGTAATTATCAAACACTTGAAATAAGTAATCATTTACAAGGTGGAAGTCATACTTATAGTCCCAAATGCCTCCTTTTGTCAAAATTCAGAAATTGCCCTCTTTGTTTTATAGAACATGACTATGATGTTGGAAAACAAGGAAATGATTATCTTCTGCTTAAGTTGGAACTTGGTTTTCCCTTAAGTGAAAAAATTAAATAGTTATACTTCCACAGACAATGCATAGAACTAAGATGGATGGGTTTTGATTTCTTCTTAGTTATTATCAGGTTGAAAAGGATCCTCAATTGATTGCAGGCAAAATATATTTTTCTTTAATATCACATATGGTACTGGTCATTTACCTTGTAATAATTGCTATTCTTGTTCTATTTAATTTCCATCTCCACGTTTGTGTGATATTATCAAATTATTGCAATCTGCCTTCTTGAAAGGTCATTGCTTTTGTGTTTTATGCTGTAATTGGTTTTTCTCCATCCTTTTCAGCCGTCTGGGTCTGTCTATACCATTCTTCTTCTTTTTCTTTTTTTCTGGTTTTTTTTTTTTTTTTTTTATGATTTATATGTTATGAAGTGTGGAACTATTTTCATAAATGGGTTGATGATTAATTTGAGTACTTGGGCTTCATTTTCCTCCCTTTGATGGGTCGATCAGTGGGTTGATGGATTTGCGAAAAATGATTTCATATCAAAAAATGGAAACCATTGTGCTGTTGCATTGCCTAACCAGGCCATTAATTCTAAGGAATGACAAACATATTTTGTTACAATATAAATGATTCGACGCCCACTTTGTTGCTTCCTCTTCATGAATTAATATTCATGGGCATGTTTGATATGCAGTATTTGCCCTAATGGATGACAACGATCCATCTCATGATCCACATCTCGATTTGCAACTTTGGCTTCCGATCCATTCACAGTCTCTGATGCCCTCGCAGCTCCCAACCCCATCTGAGGCACTAAACTCATCGCAACCGATCACATGTGAAGTTGCTGGCAGCCAAGTAGGTTACTATCTCTATATCTCTCCATCTCAACATCTCTATCCATAGAAAAATAATATGTTGTTAAAACTTGCAATTGATTGCTTTCCTATTTTGTTTTTAATTCTGTTTTGCATGTATTGTCATGTTGTGATGCTCATATCGTGCTTAAAACGGACAAAAGATTGACAAAGTCGCATCTTTACCAATGAAAACATTTGTGCCACAAGTTGAAGAAGAGAAATCACCAAGAGTAGGTCAAGTTTTTGAAAATATAGAGGATGCTTACAATGCTTACAACACCTATGCGAAAGCAGCAGGTTTTAGCATTAGACGAAGCTCGGAAACGAGGCTCAATAACCAAGTAGTGAGAAAAAAAATTGTCTGCTCTAAAGAAGGTCGTAAGAAAGAAAGAATTGGTGGTGAAAGAAGGACCTCAGATACACGAGAGAATTGTGGTGCATGTCTTCAGTTAAAAAAAATTAAAGGGGGGCAGTGGATTGTATATAAAATTGTTGCCGAACATTCTCATCTATTAAGTACCCCTAGAAAGACCCACATGCTACGGTCACACCGTCGGATTGACGCCCCAAAAAAAAAATTGATAGATACTTATGGGGCTGCTAATATCAGACCAAATAAACAAATGGGGATTTTAGTGATGCAGGCAGGAGGGAGAGATAAAGTGGGTTTTCACAGAAAACAGACTTTCGAAATCATATTAGAGACAAAAAATGAGGAAACAAAGGACAATGATGGTGATATGTTTTACGAACACTTTAGACAATGGAAGGAGAGAGATCTAAGGAATTTTTTTGCTATTGAGAAAGATGATGAGGACCACATAAAACATGTGTTTTGGGCTGATTATTATTTTCAGAAGTCATATGAGGAGTTCGGCGATGTTGTCTCGTTTGATACAACGTACAATACAAACAGATATGGTCTCATTTTTGGCGCATTCACTGGAATTAATCATCATGATCAGTCCATCATTTTTGGATGCTACCTAATCTCAAATGAGACTTTTGATACATTTGTTTGGGTTTTCAATAAATGGCTTGAAGCAATGCCGGGAGACCCACCAAAGTCCATCTTGACAGATCAGGACCCTGCAATGACAAAAGCCATTGGGTTTGTTCTTCCAACTACAAGCCACCGTTACTGTTTGTGGCACATCCTAGAAAATTTACAAAAGAATTTAGGTGGAGTTGCGATACATAAGGATAACTTGATACCAACTATTAAAAAAATCGCATTCAACTCCTTGACAACCGAGGAATTTGAGTCAGGTTGGAAGAAGATGTTGATAAAAGAGGACGTTGCAAACAATGATTGGCTAAATGGGATGCATGATATCCGTCATATGTGGGTGCCTATATATATGAGACACCTTTTCTTTGGAGGGATGTCTACAACCGGAAGGAGTGAAAGTATTAATGCCTTTTTAAAGCAATATGTGACACAAAAGAATGGTCTATGTGGTTTTATGTTTCGATTTAACCAAGGGATTGCAACTCAAAAGTATCGTCAATTGAAGGCAATTCACGACACTTCTAATGGAAGGCCAAAATTGATGACAGACTTGCCAATGGAGAGGCAAATGTCACAAATATACACAAAGAAGTTGTTTTATAAGTTCCAAGATCAATTCATGTACATAACATCCGGCATTGCTGAGATTGTAAACGATGATATGGAACAAAGAATTTATAATGTTTCATCATTCAAAGATAACAATGAAATTGAAAGGGTCGTCATTTTCAAAAAGGATGAAAAATATGCAAAATGTTCTTGTCAACTATTTGAATTCAAAGGCATTCCATGTGGACACATCATCTGCGTTTTGAAACAAGAGAAAATCTACACAATGCCTGAACAATACATTTTGAAAAGATGGACAAGGTATGCGAGGGTAGATGTTGATTCTGATAGAAGTATGTGCTCTGAATTTGATGGGTCATTGCTAGCACGACATGGAGATTTATCATATGATGCTTCCAATATCATTGATGAAGCGTCATTGTCTAAGGAAGCATATCACCATGCAAAATCAGTTCTTCAAAACCTTAAAACAAGGATTCGCGAGATAAACGAAAAAACAGTGATGGCAGAAGATGATCCTAAAAGAAAAAAGAAAAGTGCAAGCCCTACAGAGAGATATCTTCCACCGAAACAAGCAATTACAAAGGGTCGTCCAAAGAGATTGAAGTCCTCTAAGGAAAAAGCCAGGAAGAAAGATCGACTTTGTCGCGGATGTGGCAAGCGTGGGGTTGCACATGACAGACGCAATTGCCCTGGCCTTGACAAGAGGTACCATTCCATTGAATTTTAATCTTAATTTAATATACATTCACATGCTTCTTTTAATCTGTTTTGCATGTACTTATTTTAGTAGTGTAGAGAACAACAATCAGCCATTCATTGAAAATGAGGCATTAGAGAGATCTTCTGAGGACGAGGCATTAACACAGTTAGTAGGTATAGATTTTTCCATTCTTATTAATCAGTCCATGTTTTTAAAATTTTATTATCATAGTAATGGTTTCTTTAGATTACTATTATCATACTAATCAATGCTTCTTTGGTGGCAGGATGTATTGATGCTCATGTTGGATCATCTGATACCTGAAGGTGTTTTGGATCATCTCATGTTGGAACATTTTGGACAATTTGATACATGTTGGAACAATTAGAAGGTATACATTTTTCCCTTCTTATTAATCAGTCCATTTCTTTTAAAATTTTATTCTCATAGTAATGGATTGTTTACATTACTATTATCATACTAATCAGTCCTTGTTTGGTGCCAGGATTAATTGATGCTCATGTTAGGTCCTCTAATATCTGAAGGTGTTAGAGGCTATCAAGTTATATTTTTTGTTGTAGTTAGTTCATCCTAGTTGTATTCTTTGGTGGCAGAAAGAAGGATGTATTTTGTTTAGTATGTGTAATTCTCATTTTGAGGCATAGAAGATGTTGGATGTGTAATTCTACAGGTTTAAAACAGGTGCAGTTTTTGAGTGAATGGATGAACTGAACTTGGGTTCATTATTGAATGAATTTTGCAGGTTTAAAACAGGTGCATGGATGAGTGGATATTGGTTTAAAAAAAGTGCAATTTTGATGTGTTAGTTTTTATGTATTGATAAAAACAGGTTTGAATTGAAAAGGATTGAATGAATGGATGAATTGGACTTAGGTGTCTTGGTGAATGAATGGATTCTACAGGTTTAAAACAGGTTTTTGAGTGCATGTTTAAAACAGGTGCAGGTTTAAAACAGGTGCAGCTTTTGAGTGAATTTGGAATTATCATACAAATTTTATGGCAGGCTGGTCCTGGAAAGGCTTGAATTGAGCGTCAGATACTGGCTCATGCCCATTTGGGGCGGTTTTTTTTTTTTTTTTATTTGAGGTGAATTGCATTTACTATGTGAGAGAGAGAGAGAGAGAGACTTTATTATATTTAAAAGATGAAAAAAAAATGCCACTTGACCATTACAGCCAAAGCAGCACCTTACATTTCCAATCCCCTCCCCATTAGCCACATAGGTCTATAAATAAGACACCCCTTACTAAGTTCAAGTGCACCCCTTCAATTCCCAAGTTCTACAACCACACCAAGAACTTCTGTGCGCCAACCCACGACTGCAGTGTCTACACTCAGGTGGTGTGGAAGAGGACTTTAGAGGTTGGGTGTGCTCAAGCCAGTTATGTCAAGGGGGCCACTAGCTTAGCTATCTGCTTCTACTTCCCACCTGGAAATGTGGAAGGAGAAAGCCCTTACTAGCAGCAGCAGTAATGTGCCAATGTCTTACTTCTTGTGCATGATCCAAGCCAGAAATCAGTGGGAGCATACTTGGGTAGATTTCTGACCCAATGAATAGCTGGTCTAGTGTCAAAATATTGAAGCAAAAAATGGTTATTATGAAAAAAGATTAATGATCCACATTCAATGTAAACGTCCACCCACCCCCCCACGCACCCCACGACCCCAGTCACTTAATCAAGATTTTAAAGGACCCCACTCAGTCCTTAAAGAGTGCTCCCTGGTCTTTCACAATATAACACTTGCCCCTGCTTAAAGGTCCCCACTCAGTCTTGGCTGATGCATCTTATCATGGAACTAAGCAATTTGAAAATGAGGTATTTTCTTTAGCAAGCATCTTAATGGGAAATACAGAAATACCCACTGTCATTAAAATTACCCCAAAAAACATTCATTCTGTTTCAAAATATACATCACACATTTTTCATCATGCAGATAACAATTACAAGAAAACTGACAAACACTATTACAGAAATAAATTTGTTTGATTTTTTCCTTTCTTCAGCAGCATGTCTCATCTCTTCAACTGCAATACATATGTTTTCATTTAGTTTCTCCATTGTCTTCTTCATTTCCTCCATTAGTGCTGCTACATTCTTCTCATAGTCAGCTTCATCTTTCCATATGAATCTACCACAACCCTTTTCATCTTTCCAATTGGGACATCTCCAAAACTTCCTATTTGGATTAGTCTTTGTACGTGAGGTTAGACAAATCATCTCTCCACATGAGCATTTTGGCACGTAATCACTGGAAATAGAATACGACGATGACATGCTCTCGACCTACAAAAATAAAGTAGTTTATGAGACTATAAAAGAAATAAAAATTGTGTGCACATGAATGGCTAAACAAAACTAATGTGAATGTGTTTTGGCCAGTCTAACAACTTCTTGGAAGGATCTAGCAGAAACAAAAGTTTAGTTGAAAAGAGAGCGTCATTTGATGCAAGCATCAGGCCATATTGGTAACTGAAAAGTTGATGTGCATTTTTCCATCTTCTGGTAAAATCCAAATATGCAAGATCATTGTGACATTTTCATGAAAAGCAGTGTTGCCAAAAAATATCTCACCACATATAAAAAAGAAAAGCTGCCAGACAAGATAAAATAAAACACCAGAGGCTGCAACTATAGTACATTACAAATTACTAATGGTAGTCCTAATTGATAAGAGTTTGTTCATATCCTCAATGCAAAGCTATGGATTATCAACGAAGAATTAAAAAGATAAAATAAAAAAAAGGTTGGACATCTTACAGGTATGTATTACCAGAGCTACCATGATTCAAGAGAGGAAAGCAAAGGGGCTCATTAAAAAAGAAGCCAAACAACTCTTGCATACAAGAGGAGCTAATGATCGCATCGACAAGGGATCATCATATGAGATTATTAAAATGCTAGGGATCATCATATCGACAAATCCAAATGCTTGCAAAGATTATTAAAAACAGATATGCCAATCAAAATAAAGTAATATCCATGATGGAATTGAAAAATCAAAATATATTTGTCACCAGAAAAAAACCCAATCACAGAATAAATTGTCTATAGCCAAAGAGATATAGATGTACTTCAAGACCACAAAATTTTAGATTTACCAACTTTCTATTACTTTCTACAGAGGTGAAGGAATCATCACCAAGAGCATCCATGGAGCTAGCATGTGTCAATTAATTGTAAATCCGCTAGAATCTCATTGTTACGCATTTTCAGCTTCCTTTCGTCTAATTCCAACATTAGATTATAGTAAGAAAACAGTTGCTCCAGACAAATTAGAAAGAGACACAACAAATTCTCATTGAAAATTTTATAGATATATATAATGACATTTCACCAATCTTAGAGGGAGAAAAATCAAAACCATAAAATTTTACAGCTATTAATAACAAAAGGAACAAAGGATTGCAAACTGCCCCACTGCATCTATCATCTATTAATAACAAAGCCTTAAACCTGATACACAACTGGAATCTGGCAAAGAAGCTGCTGGAGCAAAAGGGTAACAGGCACTACTCAACACCATGGGAACCATATCCCCAAGGTGTTGTTAAGCTCTACTCTGACGGGCAGTAAATGGCTGCTCAAGATATGCAGGCAAAGGAGGCATAACAAGGGATCACACCAGCCATCTTATCTGCACTTATGCCAGTTAGATAACAACCTTTCAGTCACTAATGGCAGAACTACATGTTACTTAAAGGCCTAACCATTTTCATAGAGGTCAAATTAAACAACGTCTTAATTGAAGCGGATGCCCTGTTATTTATTCAGGCCTTAAATGAAGACACATTATGCTGGACCTTATGGTTAATTCGGGATTTACGGGAGTAAGTATGATTGTCTTCACGGCCTGGGATTTAGCCCTAATTGCTCTGATCTCGGGCTCGGGTCGTGACAATGTCAAAGAAAAATATATGGATTCATTATCTTTATTATTTCACTGATGCCTAACTTCTTTTATTAACTTCCATCATGTTAAAGAAAAACCCACTTGTAAAGTGTCAGTGGGGCCCACCCACTTGTTTGAATGGGGTATGTCTATTGGATACTTTCCATTTGAAAGCTATCCTAGTATAAATTTTAATCTTTAGAGTAAATTAAAGACCAACTTGGGGCCCACCCACTTGTTTGAATGGGGTATGTCTATTGGATACTTTCCATTTGAAAGCTATCCTTGTCTAAATTTTAATCTTTAGAGAAAATGAAAGACCAATATCTTTCAAAAAAAAAAATTTTTATAAATGTCAGTGGAGCCCACTCCAAAGTCCAAAGAGACCAGTATTTCAGTCTCTTGTAGATAGAGGAAGGACATAGATGGCCTATAAATCTATGGGTGATTCTATATGCATCCCCATAATGTGCTGAGCACACCCACCCCAATTTATGACTCTTCATAAATTGGGGTGGGTGTGCTCAGCACATTATGGGGAGGGTGCGTATAGAATCACCTATAAATCTATAGACTAGCATTCCTATCTATTGCTTCTCCTCCTTTTCCAACAAAGTCGAGGAAGCAAAGAGAAGATGGCATTGAAGTTGAACTCTTCCCTTGCCTCATCAGAGCTCTCGTTCTCTATCTCTAGGCATACTTCTCCCATATCTTTCATGTCAACTGTAATGCTACTTAAACCCATGTGAGTTTTTTCATCTTTTTTCTCCTGTATCAATTTTTTATCTGCCTGACCCCATCAGCATCTTTCAGTGTTAAACATATCTTTTAGTTGATGCAAGTTATGCAACTCAAGTGTTTTTTGAGAAAAGGGAGCAAACCCATGATTTAATGAGCTGGTGTATTGCTTGTTTGTGTGCAGGGATGCTGTGAAGAACATAAGAAAGACAAACATGATCCCATATGACCCAAAACAAATGACAGTCACTTATTCCATGCACCCAGAGAAAAAGGAGATCTTCAAATACTTGGAGGACTGGGCAGAACAGAACCTCTTGCCTTTGTTGAAGCCAGTTGAGAACTCTTGGCAGCCACAAGATTTCCTGCCTGACCCTTGCTCAGAAGACTTCTTTGATAGAGTCACGGAGTTGAAGAGCCGAGCAGCAGAGATACCTGACCACTACTATGTGTCTTTGGTGGGAGATATGATCACTGAAGAAGCTCTCCCTACGTATCTAAGCTTCCTCAACTCATTGGATGGGGTTCGAGACGAGACCGGTGCTAGCCCATCGCCATGGGCCCAATGGTCAAGGTCATGGACAGCTGAAGAGAACAGACATGGAGACCTTCTCAACAAGTATCTCTACCTGTGCGGAAGGGTTAACATGAAACAAGTGGAGAAGACCATTCAGTATCTCATAGCCTCTGGGATGGTAACTTCATTTTTCTTGTTCTCCTTAAATATTTCTTGTTCTTCTATGAATCATCCATATACTCGTTAGGTATCTGGAGAGAAGTGTCTCCAGTAGCAAAAATATAGAATAGAACGTGCATGGTGCATGTGTCTGTGACTGTTACCAGTATCAACACATAAAAGGAGGTTTGAGGGTAACCCTCCCATCTATCATAAATAAGATCTCTAAGCTAGAATTCTGGTCATCTTATTAAGGTCACTGATGCATGTTGGACGAGTAAGAGGGAAGTTCTTATCTTAATTAACCAAGGATCGCCCACATAATATAAATCAGATCTACTAGTCCTAGCTAGCCATATCACCTAAGGTCATTAAGAGTATAGTTCTACAAATAAAGGAAGAGTTTCCATCAAAGTTACACATTTCATGACCTTAGATTAAATAACTAGAAAAACCTATTTAATGCAATGGCACCAATAAGTCATAGCAAGAAGACACATTACTTTATATATCTCTTTTATGGTAGCTTTTAAATCTTGCTTTCCTAGATTGGTTAGACTCTCTATTGTATATATGGCATTATAGAGATTCAATCTTAGATTTTAAAGATTAATATAATTGTGGGTTTTATCCATTGGAGGCACGCCCTCATGCGCGAAGATATTAGTGGAAACCTACCAATATGCTTAGCACTTTTCAACGCAAGCGCTAAACCTAGGGCCAGCATCACTATTGCACCAACTAGTAAAATCCAAATGAAAGCAAAAGGAGTGTTTTCATTTCTAGGCCAGGATTATAAAAAAAAATATGACTTTTAGTGGCAGAAAAATCTACTTTTAGCACCAAATTTTTCCACCGCTAAAAGTCGCTTTTAGCAACAGAAGATATTTTCCACCACCAAAACCATTGCAATAGCTTACACAGTGTATGAGGAGTCAAAACCAACACTTTTTTCTGTAACTATAAGTCACATTTTTTTTAGTAACCTACATGCACAAATGTGTCCTTAATCATATACCATGTAAATGTATTTTTAAAAATCTTATTTTGAAACATCTTTATCTAATTATATTATTAATGCACTTCACATCTTATTAAGGATTCGGATACGGAACTGGATCCAGTTTTTAAGTTGACGCTAGATCCAGATACAACTCATAGGTTGCATGTGGATTCACCATGGTTTTGTCCCGGATCCATCCCGTTTGTTATCCCTAACCATAGATATGGGTATACATTTTCTAACTTCTACATCTTCTAGAAAGGAAATCAAACCCAGAAATTCGAGTTCCCTCCCCACCCAATTCTCGTTGTCACTAATAAATTCGCAAGGTCATGTGTCTGAGTGTCTCTATCTAATTCCTGGGCAACTACATCTTGATTTCTTGGGTCTGTTTGAACTTTAAGATGAAACAACAAGGCCTGCCATCCCAACCGCGCAAACTAATGCTTTCTGACTGTCATTGTACTCAGCCCTATCTCTTTCGAACTTCATTAAGTACATAGAGAAGACTATTGTAAGCGGGCCCATATAGCTTATGTGGCAGTGGTCCCTTTACAGAATGAAATTAGTGGAAGGACGTGGAATGCATGTAAAACAAAACCCTAAAGCTTATGTGTCAGTGGGTCCCACTAAATAGTGGAAATGGTAGCATTCATGTATGTTGCTGTCGCACTGTTATCCCAGTGGCATAGGCATTTCAGTTTCATAGGGCTGATCTAGAGTTCGATTCCACTACCGCGCCCCCTAGGTCTGTGACCTGGTTCTCTGTCGTTGAGGCAGTGGGCAAAATATAAAAAAGAAAAGAAGAGAAGTCAAATTTTAATTCAATCCAAGTCTTAATTCAATCCAAGCTTGTTCCACCTTTAATTCAATCAATCTACATGTGGGACAAACTCAAATCGAAGTCCAGTTTGAGGATACCCCATATAATTTATTCTGAACTGTTGCAATATCAATAGTTGGGCCCCACTAGGGAGGTCCACTCCTTTGACTTAGGACTTTTCAACTTTAAAGACTCAGAGTATCCGGACTCCCATCTGTAATGGCAATTAAACCCATGTGAGTTTCTCTTCCCTTGTGCAGATCACGCTCAGTTCAAATTGGGTCCACTACTGTAGATAACATAAATGAGCTTCAACTCTCAACCTCATCTAAACTTAATAACTACTTGCGAAATGCCTATCCTACCTAACCCGGAAGTTGAGACTGTCAACCTCAGGCCCTGAATAACGAGGTCGGGTCGAGTTGAGTTGACTAGTTAGAATGCAATGAATCGGGTTGGTTTACGATTGACATTTCCTCCCTAACCCAACCCATTTATTAATAAGATTGGAAATGTCAATCAAAGCCAACTCAGAAGTAAAATGGGACTACCCAAACCCTGACTTATAAGGTTAACTTTGTTAAGGGGATTGAGTCAAGAATTTCCACCCCTAAATTTTTTATGTTCATGTGTATGCGCAGAATATGGGTGCAGAGAACAACCCCTATCTTGGGTTCATCTACACTTCTTTTCAAGAGAGAGCAACTGCAATTGCACATGGAAACACTGCAAGGCAAGCACTGGGATTTGGAGATGCAAACCTTGCAAAGATCTGTGGGACCATAGCTTCCGATGAGAAGCGCCATGAGGCGGCCTACTCCAAGATCATCAAGAAGTTATTCGACTTGGACCCCGACACCACCATGCAGGCATTCGCCAAAATGATGAGGAAGAAGATCACAATGCCGGGTTGTTTGATGTACGATGGTGAGGATGAAAACCTTTTTTATCACTACTCTACCGTGGCCCAACAGACAGAGGTGTATACCGCCAATGATTACGTGGAAATCATAGAATTCTTCGTCGAAAAGTGGAACGTCGACGAGGTTGCAGCTGGGCTTTCCGATGAGGGGAGGAAGGCCCAAGACTACATTTGTAATCTGGCTCCAAAACTCAGGAAATTGGTCGAAAGATCAAAGGCAAAGGCAAAGGGCAAGGTATCTCCATTGGTCACTTTCAGTTGGCTGTTCAACAGACAGGTTTAAGCAGTGCTTGACGGTTTAAGCCTTGTATTTGAGTAGAAAGGCTGGAGTTTGTATTATTTTGAATGCATCAAAATTATAGTTGCTACATATGAGCAGGTTGTGAGGCACACATACCAATGTGCACACTACAAGAAAAATTATATTTAGCGGCGGAAAAAAACCGCCACTATATATATGATATCTGCCGCAAAAGGTATTAGCAGCAGAAAAATGTCCGCCGCTACTTTTGTCGTAGTTAGTCCTGTCACTGATTGTATTTGCAGCGGAATAGGAGTATGCTGCAGAAAAATTATCAATAGTGGCGGTTTTAAACTGCCACTAATAATTATAATCCGCTGCTAATAATTCTTAATGTTGTTTGTGCTATATTTATAAACGTCCGCCGCTAATTGTGTATCTTGTAGCAGCAGACATCATAAACTGCTGCTGTATCTTGTAGTTTATATTTCTCATTTTTAAATCTTTAGTTGATCCGTTGTGTGCAAATAGGATCTGCTTTGATAGTTGCCATTGCTCTCATCATTTGTTTTCATTATCTGCTCAATATAAATTTACTGTTTACTAGTAATCCTCTGTAAGGGTAAGAGTAAAAACGCAAAATCATTGAAAATCCATTCATTGTTCTGCTAATTCTCGTTTTAATAGAGGAGAATAATTATCAAAATATCGTGAGAAATACCATTACTTTTTCTTTACTATCAAGACAGTAAAATGCTTATTTCCTAGGCATCTGGGACCACATAGAACATGATTTTAAAATGATCCTTTTGTGGTCTTGGACAGTTGAATCAAATGGAGAAGGTCAGACAGGCCCTCATTTAATTTCATCACTTCTTCAAAGAGAACCATTTAATGGTGGCGTCTTCTCTGCAGTGAGCCTTGCTTCTGTCTCTCAGGCTCTTCAAAGTTCAAACCCTTCAAAGAAGCCAATTAATTGTTGATTTTGTACCCTGATGGCTGAAAGGAACTACCCTTCATCTCTTCTGATTTTTTTCCTTGGTTTTCCTTTGGATCCCTTTTACATGCCAGCTAGAATCCTCTGAGGTCCTGACCCTTCTGCAAATTAAGAAGCTTTTGTATTCCCCAGATGTGTTGAGCACCTGGGATGGCTCCACAGACTTCTGCAACACCGAACCCAATTCGTCTTTAACTGTTGGTTGCTATGAAGGTAGCATAACCCAGTTGCATATCATCAGCCAAGATGGGTCTCCAATGCTGCCCAGGAATTTCTCCATTGATTCTTTCTTCACCACTCTTGTAAAACTTCCAAGCTTGAAGGTCCTTTCATTGGTTTCTCTGGGGTTATGGGGTCCATTGCCTGCAAAAATCAGCCGTTTATCCTCACTGGAAATACTCAATGTAAGTTCAAATTTCCTGTATGGTTCAATTCCTGGGGAAGTTTCAACTCTGAAGAACCTCCAGACTCTTATACTAGATTATAACATGTTCAGCGGACGAGTGCCTGATTGGTTGAGTGAGCTTCCAGTCCTGGCTGTTTTAAGCTTGAGGAACAATTCCTTTACTGGGTCTCTGCCTAATTCATTAGGATCTTTGGAGAATCTGAGAGTTCTTTCACTTTCGAGGAATCGTCTCTATGGGGAGGTGCCTGATCTCAGCAATTTGATTAATCTTCAAGTGCTTGATTTGGAAGATAATTACTTTGGGCCTCATTTTCCAAGCCTGGGAAGCAAGGTGGTTGCTCTTGTGTTGAGAAACAACAGGTTTAGCTCCAGCATCCCTTCAGAAGCAAGCTCATATATTCAGCTTCAACGACTCGATATTTCTTTCAACAGATTTGTCGGGCCATTCTCTCAGTCACTGTTGTCTCTGCCTTCTCTCAATTATCTCAATATGGGTATGGAAGTAGTTGACATGATAATGAAAACCCACCTTGGAATCGAGGTTGAGCAGAGCCCATTTCATCTAGATTCAAATTCAAAGCTTGGACAACTCTCGCAGGAACAAGGACGGTCGAACAAGCTGCAAATGAAACAAAACAGAGAAGTTTCAAATCAATACGCATCCAGACCCTATAGGTTCTTCCAGGTTCCCAAAATCAAAGTTGAATAAAACAAGAATAAATCTCTTTCAGGCCTGGGTTTGTAGTGAGTAGCACAAGCATACATTGGAAGAGAAACAAACAGATATCAGAAAATCTTTTGAATAAGAAACAGCAAAGAGGGCTGAAGGAAACCTAATAACAAAAGTACTAACCTGGCGTCCTGCGAAGTTCAGTAGAACTGCCACCCTCCGAGGCAAGAAAACCCCAGTTCCCACAGACTCCCACTTCGACCCAGAACCTTCCAGAAAAATCGCTCTCATCCCAGAACCGCCCTGCTGCTGCTGGTGATGGTGGTGTGGAGGATTCGCACAAAAAGAAGACGATGACCTACCACATCTTCCATGGCCAAATCCACTAGCCCTTGATCTGTTCTGTAATTGCTGCCTCATAAACTGCTGCCTTCTCAAAATCTGAAACTGAAGAAGAAGAAAGCAGGTCCCTTAAGCTTAGCTTTAATTTCACACCTCAAGGAGGTAATCTGTACAGAACCCAGATAAAAATCTAACCTGATTGTGCTGCAATTGAAAATGGGCAAAAGCGTCATCAGAATAGTAACTAGAGTTGGGCGTTTTCATGTGAGTCGAGACAGGAACAGGAACCGGCTTCCTGGGCTGACCCAATAGCCCTTGGCCATGAGATTCCAACCCTTGCTCGTTCATTTTCATCCTCATAACCTGCCCTGCAGCAGCATAGAGCAAATCCCACGCATCGTCTTTTTGATCCATGGTAGTTGTTGGGGGAGAAGAAACCTGCGAAGGGCCATTCAAGCTCGCTCGGCTCGATCTGTTACTGCATCCTGACCAGCTCCCAACTTCACAGAGGGTCGATTGAGGCGACCCAGCTACTGCCTTCGTCGTCTTCAGGACAAACAGAAACAGAGGAAATCAAACTCTCAAGAAAAGAAAAATGTAAAAATCAAGCCATTTTCAAACTAAAACAGCAAAAACAACAAAACCCACTTTGAATAACACCTACTGATAAAAACCCAGAAACGAAAAGGCCCCAAAATCCCATACCTTAGGGTTCTCTTTCCAGAATGCAGTAGAGAGCTTGTCCTCTCCGACAAGCAGGGAATGAGACATGTGCTGGCAAGGGACATCAAAGTCAAGGAGAGGCAGGTTAGTTACAACTGAGGTCGGTTCAATTGTTTGCTCAACAACCTGTGGATCACTCAAAATCATCAACAGCCTGTGGATCAATCTTCCAAGTAAAAACCACAAGTCATAGAAGAATGCTAGAAAGGAAAGGCAGCAATATTATATAGTCAACCTTTTTGGAGTTCTCAATGGCCTGATCAGTCTCATCCATCGCCTTCGTCCAGCATGGATAAGCTCTTGATTAGACATTTCTGCAAGAAGAGAGGAGTTCAGCAAATGTGAAAGCATGGAAGAATAAATCATATTTGCATGACAGGGGTCAAAAGCACGAAATCATTAGGAAAAGATCATTTAGACATGCATTAAAGGTATTAAATCTGTAACTGTTAACAACAAACTGTCAAAAAATAATAATATGGAATTCCCACCATAGCAAAACAGATAGAGATAATGAGATAACTGAATAGCAACATAGGATGCTAGAAGAAAAGCAGATACGAAGATGCTTAAATGGAAGATTAAGGAACTTTCTAGCAAGTAGAAAGGCCCACTTACCCTATGACGTCCAAATTTGGCACCATCCAACTTAAATTTGCCATTGGCTTTATCACTAAAATTGATATTTATCTAACAATAACTACATTTAAACTTCATCCTCTAAATCAATGGTCAATTTTTTTTGTATGGGGCTGCTTCTTTTTTGATCGTCTTAAATTATGAAGATCTTTCTCTTATCTGGCTGCTCCTTTGACAACTCCTAAACCAAATCCAGACCTGCCCATCCCCACCCTTCAAGGTGAATGGCGAGGTTCCCAAACTTCCTTACAGTTCCTTTCTCACCTATTTGGCAACAGCTCTGTGAGTTATATTTGTGCTTTGTATCCCTTTTTCCCTTAATGAAATTTGTTACTGCTTCAAAAAAAAAAAAAAAAAATCCACTCAGCACTATTTAAAGCCATATTCTATGCAACTCCACAATCTGCAACTAACAAACATTTCCTCACTACTTCATGTCGCTCCTTGCACTTCAAATCCTACTTCATGTCTTTCCTTGCACTTTCAGTTTTGCTGCTCATATATGTGAGCATTCCTTAAGATACATAGCCATTTTTCCCCTTATAGCATATCCTCTTGTGAGCTTTACACAATTGCTTGTTCAATAGCATGAATTATGGAGTCAAGTGTTTCATCCATCACTTTCCATTTTTTTTTTTTTTTTTTTTTTTTTTGTGTGTGTGTCTTTTATTGAATTGTGGGCTTCTTTGACCGCCCATGCATCACACAAAAAGATAAGAGTAGGTATGGATAATCAATAGGAACAGAGAGGCACAGGTCCTAATACAAATAACAGATGCATGTTCATACACACATGGTTTTATGCAAGATTGTTCAGCATTCACTGGGAGAAGCCTACTCACGTTTTTCGCAGAGCGACGTACGAATTCAACTCTTTGATCTGTATTGAATAATTGTAATAAATTAGTTGCAGATAATGCATCAACAAAGGACTGAACTGGAAATCTATAAATGATAAAAGAACCCCCATTGCCTGGAACTGTTGATTCATTTGCATAAATGCACAACGAAAAAAATCACAATTCCTTTTTTTTAATTGGTAAAAATAAGGTAAACATGGATCCAGTGATCATTCTGCTTCAAAAGATACAGGTTGTACATCTGGACTTCAAATTAGCCATCAGAGATAACATTAGTAACTCGTAGGATTGTCTAAACCTGATTAATACTTTAAAACATTTCACCACCTCCCATCAAAAGAAAGGGCATACTGTAAAACAGGAGAGGCAGCTTAAATTTTGTAATCAACCATTGCTTGATTGAAGGAAACAAAAAAAACCAAAATCTTAATCATCTCAAAGAAAAAGTTGACTGTTATTGAAAGAAAAAGTTGCAAATGTTTCAATTGTAATTCTGTTCTGATACTATTGGACTTACATCAATGCAAAAGCTTATTGTTTCTGATATGTAGTATTGACTGTTATTGAAAGAACCTCTCTCTCTCTCTCTCTCTCTCTCTCTCTCTCTCTCATCTAATGAGTGGGTCTACCTTATTAAATCCAAATTTTTTACAAGGACTATTTCCAATATATCATCGCCAATTGGATGGACAAAATCATTGGTTTATACTAAGTCTGGATTCTCAAAAATATGTAAATCATTGCAGGTGTCAAGAATCTTCTCTTTTTTCAGAAAATTCACAGGTACCAGAAACATAAATCAGTAAAAGAAAGACAAGATCGGCCTCATTCTATGGCTGATTTGAAAAAAAAAAATCAATGGCTAATCAGAGACACCCCCAATCCAACATCCAAAAGGAAAAAGGACACACAAAAAGAACAAGATGAAGAAGTAGTCATCCTATAGTTCAATTTATCAGAAAGAAGCAAACCAACATCCATCAAAATAAGAAATAGCAAGGGTGAAAAAAAAAACACAGCAACAAAACCTTCCATTGATTGAAAAGCTGAGAAATTCACATGAAATTCAAATAATCAAAATGGCATCAAACAGACAATAAAACTATATCTACATACTGTCAGCAACAACATAGAACCTTATCAATTTCCAAAGGCACCCGATCAACGAGAGTGAAAGAAACCCATAGGTATCAAATCAATATATCTTCCATCAACAAACAAAAGGGGATTCCATAAACACCTTTTTACTCAAACCCCATCACTAACATTACTAAAGAGAAGCATTGTACGTGTAGAGCTAACCAATCAATTTGGGGACCGAAAAACCTGAAACAAAGGAAGCGAGAAAATAAACCGGGCGCAGAAGAGAGAAGTACGCAAAACAGAGTTATTACTAATTAGTGGACTTTAATTGCAAGTGGAAGGCGTAGACCGTAGAGAGTTGAGAGTATTAGACTTAGCATCTATTATAGGAAAACAAAATTAAAACCAGACCATAACAACTAGAAAAGGAAATGGGGTCTCTAGTAAAGCCCCTCAAGTTACCTTTCAAACTAAAACAAAAACTCAAACAAACAGGCAAAAAGATAACTAAAAAGATTTAAGGTAGTTCCAAACAAAAGCATGAGAACCATAGAGGGTCCAGATATAGTCAGCTCAAAAACCCAACAAATGAGAAGAAAAAGAACCACTAACGATTCAAGATATATAGAAGAGAAAAATTCCAAAACAGAACAAACATGAATAAAAAATAAAGATAAAAACATAGAAAACTGCAAAAAAAAAAAAAAAAGGACTAATAACATGGTAGCATGGCAGTGATTTTGCAACAAGAAAAAACGTGTACAAAATAAATAAATTCATAGCTTCAAGAGTAGAAAAACTCGTAGCACCATAAGTAGACACCGGTTATAGGACTCATGCAATCATCAACTATAACCGAAGTAGGAAAGGTCATCATCATCTTATAGCCATCTTCCATGGACATTCCAATTAATGCATTCTCACAAGGAAAGGCCAGAAAGGAGTTAAAAATATAGCAAATTTCAGCCACACTAGCCTTAAATCAAACAATAGAACATGAAACAGCAATATTTCGGATCAGGAATAGAAAAACAAAGAAAGCAAAACTACAATGTGAAATCACTGACATTTAAGGTTTTTACTCTATAAAAACAAGGACACGTTTTCAGCAATATTTTAACTGCTCAATAAAAAAAAAAAAAAAACAACTATTAGCCCTAAACCCATCATAAACTTCAAAATAAACAGATTTAGAAGATTAAACCAGAGAAAATAGGCACAAAAACCAAACCGTAGCAGATTGCAGTTCCAAAATACAAAGCAAAGAAAAAACCAAAAAAAAAAAAAGGGAAAGAAAGAAAGAACAAGTCGAATTCAACCTAGGTCTCAGCTGTATCAGAGATGAGGGATAGAGATGCCAAAAACACACGACACATACAAACCGCTGCATATTCGAAATGAAGAACACAGAAGGCATTCAAATCGAAGCAGATTTCAACAATTTTAACTTCGAAGCACTCTGCCAAGAGCGGAAACCAAGAAGCAAGTTTCATTAAAAAAAAGATAGCAAAAGGCATACAAATAGAAGCAGATTTCAGCTATCTCAGCTCATAATCGTTATGCAAAAACGCGAAAATGAATAGAGTTTTAGTTAGATTTTCAAAAACGCACACAGCAAACAAAATCACAACAGATTTTAGCGATCTCAGCTTCAAATCTCTGTTCTAAAACGCTAAAATCCGCAAATCTGAAACAGGCAAGCAACAAATCTGAAACCTCAGAGCTGCTGGAAGCTCCAAACAGAGATTAAGGTTTTAGGGAAGAGAGATCTCACAGATCGAAGATCGAAGAGCGAAGATGGGAAAATGCAGTGAAGTCGATCAGGTCTGAAACCTCAAAGCTGCTCGCTGCTCTGGCTTCTGCTACTTCTTCTCCGATGTCGATCAGGTCTGAAACCTCAAAGCTGCTGGAAGCTCCAAACAAATCAACCAATGTGTAGATTAGGGTTTTGCGGAATAGGGTTTTAGGACTGGACGACAATGAGATGTGGGTTTTGGGACTGGATGTGGGTTTAGGGTTTTAGGGAAGACGAAAGAGTATTGGTTTTGAGGAGACGTATAAGACGAAGACGAAGACGTTTTGGGTTTTGGTTATGGGGGAAGGAAGAAAGAAGACGAAGAGGTTTTGGGTTTTGGGTTTTGCGGTTTTGGTTTTGGGGGAAGGAAGCACAAAAACGAAAGGAAGGAAGAAAGAAGACGAAGAGGTTTTGGGTTTTGGGGAAGGTTTTGGGTTTTGGCTTCGAAGCAGAAAAACGAAAGGAGGGAACGTTTTGGGTTTTGGCTTCGAAGCAGAAAAACGAAAGGAGCAGAAAAACGAAGGTTTTGGCTCGAAGCAGAAAAACGAAAGGAGCAGAAAAAAACGAAAGGAACGTATAAGAAAAGGAGGGAAACGTATAGCAGCGGTAAATATTTTATGCTGCTATACGTACATTTTCTATTCCCTATGTATAGTGGCATAACAAAATTCCTGCTGCTATATGTATTATAATAAATTTTCTATTTGCTATGCAAAATTTCTGCTGTATATGTATAGTGGCATAATAAATTTTCTGCTACTATATATATTATGTTGTATTTGTTATGTATAGTGGTAGAATACAATTTCTGCTGCTATATGTATTATGTAATAAATTTTCTATGTATAGTGGCATAATAAATTTTCTGCTGCTATATGTATTATGTATGTGGATAGTGGCAGAATACAATTTCTGCTGCTATATGTATTATGTATATAATAAATTTTCTATGTATAGTGGCATAATATATTTTCTGCTGCTATATGTGTTATGTATATACATATTATTGCTTGTATAGTGGCATATTATATTTTCTGCTGCTGTATTTCTAATACCTTATTAGTGACATAATTGATTTTCTACTGCTATTGTATGTGTAGTGTGGAATTTTATGTAGATGTAGTGACGGACCATACTTTCCGCTGCTATACGTTCATATGTATTCATACGTTTATAGTGGCATAATACATTTTCTGCTGCTATATGTATGTATCTATATGTTTATAGCAGCAAAATATAATTTCAGACGCTGTATATATATTGATATTTAGATGTAGTGACAGATACATAAACCGCCGCTATAAACCGCCGCTAATTATCACTTTTCTTGTAGTGGCACGTACACACCCACGTACTCATATATGTAATAACCGGGGGTAGTCATCAAGTGGTTGGACATCTGCATTCCTGCGACCTAAATGATCAATCCTGCAAATATCATTGTCAGAGATAATATTAAATGAAGTTAATGTTAGATTTTGGATCCCCATCTGGAGATGGAATACGGAAAATGTGGAGCAGGATCCGATGTCTACATTGTTGTTGTTCATGTAGTTGTAGTTGTCCTTGTCCTTTTTATTATTGGTGTGGTCATTATTATTATTATTATTATTATTATTAGGCTTTTAATGTTTACACCCACCCCATGGCTATGCTTATGTGTTGTCTTATTATGGATGTGATAAGAATGATGATGTGACATGGATTCTCTCTAATCACGTGAGGGCCACTATTGAAATGGTAAAGACCCACTCTTTCACCTTGTTCTGTTTGTATAATACATAAAATTTCAATTCCCATGAAATATAAGTAAATACTTTTGAAAAATGTCTAGAATGCATCCAAATATGCTCTAGAAAATATGTCATTTTTAGGCCAACAGTTAAATTAGTCACACCTACAATTTACAGTTGAAATGAGAAGAAAACAGCAGTAAAAAAAATTTTGAAGTGATGATAAAACAAGGTGGGATGAAAAGTTTAAGAGGTGTTGATTTCAAAGGTGGCCACATAATGGAAAAGTACACATTATAACTTATTGAAGGTTAGTCCAACTCTATGCATTTTTTTTTTTTTCTTTTTTTTTTCTTTTTTTTGGCTCTGTATGACTACGTGGGAGATGGTGACTTCTGGCATTTGCAGATTTTGAAAGTGGGCTCCATTAATGAATACATAGTGCTGAGTCATAGAACCCAAATTCATGTGAGTCTCATACTCGTTTATCAGAGACCATGCCATTAAATATTTTGAGTGCTAATGTGAACAGAGATCTATTCAAAATTCCCCTTTCATTTGAAGCATTTTTAACACTATACAATTAGTGCCCTAAACAAATGGTTAAAGAATAACATAACAACTGTCACCAACGTGGGTGTGGTTGATCTTCCCAACTTGGATGGTTTTAAGGTATCACCTACAGATGGTTGAGAGTTGATACATCATTTTAACCATTTAGATCAAGGAAAAACTAGCCCCACATGACCCTGAAAATAAAGGATTAGGAACCTGCACCTTCTTCCCTCTCTTATACAATAAATTATTATATTGTTGACATATTATGTGGGGTCCACTTTCGATGTCATCATAGATGCTCCATCTGTTCTTGACACTATTAGCCAAAACGGACGGCTTAAATAAAGTTTGAGCCAACAATAAATAAATAGGATAAAAAAGAAATATTCCACATGCCTACAATGCACACTGGGATTTTCACTTTTTCATCTGCAAAATGGACCATCATCACATGTGGGCCACATTTAGGTTATCAAAGTTGTTAATCCCATCTTGTAATAGACCGTGGCCAACCATAGCATAATTCTTCACAAGGCCCTTTTGGCCACACAAAATTGTGATAAAGGAGTTGTTAAGATTAGTTAAGACAAAATGTGCTTTTTAATATTAACCCTCTCTCTCTCTTCTATCATGTTATGGTATTTTTAATTTTACTTTTATTCAAATAAATATTTTATAACACTTCTACTTTTACTTTGACATATATTATTTTACTTTTACTTCTCCACACACATAAACAATTATGTCATAAAGTTCATGTCGTGGTTGAGATTTTGTTTTATTGGTCTCCCATCCATGGTGGAGCACGTTGAAACGAACGGCTTGGACAACCAAAACATCACAAGTCCTTGATTGCCCTTTATACGTACAAGTGGGGCCCATTTCATCATCATCATCCATTCATCCTCTACTCAATTGATATATATATATATATATATTGAGACCCATCATGGTTTTATAAACTATTAAAAGATCTTCCCACTCAGTCATGGGCCCCACTGATAGATCTACAGATAAGATTGGAATATAAGTTAAAAAGTCAACTGTGCTGGCCTCTTAGATCAACGGTCAGATCATATCCAGGCAACATCAATGAAGAATACTGTATGTCTGTCTTGTCAAGGAAAGTCTCATCAATGTTTCCATACAGGGATCCTACATGTGTGGCAGACTAGTAATTGAGTCGTTGGCTATAGGGTGGGTGTAAACGTTAAATAGGATGGGTGTATTTAGAAAGTCCCTTATTATTATTGGTGGAGTTGTTAGTGTTGTTGTCGTACATTACATTTGTTACAATGGTTATAAGGACAAGTCGCAACAAAGAACTCATGCTGCGAGGATAAACACAACGTACCCTTTAAATTGAATCACTATATATATATATATATATATAAATGAACCATTCATACACATAGAACCCCCTTAAGTACACTAGACTCATTGAATTTTCACATATCCAAATGGATTAGACTATTGAATAGAGGGTCAAATTTTTTTCTTTAATATAAAGTCATTAAATTTGTGGGTCACAGATGAAGAGGTTAGAGGCATGGGATTGATCCCAAATTTGATGTATGGTATCATCCAAGGTATCTCTTCTCATCCCCCACAAGTCCCATGATTAGTGGGTCCCTAGGTGGGCCCCTTTAAGTTTGTCACTCACCATATGATGAGGGAAGGATGCATAGGAATATCCCCAAATATATATATATATATATATGAGGAAGGGAACACATGATTAAGTGTGCATTTTTTCGTATCAAGAACATGAATACCATACTTTCCAAGATAGAATTTCCACCGTGAAGCAGAACAAAATACCATTGTTACCTAAGAGTGATCTCATTGCCTGTTGAGAAAACACTTGGGGCTTATCAACATGTGTGCATGACAATTTATCACAACAATTTATTGTCACGGTGATTTCATTTTCCATGAAATACGAGAACAGGAGACTTCTGTTGATGCTATTTTAGTTTTTATTATTAATTGCACAAAAAAAAAATTATGGTGAAATGTGCTTCTACTTTTTGTGTAAGACTGTAAGAATTTGTCTGCTACTCCTAGTTGAAACTGCTTTATACAAAATCGAAAATTAATTTCAATTAGAAAATGAAGCTTCATGAAATATTAACACGGGAAAACGAATTAAAAATCATTCTCTCACCAACTAGGGGGTCACTCAATTGAATAGCAACCTCGCATGTCACCCGGCTACCAAGGGATCAATCCCTAGATATGCCACTCTTCCTGCTTCAGTACTTTGTGGCCTCTCTTCTTATTTGTGTGGGCTCTTGGGTCCTAGCCCTCTAGGCGGGGCACAAAAAAAAATACATTTCCATTTTTCATGAAAGTTTTCTCCCTAAACATACCCTTTTAAGTCAATGGATTCTTAAAGATGAAAACAATGGAAAAATAATAAGTGAAAACCTTCAATATAAGTTATCAATTTAAAAGTAAGAATGGCCTGGACCTTCTGCCCACCCAATCAAGGAAAACAGCAAGTTCTTTAGAAGGGAGGGTGAAGGTGAAGGTGAAGGAAAACGTAGGCAAGGCAGCGGGTTGCAAGTGAATAAATCGTAGTTTGGGCCGTGGGTAGGGATGTAAAAGGGTTGATTCTGGTCCGGGTCCATGAGGGACCCATAACCGGAACCGATAATGAAAGATGGAATTAGAACCTGTTTGGATCTTGTTTTTCCATTTTGGAACCGAAACCGTTAATAAGAAGATGGAACCAGAACCGCAACTAGTTTCGTATATGGGAAGGGCTCAGGTCTAGCTAGAAAATTATTTGGAAAAAAACTAATTTTTAGGAGGAATTCTCAAAGATTTGAAGTAATATGTATGGTCCCTGGTCCACAACCCGAAACCAATGTGGAATCGGACCCCAAGCCTGTTTTGGTCATAGGTCCAAAAGAGACCCATACACATTTACTTATCAGGACCTACATAAGATCCAAACAAAATTATTAACGGGTCAAAATCTCCTAGTCATCAGTGAGTTGGGGGAACTCATTTACATCCCTAGTTGTGGGGTGTCTGTATAGATAGAGATGGAAGCAAGTCAAATGGTTTAAACAAAGTGATATTCGTCCTATAACCTGTCCGTAATATTCCCAAGTTTTTCTGTTCAGTTTATTTTCCAAAATCTGAAAAATGGATGAAAGTGAAGTTAAGGGTCAAATATAAAAAATATATAAATTAGAAAGAGAGAATTAAAATATTAAGAACAAACTAAAAGATTACTTGGAAAAATAAAGATCTAAAAGTAAACTATACCCTAAATTCAAGATTTCAAAATGAAACAAATCACATAATGAATATTACCAATAAATTGAAAAAAAGAAGAAGTGGAATTAACGTTTTTTTAATTTAAATATTTTTATAGAAAAAAAAAAAATCCCATCATCTTTCAATTCTTTCCGTGGTAGGGTTTTATTCTTTAAGCTCATGTTGTCTTTTAATTGTATTATTACCTTTTCGACCCTTGATTTTCAAGGCATTTAAGGTGAAAGTCGCTCAAAACCTTGTATTTGTAGCAGAGTGCCTCACTTTTTGGATATCACGCTAGAGGGCTTCATAAATTAAAGTCAACTGACTCATTGACCAAAATGCCCCTACCCTATCTAAATTTGGATGAGCCCTGCTACACAGCCCGGATTTTGTCCCGGGCTTTGTAGACTTTTTGAATTTGGATCTCAAAAATGGAGCATCCATATTAGCAGAGAGAGTTGCTAAATGCACGCCACTTTTTTTCTTTCTATGGTCACCATTCTTCTAAATAAATTATTACCCATGCGCCCCATATGAAAAATTCTCAAATTACCTCCTCCCTACCAGCTGTTTCCCTCTCGCTCCCCGCCGCCCACTTCCCTTTTCCTCTCTCCCTTTCTCTGTATCTCTCCCTTGCCCCGCCCGCCTCCCACCGCCACCCGCTCTCCCTCTCAATCTCCCTTCCTCACCCCACCCACTCTCTCCCTCTCTGACAGTGCTGCCAGAGGGGGCGGTTGTGGCTAGGGTGGGGTGGGTTTAGATATTGTGGAGGGGTGTGCAAAGAAAATTTTAAGATCTCAATAGCGGGTATAGAGAGAAAGAAAGTGTGGAAAGAAAAAAATGGTGTGCATTTATTAGCTCTCATATTCGGATCTGAATACAAGATGGCTGGGGCATTTTGCTTATTTTAGTCACATTCAGATCCAAATGTGGCCTGTTTACAAATTTAAGTATAAACTTTATGGCGAGAATAGTACACCGGATCATTCTTGGTTTGGGTGGGAAGGGAAGGAGTTGCCCCAAAAACACCAAAAAAATTTCTCTTTCTTTCATTTTCATTGCTTTCTTCTAAAAGTAAAGATACAAGTAAATAAATCCATGGCTTCTAGAGTGGGAGAGACCTCTTTGAATAAATTGCCGTTTCTTCACTCCCGAAGAGAGTAGATATCAACTTCGAATCACAGTGAGCCGATGTAGATGGTTATGCCAATTTTGTTTTGGCTCTGCTCGTATAAAGTTCTATAACCTGTATTCTGTTGGGGTTTTGTCAAGCCTTTGTAAATTTTCTTATATTCGATACATATTACCCTTTAACCCTTTGTTGAAAACATCAGCCTCAGTGGGACCCACTATAATGCATAACAATTATGTAATGTTGTTGGATGGAAAGACCTAGATACGACTTACCTATGTACAAAATTTCAACTACATTAGATTATCATAATCCCTTAATCTATGGTCCTAAAATTTAATGATTTTAGAGGCATCATTTTCCTATAATTCAATCTAATTGTGAGTGAAAGTCGGATGAGTGTGAAACTTGGATTTGTTACAATTCAGTGAGAGGGTAGTATTTGTGAAAAAACTAGATTGGTTTAAGATGTGCTCCATGGCCTAAAAAAATAATGTAGTGGAATTCTTGAAAACTCCCCCTCTTACTCCCTTATCTGTTTAGACCATAAAGCCTATCATGAGTCAATCCAATATTTTTAAGCCAACTACCCTTTCATGAATTGTCACAAGTCCGAATTTGACCCTCATCAAACTTTTACTCACCATTAGATTGAAACCCTAAGAAAATCATCCATCTAAAATCGTTAAAATTTATGGTCATACATCAAGGAGTTAGGGTGATATAATGAAATTAAGACTTTGAATATAGGTAAGTCTTATCCATATACCTCCATTAAACAGCACTCCATGGTTTTCATGCATCACAATGAGCCCCACAGGGTGGGGAGTCTCCCGATAGTTTTCTAGCACTCCTCTCTCTCTATCTCTATCTCTATCTCTATCTCTATCTCTATCTCTCAACTCACACACTGCACCCAACTCCCTAGCCATCGATCAATCTACAACCAATTAGTAAACCTTGGTTGTTTATGAGGATAGCGAGGTGCCTCAACATTGAACTAATTAACAATGGATTGGCCATGGCTTATAATATGAGAGAGATGTTATAAATTGCTTGGAAATTATCCATTAATTATAAGAACTAATAATCAAATTGCATGTGATATTTACAACATAATCAAGGATAAGATGTGAGATCCGGCGGGCTTGTGCCAAGGTGGCAGATCCAGTTAAAATTCGGTGTGCCCATCACCCGCCTAAGAGCACCATGATATAAGGGACTTTACAAGCCCCACATTGAAAATATCCAAGTCCTGAATCTTGTACTTATAAGTCAAATCTCGCGTCCCAGTCAACATGACGTGTATTAAAATACTGCTGATCTCTTGAACAAAAATAAACGACCCTCCATTTGAAAGATTTCCTTTTTTGATCGGTCATTTGAAAGATTTTTCCGGTAGAAGAAAATAAAACTATAGGAAAGAAAATCTAGATTTTGTGGTCCTTTTTCTTACCGAGAGTGAAAGTAAAACACAGACTTCGAACTTCCAATGATTACACATCTCATCCAAGTTATAGCGATATACAATCATTGTTTCTTCTCCCATTTTCAAAAAAGTTCCTCTAAACAAAGGGATGGGGACATGGTTTAAAAACTTGACTGAAAGAATATGTAACACCAAATACGTAAAGGTTTTGGCCATAATCCAAAATCAATTTTCTGTGTTCTGTGCAAAACTATACATGTTATGGAAATTCATAGTTATTTTATTTTAGGTTTGACATATTAGTTCTTAAACTCGATTTTTTCAATTTCATTACCAAAATCTAGAAAATGTCATTAAAGTAGTTTGACTCTAGTCAACACTTTTTCTTAGCTTTTTTTGCACCATATCCCATGAATCCCATGATATCATGCGCTTTACGAGTCTCTGGATCATGCATCTTCCGCTACCAACAAGCACATTCGATTTTTTATAAACATGAAAAATGACATTTTGTGAAAGGTAAATATTATCTAACCACCATTTCTCAGGTTCTATCATTTATGTCATGAGCATCGAGGGAACAGTCATGAGAATTATCAATTTCTGTGACATACATTGTTTCCATAATATGAATTTCTTTTACATTGCTGGTAAGCCTGCTCTCCCGGCTCTCTCTATGCTGCATTGAATATTTATTTTATGGTCTACTGTTTGTGGTTGCATGGGAATCCCTATTTTTTGACTTTTTCTTGCTTGTTTTGAGAAGTCCCTAGCTTGAAGTGGTCTTAGCTGATTCAGCCTTTTTTTTTCTCCCTATCCTGGGAGCTTCTTTCCTGTAAGTTCTTCTTTTCTGCTTATTTCATACTTACCTTTAAGCAGAAAAAAATAATAATATCAATTTCTGTGACATACACTGTTCCTATGATATCATAGGATCTTAGGAAAAGAGTTTTACAAGAATGCTGATAAGAGTTCAGCGACTCTGGTAACATCAATTGAATTTCGGCTATCAAATTGAAAAATTCAGATTTAAAAAGGGCTAATATGTCAAAACTCATTTTCTTGATATATAAAAAACTCTAATATCAATAGAAAAAAAAATGAAAAGATTTGCACTTCCTTATTTCTTAGAAATTCTTCCCTAATTTAATGAATAGGAGCTAAAATAAATCGGTACAGCGGCCTATGAAAAAAGTTTCAAGTTTGACCAATATAGTGCCCACGAAACGATGTGCCAAACATACGGCTCGTTTGGATCCCTGTAATTATGATTACTTCGACAGCATATACATATAACTAGCAACAACTAAGATATTACATTTTTAATTTATGAGATATCAAAATTAATTATAAACATATAAGAATATATTCATACATATTTATATAAAAACAGTCAACACATCTTCAATCATAAATCTAAGTGTTATCTTCACATAGGCCAATGGTCATTTCAATCCTCCGTACAAATTTCTTCTCTACCCCTTTGAAGTAGCACAAATATCATTTAAGAATTGATCAAACCGTTTTTTAGCTCTAGATTTAAAAAAAAAATGTATAAACATCTTAACGTTAAAAGCCATAAATTATGAGACTTTAAAATCACAGGCTAGTGTTATTTGATCCCAGAAATAATTGGATCACCTTGGATCAATGTATATATCTCTTAATTATGGGTTCATGTGAGCCCTATGGAAGTGTAATTATGGTGGGACAAACTTAAAGTCATTTGTCTTTATAATCAGATCAGAAAATGATGCTTATAAGATTCAATCAAATAAACTTCAACCTCAAAACATTTTTATCACAAGCTCATCCATGAGGTGGTCTACCAAAAGGTCAGGTCTGATTTTCGTTCACGTGTTACAATCTCTGAATAGAGTAGAGCTCTATTTGGAAACTAAAAGAAAATGATATTTTTAATAAAAAATTTATCAATGTGAACCGTTGAAAGGTGGGCCCCAAATATTAAAATAAAAGGATGACAATATTGAGAGTATGGAAGATAGATGGTTGGAGAGAGAGAGAAAGAATAATACATAATTAATATTGACCTAGAAAACTAATATCTATGTATAATCCATGAGTGGGTCCCACTGCAGAAATAAGTTAAATGTGTGGGGCCCACTAATTGATTTGCATCCATTAAGAAACCAACCAGCGGCCAATAGGCTTGCCTCCCTCCATCAGTAGGGCCCACTCTTAGAAAAAATGGGTTAACAGAAGGCCATTAGGATTTCATCCAATGCTGGAGTCCAATCTTGAAATATATTTAATACGAACCGGTGCCCACAATTGGATCCATCCATTTTAGGGAAAAAAACTGAAAGGAGAGTAAAGGAGCAATATTTTGGATTTCAATAATCTTCAGGCCCACAAAACATATTTAACATAGGACCCACTGATGATTGAAGATCTAAAGAAAAGAAAACAAACAGTTGATAATTGAAGATCTAATGAAAATAAAATAAACCCCCTATAAAGATTTGCTTATAATTTGGATAATGACAAGAAATAGGACTCAAATTCAAGCATTCATATAAATCTCTTATGAGAGAGGTTTTAGGAGAGAAAGAGTAGCCCTCTTTGAAAAGAGAGACTTTTTAGGGATGATGTGGCACCCCTCACAGCCCAGAGAGACTTTTTAGGGATGAGATAGCACCCCTCACAGGCCACCTTCCACTTTACTTTAATATATATAATTAGGATGCAAGTATGGTCATGCTAAGCCCAAACTTGCATGTCTCAACCTACATGAAAATCCAATTAGGATGGGCTCGTGGTTAGGCCTGGGTTTTAAAGCTAATGTGGAACTTGACTGGGCTCTATCTGTATTGGGCATGCCATACCCACATTATAATACTATTAGGCTTGTATCAAATAGGTATTATAAAAATAAAGCAATAGAGATATTTTAAGTCTTCATTTACAGCTAAAACTAATTTAATTTATGAATGCTCTAGGTTATCGTCTGGCCCACCTCCTCCCTCCTATGATCAATATGAGCCCTTGTCCTCATTAATTCTCATAAATAAGCATCATCCCAAATTCCATACATAGTTAAGTTGTGCTGGCGTTCCATCTGATCATGCAAATTTTGACACCAATCCCACTCAATTTAATGGCTAAGACTTGAAAAGCACTGAAGATGTGAAAACAAACCCATCATTTGCACACAAGTAGGTCATGGAGAGCATAACAAGGAAATTTTTTTTTTTTTCAGCTTTTGTTATGCGGGCAGCCTACACACGTGGGAAAGAAGCCCACAAACACAGGAAGAAAGCCGACACAAGTGGGAGGAGCCCACACATATGAGAAGAGGTAGTATATTCAGAGTTCAAACCCTAGGTAGTTACGTAAGAACAGTCACTCACTCAAGAGTGTGAGTAAAATAAGGAGTTGTTATGTTGGTTGGCAACCCTACATCTCACCTATTACCCAGGGTTCAATCCGATGTGCCTCTTTTCCCGGCCACTTTTCCCTAGTGTGTCGGCTCCTCCTTCCTGCGGTGTAGCCCAAAAAAAAAAAGTAGGTCTTGGAGAGAACTTTCTCACCCTAGTGAATATCATATTTACATGGCGTCCCTCAAGGTATACTCTTCCTAACCTAAAAGTATTCTTACTCTTCCTCATTTGCATTTTTTTTTTTATTATCTTTGTCATCCTTTTTTTTTATTTTTTTTTAATTTAGGGAGTTGTGGCCCAAGTAAGCTAGCTCAACCATGAGAAGGAGAGCTCACACGACTGGAGAGGATAACCCACAATAGTGGGAAGCTAGAGTGACGTATCCAGGAGAGCCGTTGCCACTTGTGGCTGATTGTCCCCATCCTCTTAATTTTCTTTGTTTATTCTAGGATTGGTCTAAATATACCAATCTTGGTAATGCAAGGGGCACACACCTGCCCTCTTTTTTGCCTGTTTAACTTAAATTAGGTTGTCAAATTTTATGTATGTTCTATTTAGTTGGGCTGCGCCTTCCATCGAGCATTCCAGCTACCTAGGAATCCATTTCGGGGCATACATTGTAACTGCCTATCCACATGTATGGGTGCTCTCTCCTGTGTGTCTACTTTTTTTGTTCCAAACGTGCAGACCACCTCCACCTTTCCAAATGTGCGGTGCTCACCACCCATGGGACCTACCCAGTCCACACTCTCCACGTGTGCCCCAGTGGTAACTAAGGGCTTGTTTCTTTATAAGTGTTTCTGTCAGGAAATCAGACTGTCTGTATATTCAAAAATTCCTGTCAGAAATTCAATGTTCTTTTAATGGAATGCAGGCTTTCTGACAAGAATTCAGGCTATCTGTATATTCAAGAATTCCTGTCAGAAATTCAATGTTCTTTCAATGGGATTCCCAGTATTCAAGACAGCCAGAATTCTCAAATGCCAAAAAGGTGGAAATTCCAAAATTCTTGCCCCTCCAAAAGCATTTCAAAATTCTGGAACTCCAGCACCTGACTGTGAACCCCCCTACCAACAATAAAATGGGCCCTATATTCACAGTTATAAAAGTTGGGCCCATGCAATTCCTATCAAGATGGGTCCATGTTTAAATTTTTTTAAAATTCGGTCCCAAACTTTTGTTTTTAAAAGATGGGCCCATGTACCATATACCTGAGGTGGGTCCACATTATAATTCTTACAGTTTGTTCCGAAGTTCACAACCACAAAAGCTGGGTCCCATGTACTATATAATACATAAAATGTATAATTCCAGTCTAGAATTTATGTAGCAATGAATTATTAGTTTTATTAAATTTAGAAATTTAAAAATTTTCAACAAAGAATTCAGATGGAAATGAAAAGTAAAATTCAAAAATAACAGAATACAGTGACATTTTAGAATTCCAGCATTTGAGATTTCCAGATACCTTCTCAACATGAATTCTAAAAAAATCTAGTAAACAAAGATGCCCTTATTAATTGGGACTGAAACCTACCTAATAAATTAATGTCATGTCACCTCGCAATGAAGCCACACCATTCCTCAAATTAGTTGAGTCAACAATGACCCTAGATGGACCTATCTGATAGGTCCACTTACGGTAACCATAGGTAAAATCGCTCATAGGATTCCAATTCAATTAGTTATAGATATATTGATTAATTATAGAAAGCCCAAGTGTGCCATTAAGCCCACAACTTAATGATTCTGATCAAACGTACTCAATCTAAGGTCAAGGAACAATTGGACGAATGTAAAATTTGGGCTCGTTGTTCCTTCACAAATAGTGTGTGGGATAAGTCGATCAAAGTGGGGGCATGTGAGCCTAAAGATAAATCAACTACACAAGACTTTGTTTTTTCCTGCTCTCGCCATGAAGAATCCGAATCACCTGTCGGATTTGTTAGGGGAAAAGAATTCCAGGCATCCATCCACCTGCTAGGTTTTGTTAAAAAAAAAAAAAAAACACTAGCATAGCATGCATGTTCACTAATAACCAAAAAGTGTATGTATTGATTTATTAAAAAAAAAAGTATATTATGCAAAATCAATCATCAAATACTCATCAGAGTGATACTAGCTAAAACCTTCGTGCTTAGCGCGGGCAACAATATAATTTGTAATATTAAATATCAAAAAATATTATAAATTTCAAAATATACCGTGATATTTATAATTCATAGGCCTAAAATAAGAAGTCAACAGAAAAAGCAAATGATCTGTTTATTAACTATACATTTTGGAAATGAAAAATCAAGTTACATCCACCTAAAGTATAAAATAATCAATCTAAGCAAACCAAAATAGAAGTAATTAAACATAAAAAAGGACGATAAACAAAAGATCTAGCCTGTAGAGTCAATTGTCTATGTTGATAATATCACCCATGATAATAAAGATCAAGTTTCCAGTACATTGTATCTAGAATAGCAGATTATCACATTTTAATTATTATAAAAATACAAAGACACAAAAAAAAATAATAAATCTTTTGTAGTTCTTTTCATCGGCAAAGCTCAAAGTTGCTACAAACAAAACATGTATAATTAACTTCCTGAAAAAACTTCAAACTTGATTTCTTTCCCTATGATGCAAATTATTTGAAAGAAGAAAAAGATAGGCCCTTCTATATGAGTTCTTCTTTTCTCTTCATAACCAACCGGAAATGAAATGCATTTGATAGGTCTACGAATTGCATAGAAGATAGTTTGAAATCAAAGGAGATTTGGAAGAACTTGAGAGGATGGGAGGAGTTGGGAGTAGCAAAAGGAGTGACTGTTACCACATTGCAAAACGATTTGATGGAAGGATTTGACGAGTGCAAATGTCGTAGGGGTCAGCTTCATTATATAGGACTTTTGCAATAGGATCTCTTTTCTAAGCAAGAGGGAGAAGAAGAAGAGACAACAATGCTCGATCATAATCAAACTAACATGGATGGTTATGGAGTTTTATATCCCTACCACATTTTAGTTAAAAAAGAGAATATCATTTATACGTAAATTAAAAATAATTATTTTTTCATAAAATATTATTTATATATAATTTGTAGTTATTATTTTCAATTACATCATTTATAGGGTCTTGATTACACTATATAGGGTATATAGGGACATGGAAGGTATTAAAAAGAAAAGGCAAAATATATATATATATAGGTAGATTATTCTCTCTCTCTTTTAATGTAGTAATTATCCCTTCTTTGTATTCTACACCATTTTGGTCTCTATACAGAGAGAGAGAGAGAGAGAGGCCTTCCACATTCTATAGTTTAAAGTGCAGATCACTTGGTTTATGTGTAAATGTCAGCTTGTATGTTCTATGGAGTATATTCTATAGTTTAAATTATATGTAATCAGAGTCACAAATAATTTGAATTTCATGTGATTTTTCAATGATCCAAACAGGAGTCCATATATTTTAACATTATCAAGTCCTCATGTACCATGAGGTGGGACCACCCATGATAGCTTAAGAATCTTGACCAAAAAAAAGTGATGTAACCCTTTCATCTCTACCATCTGATCATAATGATCACACACTTAATTAGCTACACACATTGAACTCCCACCATATAATTATATCTTGATTGGTCCAGAAGGTGATTAATTATGGTTAGGTTTGACCCACCTAACAAAACCCATTTGTAATAAATAAATAAAGCAAAATTGACTATGCCTGAAGATAACAGCTAAGAAGAATTCACTTGATTTTTTAGGTATTCTACAATTTCTGTGATGTATGATGATAGAGTCTGTGAGTGGCTCAACTTTCAACTTAAAATATTGGACCACCCTCTCCCTTGAGAGGAGATACTTTGCGCGAAAGAAAAATTCTAAGCCACTTATGGGGTCGACCTAGATGCATAAAAATCAACGAATGATGGTTAGACGAAAAGATCTAATCTCTTCCTAACAAGTCTTTTCCATAAAATCTTTTTAAAAATGATAAAAATACCCTTCTCTTATTATTGATTCTTGTCTTTTATTAAACCTTTTCCTCCACAAAACCAGCCATTTTTTTTTTACTGAAGTGGGACCCACTAGGTCATTTTGGTTGGACTTAAGAAAAATGATTTGTTATTACCCTTTTTCCTCCCCAAAATCCACCATTGTAATTAGTTAAAGTGGGTCCCGCTAAGTCATTTAGGTTGGACTTCGTCACTTTTCTTAAATGAATTATTGAAGGAAAAAAAAATTCAAACATGACATAAGAGTGTTTTTTTTTTATTTTTTAAAATATTTTATGAAAAGGATTTGATTATAAGAATTATGGAAAACTTTTATATTTTTTTAAATATTTAAATCTCCACGTGCTTTTGTTAAAATAAGACACATGTTTTACAATTTTTTTTGGAATTTCTTCTAAAATAAGACTTTTCACATATGGCCATAAGGTAAAGACCGAATAAAAAAAAGCATGGGACTGTTGGACAGCAGGTGAACACCCAATTGAAAAGTCTTGTTTTTGGTAGAAGATGAAGACCCAATATATTAGATTTGGCACTGATGTGATGGGCGGTAGGTGAACCGTGAACACCCAAACAAAGAAAGGCTTCGATATATATATGTGTAGATAGGTGCATGCGTATTTATCAAATAATAAATAAATAAATAAATAATAAAAATGAATGGAAGACCGACATTGAATGTTGCCGTGCCTTCATAAATGATAAATGACAAATGAAGACCCAATTAAAAAATTCAGGCAACAGCTGGGCTAGATGGTGACCCAATACAAAAAGACTTGGGATAGATGGAGAGTGTAGAGTGGAGACCCAATAAAAACATAGAAGATTCAATAAAGAAAGACTTGGGACTTAAGAAGACAAAACAAAACCTTTCCAAAGATGGCCAGTAGGTGAAGTTCCAATAAAAAATGCTTGGGGACTGATGGGCGGCCGGTGAATACCCAATTAACAAGCCTTGGCACCCCTGGGTACTGGGTGAAGACCCAATAAAAAAAAAAAAAAAGACTTGGCACTAGAGGCCTTTGTCCCCCAAATTAATGAGTCAACAAAGTTTAGGAAACAATTCTTAGACATTAATTAATGAGTTTTTAGTAAATATCCCCTACGGTTTTATAGAATCTATAAATAGGCCCCTATATTTTCAGTATTTTTATATATACCTTGCCTTTTCTTTTCAATACCTAGCTAAAACCCCCGTGCTTAGTACGGGCAACAATATAACTCGTAAAATTAAATATAAAAAAATATTATAAATTTCAAAATATACCGTCATATTTATAATTCATAGGCCTAAAATAAGAAGTCAACTGAAAAAGTAAATGATCTGTTTATTTACTTTACATTTTGGAAAAAAAAAAATCAAGTTACATCCACCTAAAGTATAAAATAACCGATGTAAGCAAACCAAAATAGAAGCAAACATAAAAAAGGACGATAAACAAAAGATCTAGCCTGTAGAGTCAATTGTCTATGTTGATAATATCACCCATGATAATAAAGATCAAATTTCCAGTACATTGTATCTAGAACAGCAGATTATCACATTTTAATTATTATAAAAATACAAAGACATGGAGGAAAATAATAAATCTTTTGTAGTGCTTTTTCTCGGCACAGCTCATAGTTGCTACAAACAAAACATGTATAATTAACTTTCTGAAAAGACTTCAAACTTGATTCATTTCCCTATAATGCAAATTATTTGAAAGAAGAAAAAGATAGGCCCTTCTATGTAAGTTCTCATTTTCTCTTCATAACCACTGGACATGAAATGCATTTGACAACAGGTCTACGAATTGCTTAAAAGATAGCTTGAAACCAAAGGAGATTTAGAAGAACTTGAGAGATTGGTAGGAGTTGGGAATGGTAAAAGGCATGACTGTTACCACATTGCAAAATGATTTGATCGAAGGATTTGACAAATGCAAGTGTCGTAAGGGTCGGCTTCATTATATACGACTTTTTGCAATATGATCTCCTTTCTAAGCAAGAGGGAGAAGAAGAAGAGATAACAATGCTCGGTCATAATAGAAACTAACATGGATGGTTATGGAGATTTATATCCCTAAAGCATTTCAGTTATAAAAGAGAATATCATTTATATGTAAACTAAAAATAATTATTTTCCATAACATATCATTTATATATAATTTGTAGTTATTATTTTCGATTACATCATTTATAGGGTCTTGATTACTTTATATAGGGTCTATAGGGACGTTATGGAGATTGTATCAATTATATCATTTATAAAGGTGGTTATGAAGATTTATATCAATTATATCATTTTTATAATGTAATAACCATTTTAAGTTGCCATGTTTAGAGCACTTTTTTGTCTTTAAGAAGAGTCAAAATAGGGAAGAGGTCAAAATCAAATTAGTAATTAGACTCAAAATTGAATTAGGAATCAATTCGCTTCATATATAATAATGGTGATTAGAATAGGAATAGAAATGAAGTCCTTGCAAAAAAGTGGAAAGTGGAAAAAAAATGATGGTTACATAAGGCGGAGGAAATGAGTGGGTTACATGTTAAAAGTTGAATAGAAATGGTGAGTTACAATTTTCCTGTCAAAATCAGAAGTTAGGGCGACAATTACTTTCAAAGCCCTTTAGCTTAATATAGTATAATTAGTGAATGGGTCACTTAGTTGACAGGACGTTGTATTAACCACGCAGTAGAGGAGGAAGGACATAAAAGGTCTATGATGGTCCCACGCAGCGGACACAGTCCAGAGAAGAGACGTAGAGGGCCTATAAATCCAAACCCTCTGAACTTATGGACTTGCATTCCAATTTTACTCCACCTCCCCCTCCCCCTCCCTCTCCAAAGAGAGAAGGAAGCAAAAAGGAGGATGGCATTGAACACTGTTCTTCTTGCGTCATCAGGGCTCTCACGCTCTTTCTGTAGGTATAATTCTCCCAGATTTTGCATCGTACCTGTAATGCAACTTAAACCTATGTGAGCTTCCTCCTCTCTTTTCCTCGTTTACTTTTTGCTCCCAATCAATGCTTCCATTTCATCATCTCCTCTTTGGTTATATACAAAAATGCGTTTTGCAGTTCTTCTTTCATATTCTCTTTGTTCTATCAATGGGCCGGGTTTTCTCAGGAGTTCAGGGCAAAGTTGCAGGACTAAATATAATGGGATTTGGCTCGGCTCGGGCTAACCTGTCGAATACCCTACTCTAAAATGCCCCCTCGGCAAGGCTTTCAAAATTTTGGTGACCATTGACAGGGGCAGACCTAAGTGTGGGCTTGCAGGTGCGGTCACACCCATCAAACAGAGGGCACTTCCAAAGCCTAAGAGTAAATTCTAGGTCCATCTTCAAAATCCATATAAAAATTCTCCATTTATCCTTAAAAACCAAACTACCTATCACGTCTGCACCATTTAAATAAAAATCATGGATCCACCACTGACCATTGATAGGCCCAAAGAGAGAGCTTTTGCACACCCCATGATAGAGTAGTCATTGTCATCCAAGGTATATCCAGAATTAAAAGATTTAACCGCCTATTTATTTACATGGAACCATTCCTTGAATTTTAAAAAATATATTCCAACCAAAGTGGATAAACTTGAAGAAACGAAGGTGAACACAAATAATCATCAAATATATTTAGAAAAACTTGCAGGGTAACTTGCCACTCGGCCAAGTCACTTTGTTTTGAGGAAGGACATGATCAAATGCACGAGAAGGTAGGGAGTCTTTAAGAGGTCAACGTAAATCAGTTCAACTTGTTCAATTTTCCATCCAACTCATTGACCTCGTCTTGTTGCATGGAGCGGCCAAGTTTAGTTTTACTTTTTTTCTGTACAAATAATAAGAAAAGCTAGTACAGTCCACACATGTTTCGGCTGCATTAGGTTTTTCGTTCTTTTTTTATTCCTTACCTGCCTAAGTGGCCAAGGGAGGACCACCTAAACCTATCCACCCAGGGATTGGTTCATGGGATGTATGGTGAGAGCGAGACACCTATCCACAAAGACATTTCTATATTTTCAGATTCTACATATAGTTAGCTTCTCTTAAATGTAGGAGTTTCTTTTGCATGTTGATAATGTTGAAAATGTTGAGATGATGTCGATGAAGATCATGAAATACCGCGGGCACAAATTATCAGTGTTGATGGCCGGAGCATAATCGACAAAAATGAGATTGGATATAAATTTGATGATTCCATTTAAGTCAACTTTAAACTACAAACAATTCGGTAAGTTGTTTGGATTTTGTGCCACTTGATACATAGAATTGATTTTAAACAATTAGTGTTTAAATTTTAAATAATCAATAATTATGATTTGGAGTTAGCAATTTAAAAATGATGGTTGGAATATAATATGAGACTTATATTTGATTTCTTGCATTTGATATTTGAACTTAGAAGTTATGTAATATGCAAGATTATTTTTACCTTCTATTTCCCTTATTTTCATATTTTTCAATTAAATAAACACAACTCACGCATGGGTGGTAATAAAAATTCACATATGAAAAGAGGAAGGAGGCAAAATTTGAACCCAAAATCTCCCAACAAGAACCAGGACTCCTTACCACTACTGTTTGGATGTATGGTGAATTGAAATATGGTGAGGTGAAGTAATTAATCAAAAGAGAATAAAATATAAGGTGTTATGATGGTGTTTTGTTTTTAGTTGTTTGGTATGGAATCTTTTTTACTTTTTGTATAAAAAAGTGGAGTGTTTTTTTTTTTTTTTTTTTTTTTTTTTTTGTCTCTTAGTGGAGAAAGGATATTGTTTTTTTAACTTTTTTTGAAAATTTCGGAGAAAATTTTGAAATTGTGTAATTTTAATAAGACCCATTTTCATTTTTTGTCTTAATTCACTTTACTTCACTTTTAATTAGTTAATTGCCGAACACGCCCTTATATGTATTCGTCTCCCTGCAGCAATTGAAAAAGGTGCAACTCAGCTCACTTTACTTCCATTACATTGCTCCCTGTGAGGACCAAGAACGGCCGATTCTGCAACTGACGAGGAAATGTCCTCACCATCAAGCGAAAGTAAAAATGGCGAGTGGTTGATCGAGATAGCCAATACAACGGATGAGCAACACCGAGACAATGGAATCGAGAAAACGGATAAGCAAGAAGGAGAACGCAAGCGGAAGCCACGGATTCAGACGGTGGCACACAACAAATTGGACAAAACACCCTTCTGTCCTTCGGTTGCAAAGTTCGGTCCATACCACCACACAGATTCTTCTGCTTCACAGATCGAGGACAAGAAATTAGCAGCTCGGTGGTTCATCTCCCTTGCAACCGGTAAAAGACCGGCAAATAGCATAACCCCTGTGGAGGCGGAAACCATCTATAACAACTTCTTCGAAGCGGCAACCAAGTCATGTCCCAGTCCCACAGACTGTTATATTCTTGAGACCTTCTTCACGTCGGGGTTCATGAGGAAGATGTTTTTGGATGGTTGCTTCATTTTGTATTTCATCCACCTTGTTGTAAGAGGGTCCAATGATCTGTCAGAGACTAGCCATCTTAATCGACAACAAATTGTAAGGGACATGTTCTTACTTGAAAATCAAATCCCATATACAATTCTTGAAACTTTGATAAGCTTGTTGCCTGGTCACAGCAATGAAAGTAATCAGCGCATTGAAGCGAAAGACATGGACGAGTTCATCGAAAAAATCTTTTTCGCTAGACTTGAGTTTCCCAGTTCCTCGATGACTTGTTTGTTTAGTAAGATGCTTCCGGGTTCCACACAAGACTCAGAAAATAAAGGAGAACAGGACGAAGTCAAGCCCCTTCACCTCCTCGACTCTCTTCGATCCAAACTAATCGGCAAGGGCATCGACGACCAGGGTCAGAGCCCTCCCTTTGAAGGTGTTTATTGGCATCACTTTGTTCGTCCGGTCATGGAGCTCAAAGCGGCAGGTATCGAGCTAAGTAGAAGCCATGGTAAGGGTTTTAGATCAATTGAATTCAAACAAGGCCGTATTTATGGCCATCTCAAGCTTCCTAAGATAATGGTGGACGATGCCACCAAGACTCTGCTGCTCAACCTCATCGCTTATGAAATGTGCCCCGATGGTCTTTCCGACCGGATGGTCATCTCCTTCATATGCTTCTTAGATTCTCTAATTTATAATACTGATGATGTGAAGGAGCTCCGATCCAAGAACATACTGCTTAACTGTCTCGGCAGTGACAAGGAGGTTGTGGACCTCTTCAAGGGGTTGGCCAGTAACTTGACGCCTAACTACAGCAGTTACACACATGTCATGAGCGGTATCAAACAGCACACAGAGAGACGTTTCAACCATTCTAGGGTGTGGATTGGTCGATTGATGCTCACTCATTTCACTAGCCCATGGACTGCAATCTCGTTTTTAGCCGCAATTTTCCTCATATTATTATCTGTGGTGCAGACAGTTTACAGCATCCTCAGTTTCACACCTGAGAGTGAGAGAGTAGTTTCTCAGTACATCTCATATGGCTTGGATTGATGTTATTGTTTGTTGTTTCGTACGTTTGGTTAGAGTGTCTCATATTGTGAGAGGATGTCTCATATAAGAGACAAAGTGGGGCCCTCACATTCATATATCCAATAAATGTTAATAACTTAAATGTGAGGGCCCCACCTTTATCCCTCCTAGTAAGGAAGGTGAGAGTATCTCTCACAAAAAGCACCTCCCTCTATATATATATATATATATATATATTTGTGTGTGTACTTGTGTCTCTTTAATAAAGAAATGTTGGTGTTTTGAGTGATTTGTTGATGTGGGTAATAAGGATTGTTGGATTTACCAATTTCTATGGTTGTTGATTTAATTACAGGGATTTTTCTACCCCAGATAGACCAGTGACTTACCTTGCCCTCGGCCTGAGAATGGGTCTTATCTGTAACCCAACCCAACTCATTGGGACGTGGGAGATAAGATCTAACCCAAGCCATGGACGCCTGGCTAAAGAGCAATGACCTCATGAGTTGGTCCAACGAGCAATAGGACTCAGTCAATCGAAAGCAAAATTGCACTTGGGCTTGCTTGGATTAGGTTTGGCTTGGGCTAGATTTTTATTCGGCAGGGAATCATGTTGTGCACTAGTTTGAATCGTCGCCACCATTTAGTTTGGTGCTCTAATTAATGGCTTCTTAGGTTACTTTTTTATGAATTTAATCCAACAGTAAATATTCCTCTAAAATTACTGTTAAACTAAGGTGAGCGTAAATTCACGAGGAATTAGTAAGAATAAAGGGATTGGATTTATCATGAGAAGTCTCATGTGGATAGGGAACAAGGCATTGTTCAATTGGTTGGCAGCCCGCCTCTCACCAAGATGATCAAGAGATCAACCCAATGCGAGTTTCACTCCCGGGTTTTCACAGGGTCCCCATCCCCCTGCATAACTGGGATCCAAAAAAATTAAAAGTACAACAACAACAAATGCGGATGGAAATAATACAAACAAGCAAGTGCCTGCATTGAGTCTTACGGTCAAACAAATGGGTTCCTGTATACAGGGCCAGTGGAGATCACTCAGTACTAATAAGAACGATTCGACCTGCTACTTTTCGGGAACAATTGACGTAGAATGTTCCAATAGAAATAAAATTAGGAAGATTTTCAAAATAGTATAAAGTTTCTTGCTCATCCTCAAACAGGTACATTAAGATTTGAATATTTTAAAAGAATATAAAAGTCTTTCATATTTCTTTCAATCAAATTCTTACGATAAATATAATTTCAAAAATTATAAAAATACACTTATATCATTTTTAAAATTTCCCTTTTATAAATCATTCAAGAGATGGCCTATTGCAGCCCACTTCAACCACCTTTAGCCATAGGTGGTTTAAAAAAGGGATTTATATGGATTCCACATTACTACAAAACCAACTTCATTTTATGGTTATAATCACGAACGTCAAGTTGAAACTTGGGCCATATGAGAATCCAAAGAAAAGGACTAAGAGACCAATTCTAGCATCTCACTTAACCATCAAATTAAGGTGTCCCGCCATCAACATTCGACCAGTGAGGCCATAAAGTGATTTCCATGTTAGTTTTGGGGACGAAAGATCGGTTAAGAAAAGATTTAAAAAATCCTGTCATAAGGGTATTCTTGTCAATTTTTAATATATTTTTTTGGGGAAGACTTAATTAAAAGAAATGTGAAAAACTTTTATACTTTTTTGAAGTTTTCCATGAAATTAAAGAAATAGATGAAGGAATGAATTTATGAAAAAATGATTGTCCCCATGCTAACCGAGCAGATTCAGTTAATGATATAAACCGGCATAAGAAAGTGATTACCCACAACATCTGGGTTACTCAGATTCCATCCAAGAGGCATGTCCTAGGTTGATACATCCAACAAAATAGGCTCATCCACAATCAGGTTGAAAAGGCTTTTTAAATAAATCTCATGACTAATCCGTATTTTGTTTATAGGTCACAGGTAAGTAAGAAAATTTATTATCATGCGTCAAATCCAGCCTCTTGTAGGGATGGATGGATTTGTGTCAAAATGATGTATATATGAATGACATAAATCGGGTGCATTTGAAGAAGCGAAAGATCACGCAACTCTGTTGTGATTAATTGAAGATAATGGCCTGTTGACTAAATCAAGTTCAACATTTTTACACATGTAATCCCTTCCTATTTTAACAACAAAATGAAATTCTTCAACAATTAAATGAAACTTCCTCTTCCATACATTCTCTTTCTTCATATACATGTGACCCCTCCGACATTCATCGTTTAAGGGGTTGTTTGCTTGATGTGAAAATGGTATGTAAATGAGAGGTGTGTTGAGGAGTAGGCTTCACCCAAGGAGGAATGTTGAAAAGTATTTCCGCTACATCTACTAAAGCCTTGAGGTTTTAGTAGGAATGGTTTGCTATAGAAATTTAAGATTGAGACCCAAGAGGAACAACTCGGCGCAAAAGTGCGCCGACCGGGTTCCACCTGAGGGGGAGTGTTGAGGAATGGGCTACATCCAAAAGGGAGTATTGAAAAGTATTTATGCCGCCTCTACTAACGCCTCAAGGTTTTGGTAGGAATATTAACGCCTCGAGGTTTTTGTAGGAATGGCTAACTAAAGAAATTTAAAAGGCTGTAATGGTTACGAATTGGTCGTGTTTGGTTGCACTCATTTATGCATCACATGCGCAAATTTGGTGTAGAAAGGATGTAAAAATGATGTGATTTTTAAGGCGCCCTAAATTCCCACACCTAAATGGGTGTGACAATGAAACGCATGAGATGTGAAAGCGAACAGCAAAAAGGCGCTTCTACGGTGATTATGCGACATCAACACATTTTCTTTATTCTTTTGACTCATGTAGGCCGCTTAATCAAGATTTGATCTAAATCGTTCAGACTCACTTTAAAACACCAAACATGGCCAGTGGGGTCAAATTTCAACCATTGATTCATCACCATTGAAATATGCAATTATGGACTTTTGTAGGGCTTATTTTCAAAATCTGAACTATTAATCTTCTTTAGAATGCCAAAAATGGCTAGGGTTGAAACTTTACGTCTTAACTCTTCATGCATTTCAAGAGATATTTAAAAAATGTACAACCATTGGATTGGACCAATGTAAATGACACGTTATAGACAATTAAAAATGGCAATCGGTCGAGTACTCAGGTCTAAATGGGGACCTACCCCGACCCGCTCCTATTAGGGGCTGGTTTAGTAATGGTTTTCTTTGAACGGAGCAAGATTGGGTTTTGTTAATCTAACCCATCCCATCCCATAAATATATATATATATATAGGGGAATAATTAAGTGCATCTATCCCTCACCATTTGTGGTGAGGGACACCCCTTTTTGGGGTGTTTCAAGTACAAAATGGGATCTTCCTTTTAATACTTGAAACACTCCAAAAAGGGGTGTCCCTCACCACAAATTGTGAGGGATAGATACACTTGAATATTTTTCATATATAGATATATATATATATAAATATATATCTTTGTGTGTGTGTGTGTATGTGTGTGTGTGTTACTAAAAGTGTAAATAAAAGTCCTGTAATGCCAATGGTGTTGAGGCCTTAAGGCAGGTGGGGAGATAAGTTTGTGTATTTGAATATATATTTTAAGTTTTAAAATTGACCTAATCCTGCACAAACAGGGCGGGTTTGGTGTCACATACCAGAGACCCATAATGGAGCAGGTCGGGTTTAGGTAACAGGTTTGGGTTTAGGTAACAGGTTTGGGTTCCCCCCCCCCCCCGCACCCCCAACATGGGGACCTACTCTGACCATCTCCTACTGGTTTGGGTAGCTAGTGCGATATTAGGGGAAAAAAAAAGGCTCTTAATTAAAGTCTAAATGGATAGAAATAAAATAAGGACAAAATAGATACTATATGAGAAAAGTTAAAGCATCAAATGTGGAAATGGAAAAGGGCAAGATATGGAGAGGGGGATTAAGGGTGAGGAAGAACATTATGGTTAAATCCACTAGGAGAGGGAAATCAAGTAGAGACGGCTCCAAAATTTTGTTAGGAGGCGATGGTAAAATATGCTTTCATAGGAAGATGAACAGAAGTAACAAAATTCTTTGGCTTTGGGTTCAAAATTCTAACTCTGTATATCAAATTGTAAAGGTGCTCCTTTTTGTATTCAAGAAAATGGGTATAGATTGGCATGGATTCTTTCCCATAGAATTTAGCTTAGAGACTTTGATTCACAGATGCTGGAGTTGATGACGATTGTTAGTCAAGTGGTGCTATTGTCAGAAGTGTTTTGATTCCTTACCATTAATTCATCTGTGAGTTTCCCTTTGAAATCATGTCCTGAGTGTTAGCAGTATATGACATAAAAACATTGAAAGTTTTCTCTTCCGAATATTTCTTTCATATGTTGGATATGGAGGAGCCATTGACCATCTTTACAATCACAGCTGTAATTATCATGTATTTGCGATTTTTTTCCTGTCTGTTAATGCTCGATTTTCATTTCCTGCATCCTTTTCTGCTATCACTGAAAATTGGTCGTTGGGTCCTTTTCCAATTCGAGTCAGATAATGTGGAGAATGCTACCTTCTTAACAATTTAATGGAAAATTTTGGAAGAACGGTGATGATAGAATATAACTGCAGATCATTCAATGGAAATACAAGAAAAGGAATTCGTGGTGTCACTTTGTTGAACTTGAAAAGAGAGTTAACTATTGTAACTAAAGGCTCTCCTCATGGGGCATAGGGATTTTGTTCAGTTTCCTACATGCAAAGGCCAATGGAGACTCAGTAAGAGCTCTCTTGGTAAGCCCAGCCCATCTGGGGAGCTAGTAAGATTGAGGAATCACTTTTGCTACCTTTTAAGATCAATTGATCTAGAGGATTCTTAGAAATAAAAAGGGTCAGGCTTGCCTAAGGATGTCTCTCATGAAAGCCTTCATGTAGACTCACTTTTTTTTAGCCCCATGAACCCCTATAATGAATCAAACCCCCTCACACTCACTACTCACTGCTTCCCATGAATCAATTCCAAATTTGACACCCATCCAACTGTTGCCATTAGATTGAAATTAGGGATGTAAACGGGTCAGTTATGGCCCAAAACCATACTGCGCCCCGAAACTGAAACCGTTTCTAAATACCAATTCCGGTTATGGATTTGGTTCGAAGTGTCGATAAGAAAACCCGGTTTCGATAAGAGGGTCCCGAATAAAGTTTCGGAACCCGTTCCGACTAGAGGACCGGGATCCAGTTCAAAAACCGATTCTAATTTCTTTATCTTCTTTCTTTTTTCTTAAAATAAGGATATCATTCAACTTCTAACAATGCATCAAGTCCACTACCTCCAAGATTAAATATAAAAATAACCAACTAAAGTTGGTTTTTAGCTATAATTTATAACATTAAAGACTCATATATCAGGCCCCGGTTCCATATGTTGGAACTTGTATGGATCCAAAACTCGATCAATTAATCAATCTAAATCTAAATTGGCTCCAGAGTCTAGACACATATATGAACCTGGTTTTTTATGGGTCGAAACCTCCAAACAATTGAAGATTCAAATACCCGTTGTCACGTCCCGGTTCCGGATCGCCCTGGCCCAAGGTAATCCTCGAGGTGAGACACACGTACTCCCATGGTATTGTACATGTCTCGAGCCAAATACAACACACGAAGAAGAAAAACAACTTTCTACACGTGAGTCTAGCTCACTAGAACCTGTCATTAACATTTAAAGTATAACGAAAACTGTAATTTCATACACATCAAAGTATCATTTCTCATTCAGTCCAATTAAACGTTCAAGTTTATACAAAAGAATTACACAAGTATATACATTGATTACAAAAGAGGGTGTATAAAAGAACCCTACACAACTATACCAAAAGTATAATCAGAAGTATAACTAAGAGGCTAAGTTTGACCCACACAAAAAGGGGCTAGTAACACACTAACAGCAGCCCTCAAAATGTACATCACGCTCTCCAAAGAAGGAAGTATCTACACTAGCCCATGGAGGAACCTCTTCGGGAGTTACACCTACGACTATGACACCAAGTATAGTATCTCAATACAACGATTCAACAAGTGTAGGCATTAATAAGGAAAATACATAATATTTGAAATTGAATAAAATGACAATTAATTAACAGATGTCAATGTCAAGTAATAACTAGACAATTGTGTGAGAGTCGAATAATTTATGCTTGTGAATCAAGGGGAAACAAAAACATATTAATTGGCTACTACGTTGAGCTCATCCTCTTAAAAGAGAGTGAATCTAGTTTGGATGTCACTAGCGGCCCAACCAAAGGCTAGATAGCTACCCGGTTCTAGAGTTCTGGTGTTCCATATGACTTACTGCAGTAGTCTCGAATAACTAAACCAAGTTCAACCCTGTCGGGTATCACAGGGTCGAAGCTAAGTAGTGCCGACTCGATCGAATCGAATAATAATTGAATTTGAATAAGTCTACATCCACTTATTCATAATCGAATCGAATAGAAATCCCACGTACATGAATACTTACTCAATTCACATCTCCAACGAATACCAAAACAGTTGTACAACAATTAAAGCCACAAATCGGAATAAATAATTCGGACCATAATTGACATAAATAATGCAAATAATTAATAAATTTGGATTTGATGTCAATAAGGAAATATGATTTCAATATGAAATGCACTAAATTTAGAGGAATCAAGACATTTTACTAGCCAATACTAAACTATTACTCATAGTCTCTCACCGTCCAATACAAGGTAGTTTCGGAAGGTCAACGTGTTACTATCTGGTCAAGTGTCACTTGTTATGAGAAATACATTGAATTTCTAAGCTAACCATCATGGCATAATGTTAGACTAATGATTTTCTATTAGACAATAATGAAGTTAAAGGTTCCATTTTTAAGGCCATAATGGTCCTTTAATTCCCAATCACCTATTGGGACAAGGGTGCACCATAATTATCAAGTAGAGAGGATCATGGAGGTTTAATATAGGCTATGGTGATATTCCACCCATAAATTGGGTCAAAAAGGGGCCCAGTCTTCATCTTCAGGTTCACTCGAGCGGACTCATCCAGAGGGTTAGTCTCTCGGGCGGTTCTTATGTTCACTCAAGCGGGTATTTCCAATAGGGGGGTTCGCTCGAGCAGACCCATGTTCGCTCGAGCGGCCACTCCGAAATTCCTAATTTTCGGAATTCTCATGGTCTCTTCCCCCATTCATTTCCCGACCTCCTTCCATCACATAACCTGCACAATGGAGCCTCCTTGCTCCCATTATAATCCCTCCATCCAACTCCAACAATTAATTCCATAAAACAATCCAAACCATTCATTCCATTAAGAAAGTTGAATCATCAAGAAAAGAATCTCTTTTAATCAATAAGTGAAAAGACATCATGTAAATCCAAATTAAACTTATACTTGCCTCAAATTAAAGCTTTCCAAGCTCTCTCTTCACTCTCTAGCTAAAAAGAACCCCAAACCGCCAAATACCAAACCCTAATCACAAATGCACATGGAAAAATAAATGAATATGCATGTATGGTCAACTATGAGTCCCTTTGACTCCATTTCAACTCAAAAACATAAAACAAAGAGGGTTTGGCTCTTTCCTTGACAAGAAACCCAAATTTGAGAAGGATAGGAGATGGTGGAGATGGGTTCTTGTCAACAAGGAGAATAAGAAGATGAAGAAGATTGATGATGCCAAAAAGTGTCTTTGGGCACCACCGGTCAAGTAGTGAGTAATTAATGTGAAAATAGAGAGAGAGAAAGAGAGAGAGGGTTTATATATAGTGGTTCGGTCAGTGTGACCTACGTCCACTGTAAAGTGATGATTTTACTTCTCAAGTGTGTAGCGATTACAGACTTAGGGAATACAGAAAAATGGTGATAGAGACTGATTGGAATAGCTTGCCCCCCAGTGCCGGTGGGGCTCTGTGTTTTATAGTCTTCCCCTAACTGATGGGGACGACTCTTCAGCAACGGATGCTTCGTTTTGGCGGAGTCTCTGAACCGCCCTCAACAGACGAGGCAGGTAGGATTTCCTCCGCAGGACCTGGTAAAAGCGGGTTAAAGGAACGGCTCTGACTTCGTCACTTCACGAATCTGGACCCGGCCTCTAATAGGTGGATTCGGGCCTGCACTTATCACGGAGTCGGGTCACTTGGGCCTGACCCGTCATTGTGGACTGAGTCACTTGGGCCTAACCCATCATTTGCCCCTCAATGTCCTGTATTCAAAGAAACTTTGAAAGGGGGACATTTTAAATAGTTAAGTTCCTTCTCTCTTCCAATTTTTTTTTTATCCGGAAGAGTTCTCCTAGCTTTGGACATATCTTGCTCTCAGATTCCGAGTTGCAGCAGGTGATGGATTTCAAGGTAGACCGCAGGAGGCAGCAAAGGCGGGCGTCGGCCGCGGCCGCGTGGAGGTAGCCGCTGCGGGTGCCGGCTTGGGCGCCCGCGTGGAGGCGACAGCAGCGGCAGGCGCCGGGCTGGGCGCCCGCTTGGAGGGGACAGCAGCAGCGGGGGCATGCCCGAGCGCCCCATGGAGGCTGGCAGCAAGGGCCCCCGCGTGGAAGAGGCAGCGCCTCCTGGGTGGCGGGCGCCGGCCTGGGCGCCTGCGCAAGGGCGGCAATGCAGGTGGGCGCCCAGGCCCTGGGCACCATGTTGATGGGCGCCCAGGCCAGGGGCGCCATGGGGATGATAAGCAAAGTGGGACATCCTCCATGTGATTATCCCATTAAAGGTGAGAGTGAGATTTGTCTTTTGACAGGTGGAGAGAGAAACTATGATGGGGACTTGTGTCACATGGTGGTTCAAGGCAACATGTGATGTGAAGGCTTATGTTCTGGGAGACAAGTGTTTTGAAAAAAAATAAATTAAAGGGTTGATGGAGACATGTGTAAATGGTGGTTCAAAGCACCATGTGAAATAGTGATCTCCCAGGCCTGGCTCCAGGCCAGGTCAGGGTACAGGTCAGGTTAGGGTACAAGTCAGGTTGACCTAACCCCAGTGCAGAAGCTCATCAGGAGGTGCAGAGATGACGTCAGTGATGATGTCAGCAATGGTCAACTGCCAGTTTGACCAGATCCAACTGTCAGAAATCAAGCTGTGATATCGGAGTCATCCGGAGTCCGATTTGAAATCCATTTGAACCAACAGACTCGTTACGATCAGATCTACATGGTTAAGGAAGAAGATTCGCTTGTAAATAGTACATGTGGCTCATGTTAACACCTCCAGCCATTTTTGGTGTATTAGTATGGAGGTCCAAGCTGGCTTGGAAAAGTCTATTTGACTTAGTTCCGAGAATTCCAATTGCATTTTTTTTTAACATGCAGAGAAAGAAAACCCAGCATTTTTTTTTTAAATCATTGATGATGGGCACCAAGAAAACAAACAGCGGGCGCTGGCCTGGGCGCCCGCGTTGGGGCTACAGCAGCGGGCGCCTGCGGGCGTCGGGAGCACAGGGGCAACAGCCCTGCAGGCATCGGGCGCGCAGGGGCAGCAGAGCTGGCGGGCGCCGGCCGCTCAGAGGCAGAGCGGGCGCCTGCGGGCGTCGAGAGAGCAGGGGCAACAGTGCCTGCGGGCGTCGAGAGCGCAGGGGCAGCAGCGCCTGCGGGCGTCGGGCGCGCAGGGGCAACAGCTGCGGGCGCCGGGAGGAGGCAGCAAGGGCAGCGCCGGGCGCTGCAGCAGCGAGCGCAGGCGCAGGCGGCGCGGGCAGCGTTGCAGGCGCAGGCGCTGGCAGCGCTGCCCTCCAGGGCGCCGGTCCAGACGAGGGAGGCCAGGGTGCTGTTGTAGCGGGCGCTGTCGTTGGCGTGCGGGCATCAAGAGGCGCCACATTAGGCGAGCTAAGGGGGTCTGGTTGCCCTGTGGATGCTGGGTTGGCTCATTTGTGCGGCTAGACAGTTGGGTACGCTAATTTAATGTAGTCCCTCGGGTTGCAGATGACCTGAGCCGCTAAGCTGGAGATAGGCTGCCTGTTTGAGATCAGTGCAGAGGCCAAGCTTTTTTTTTTTTTTTTTGGCGACCCGCGAGAGAGCCGCTAAGCTGGAGATAGGCTGCCTGTTTGAAAACAGTGCAGAGGTAGGCCAAGCTTTTTTTGGCGACCCGCGAGAGAGCCGCTAAGCTGGAGATAGGCTGCCTGTTTGAGAACAGTGCAGAGGTAGGCCAAGCTTTTTTGGCGACCCGCGAGAGAGCCGCTGAGCTGGGTATACAAGCTGCCTGTTTGAGAACAGTGCAGAGAGGCAGGTCAAGCTTTTGGCGATCCACGAGATGATTCACCTCGCCTGGACCTGTTGATTTCCTCAGCATTCATATATTTTTGAGCTTTTGCCAACAGTTCTGGCATGCTCTTTGGTGGTCGCTTCACTACTAAAAAGAGGAAGCTCGACGAACGAAGGCCTCCTAGGAAGGCTGTCATGGAGACCTTGTCGTCGGGCTCTTCAACCTGAAGTACCTCCTCGTTAAAACGAGTGAGGTAGCTTCTGAGGCTCTCGTGTTTATCATGCTTTATGCTGAGTAGGTGTGTGGCAGGCTTCTGGTGACGGCGCCCACCGATAAAGTGTGAGACAAAAGATTTGCTCAACTCTCCAAAGGTGGCGATGGAGGCTGGAGTGAGGTTAGCAAACCACTGCCGAGCGGAGCCCTTCAGTGTGGCTGGGAATGCCTTGCACATTATCTCGTCGGGGATGTTATGCAGCTGCATTTTGGTTTTATAGGTCTCCAGATGATCTAATGGATCCTTCGTTCCATCAAAGGTCTCCACGGATGGCATTTTGAACTTCCGAGGGAGTGGGTAGTTCACCACGTCGGGCTTGAATGGTGTGTCCGTTCGCCCGACTAGGTAATCTATTGTCTCCGGTGCCTGCGCCTTTATGGCGTTGTAGACATCACTCAGTTGATTTTGCATTTCTCTAATCTTTTCCTTCCAGTGATCGCCGGGTTCCCTGGATCGATTGTAGAAGTGACTCCCCACCTCTATGCTTTGATTTTTGCTCTCCTCCTCTTGGAAATGAGGTTCCTCCCCATTAGAAATAGAGGGAGGAGGCGGAGGAACTCCGTGATAGGCACGACCTTGAGGGTCGACTAATAGTACTCCAAGAGGGGCATTATGGGGAATTCCTTGGGCGCCAGGGGGATGGGCGCCCAGGCCCTGGGCGCCATGGGGATGGGCGCCCAGGGCATGTTGATGGGAGCCCAGGCTCGGGGCGCCATGAGGATGGGCGCCCAGGCCTTGGGCGCCATAGGGATGGGCGCCCAGGCCCTGGGCGCCATGTGGATAACTGCCTCGACGAGGCACTCCCCTGCGAGGAGCCATCGGATGTCCCTGGCGAGGCGCTCCTTGCAGTACTCCTCCAAGTTGTACTCCTCCTTGCCCCGCGAGTATGAGACGTAGGATTTGCTGGTTTTGGGTTACCAGCTGCTGCATTGTCTCTAACATTTGTTGAGGAGTGGGAGCAGGAGCGGTATCGTTTGGAGGAGGATTATTCGGTGGAGAATCATCCTCGCCCTCTCGCCTGAGATTGTCTTTTTGTCGTCTCGTTGATCTAGCGGTGGTCACCATAGTTTTTGAAAATGAAGTGAGAATTTAGTCTTTCCCATAGACGGCATCAAACTGATGATGCCAAAAAGTGTCTTCGGGCACCACCGGTCAAGTAGTGAGTAATTAATGTGAAAATAGAGTGAGAGGGAGGAAGTAGTGAGTAATTAATGTGAAAATAGAGAGAGAGAAAGAGAGAGAGGGTTTATAGTGGTTCGGTCAGTGTGACCTACGTCCACTGTAAGGTGATGATTTTACTTCTCAAGTGTGTAGCGATTACAGACTTAGGGAATACAGAAAAATGGTGATAGAGACTGATTGGAATAGCTTGCCCCCCAGTGCCGGTGGGGCTCTGTGTTTTATAGTCTTCCCCTAACTGATGGGGACGACTCTTCAGCAACGGATGCTTCGTTTTGGCAGAGTCTCCGAACCGCCCTCAACAGACGAGGCAGGTAGGATTTCCTCCACAGGACCTAGTAAAAGCGGGTTAAAGGAACGGCTCTAACTTCGTCACTTCACGAATCTGGACCCGGCCTCTAATAGGTGGATTCGGGCCTGCACTTATCACGGAGTCGGGTCACTTGGGCCTGACCCGTCATTGTGGACTGAGTCACTTGGGCCTGACCCATCAAAGATAAAGATGAGTCCAATCTTAGCTCCCAAGACACATGCACCCCCCTTCTTGTAGTGATTGGAAAAGAGAGAAGAAGAAATGAAGGAAAAAGAGAAGGAGAAAAGCTCCTTTTGGTAGCCAACAAAAGGAATGAATCGATTGGGATGGTTGTTGAATGGGTTTTAAGAGATAAGGCCCCCATTTGATAAGAAAGCCCCTCCCCTTTCTAATATTTTCGTAATGGGTCAAATAGTGGCCCACTTACTCAATGATTGGTCAAATGAAGTAGAGTCTAATACAAAAATTAACGTGCTCGACAAGATACACGCATTGACGCCAAGATGACATGTAAATGATGAAATATGAGAAAAGTGGAGATAACGTACCAGCGCGCTTTCCATGTTGTTGTTTGGTGCAGCGAGAAATCGAGGGAGGAAATGACGTTTTTTGTGCTTGATTTATGCGATGGACAGGATCTAGACTTCCTACCTAGGATGGTAGAAAAACAGCGCCTCTACATAAGAGAAAACACACATTTTTCTCTTCCGTGGCCATTATCAAATGCACCCATGGATAAAATTCCTTAGATGTTCTCTGTACTACTACTTTTATGCAATATCGCAACACTTTTTTGCGATATCAAAATATTTAATTGAATTATGAGATATTGTATAAAATGCAGAGGCAAAGGTCCCCCATTGACTTTTTAATAAGGCAGTTTTATATGATTATCATATAATTCAATTAAGATTTTGTGATATCATAAGAAAGTGTTGCGATATTACAAAACAATAGCAATAAAGAGCACGTTAGGAGATTTTCTCAACTTTCATCACGAGGCATGAATTTTGATAGCTAATGGTGACCGTACAAGAAAAACTTTATAAATTATTTAATATTCTAATATCAACAAACCTCACCTCATGTGGTGGAGAAGGGAGGATAGGAAAGAGGAACACAATGAAATCTTTTTTATTGCATTCTTTGGAACTGAATTGCATCAAATAATATTCTATTGAAAACTAAGGCAAATCTCCTAAAATAGACTTAATAACCAAAATATGAAACACAACTATAAATGATAATCACAAATCTAATATAATAAGGAAAGTACCCATAATCCTAATCTAATTAGCATCACCCGGTCAACGCATCCAGTGCATGTGTCAAATCACCGATTACTTCAACCGTACCCGTAGGATGTGCATTGTAGATCTCTTAAAAAATGGTTTTCAACGGAGTTGAGGAAATTACACTTAATGTTTAAATAGACTATAAAATAATCTATCAATTAAATTCAGGAATTATAAATAAGACAAATTACATTGTGAATAATGTGAACAATAGAATTAAACACTAACAGAAAACAATGGAGTGTAAGGATTTTTCAAATCATTTCTTTTGGATAGGTGATGCCAAGTTAAATAAAAAAGAAATAGAAAATCTTCATTTTCATTGCTATGTGTGAGAGGGTTTTGTCCATATCTTTGGTTATTTATATGTATGATCTGGTTTGTTGTTAGTTATACTACCTTATTGTTGCCCCAGACCTGATTTCCTGGACAGAAAATCCCACAGGGACTCTTACCCTCAAATCTACCTGGGACACTGTGAGAACTAGTTCAAAATCTGTCGAATGGCATGAGGTTGTTTGGAATAATTTCATTAATCCAAGGCTCTCCTATTTCAGCTGGCGCCTTGTTCTCCTGAAAACGCCAACCTATCTCGTAGCAATGCGCAAAGGTAGCTCCTTGCCTTCTAGATGCTACTTGTGCCACAGAGATATAGAATCAGATCTCCACTTATTCTTCTACTGTAGCTTAGGCCATCAGCTCTGGAATTGGCTTCTCTGTCAAAGAGGCCCCCCGCCCTCTCCCCCTTTCTCTCCTTCTTCTGTTTGGACTGCCTTAGTGCAAGGTGTAGATGTTAATGGAAGAAAATCTGCCTCTGCAATCTTCTTCCAAGCCATCTATGTCCTATGGTTCCTCCGTCACTAAGCTAAGCACCGTTGCAAGCTTCCTTCTTTGATGAAAGCTCAGTTGGTCTTTCTTAATACATTGGGGGGTATGCTCAGCTCAATTTCTGGCAAAAGAATTCCTTCTCACCCCATCTTGAGGTCTTTTGGGCGGACTGACTAGCTCTCTTTCTTCTCTCTTTGCTGCCAAAGAAGTTTGGTGGTTTAATGGAGTCTTGAGCTGATTTTTGTTCTGCTTAGTAAGGGTCTGTGGGTGCCTGATCTTTGCAGTGTTGTGCTTGGATAAGTTGGTTGTTTCTTCCTCCCTATTCTGCCTTTGCTTGCAATGCTGTGCAGTGCTTGCCCTGTTTTCTTCTCCTTGCTGTGTGCAGTCTCCTCTTCCGGCTTGGTTCTTCTCTGATGTTGCTCTCTTCTTTCCTAGGAGAAGCTATGGTGCCCTGGCATTTTTTGTTCTGTGCAGAGCTGGTTGGCATTGCTCATCCCAGGTGGCTTCTCTGTCCTAGCATTGTGGCTTGCTTTGTTGGAGCTCAGCGACACTAAGTTTGAAGTGTAGTGCTGTGGCACTTTGCTTCCTGCTGCTGGCTTTGAAGCTCTCCGCAGCATTGTGCCTTGTTTTGTCTTGTTTTGGAGCCCTCTTTTTGCAGCTGGTAGGTGCTAAGAATTGCTGTTTGCAGTGCTATTTAAGGTGTAGTAGCTGTCGGCTGGATCTCTCTTTCAGCTAATTTGTTTTCTATTGGAGGTGGTAGTCTCTCAGAGATGTGCTTTGTGTTGTTTTGGTAGTTCTGGGTTGTTTGGTGAAGATCTTGGGAGCAGCTTTTCTTTGTTGTCCTGTGTCTTTTGTTGTGCTCGTGTTGCTTCCCTGAGCTGTTGTGAAGCTTCTTTGTGAAGCTTCTTTCCTTTCTTTCTTCTATTTTCCTTTGTTCTGTTTTCTTTCTTTTGAGATTTTCTCCATTTTGGGATGGCGAATTTTGTAAGCCTTCCCTTGTGGTTTTCTCTTTGTAATTTTGGGGGCTTTTGCCCTCTTCCCTCTTTTTCTTTAATACAAATTTACCCTAGAGAAAAAAAAAATACTACCTTATTGTTATAATACCACCTTCACCTCCATTTTTTCATGTGGATATGTATGCACAGAATATGGGTGCGGAGAACAACCCCTATCTTGGGTTCATCTACACTTCTTTTCAAGAGAGAGCAACTGCAATTGCACAAGGAAACACTGCAAGGCAAGCCCTGGAATTTGGAGATGTAAACCTTGCAAAGATCAGTGGGAGCATAGCTTCTGACGAGAAGCGCCATGAGGCGGCCTACGCGAAGATCATCCAGACGTTATTCGACTTGGACCCCGACGCCACGATGATGGCATTCTCCAACATGATGAGGAAGAAGATCACAATGCCGGGTTGTTTGATGTACGATGGAGAGGATGGAAACCTTTTCGATCACTACTCTACCGTGGCCCAACAGACAGAGGTGTATACCGCCAATGTTAATGTGGAAAGCATAGAATTCTCCGTCGAAAGGTGGAACATGGACAAGGTTGCAGCAGGGCTTTCCGGTGAGGGGAGGAAGGCCCAAGACTACATTTGTAATCTGTCTCCAAAACTCAGGAAATTGGTGGAAAGATCAAAGGCAAAGGCAAAGGGCAAGGCATCTCCATTGGTTGCTTTCAGTTGGATATTCAACAGACAAGTTTAAGCAGTGTTTGAGGGTTTAAGCCTTACATTAGAGCTGATAGGTTGGAGTTTCCGTTGTTCTGAATGCATCAAACTATAGTTGCTGCACAAGAGCAGGTTATGGGACTCACATACCACTGTGCAGACACCCACCTACTCGTACATATAATAAAAGAGGGGAGCTATTGAGTGTTCTACGTCAGCCATCCTATATATGAACTAGGGATCAATGTTGCAATTATCATTATCACTGTTATATTAGTGAGATATATTATTAGAATAATTTCGTATTTCGGGTTTTTATTGAGAGGAAAAACTATTGGAGCAGATCCTAATATCTAAATTCTTTTTGCTCTTGTTTTTCTTGTGCATTTTAGTTCCTCTGGGACATTTTCTTGTAATTGAATTCCTAAAAGTTTTAAGACGCGCGTTCCTAATTAAAAGTGGTTAAAATTGATGAAATTAAAGTGGACATCCATAAATCACCATCAAATAATCTCTTTCTGATGGAAAATGAATTAAGATCAGGAGATAGTAAAATGAATAGCCAACAATCATCCTCATAAATCAAATCCTAGGAAAGTCCCAGACAATCTACATCTCCAACTGCTATTTATCACCATTCTTTAATAATCCTATGTTTAATTATAACTTCGATTCAACACAAAGAAATAGGCGGTCATCAAAACATTATTATTTTATTAATAGGTGCCCAACTCATGGTATTGAAACCGAATTTAAGAATATGTCATTGGAGAGAATGACATTCTTTTAGGACGGTCTGGATTATCATTAAGCAGACCCATGGTGGAGTTGCAGAGATCCCACTCATGGGAAGGATGCAGGAGACAGGGCAGGGGCTCCGGACACTATTTGTCCCACTCCTCATCCTGATCTTCCCTAAACATACAACCTATATTTGTCGACTGGATGTATCTCAGGTGGGCCCACACAGGAGGTGACCACTACTTAAAAAATGCACCCGCAGTCATGGGAGAACACCCTTTAATAAACATCTCTTTAGTTCTTACATTGTATAGTTGGAGTTGCATAAGCTCAACTTGCACCCCCATTGACTTCTACTATTTTTTTTGGTGTCAGACTGGGTAAAATAATGGTTACAACTAAGTGTATGGGTGCGATGGAAGCTGGTGAATTGAGACAGGTGGCTGCATGCTTTTTGGTGAGTCAACTTAGGAAGTTATCTCAACGGAGGATTTGGGCGGTGAAAGTTACCCAAGTAATGTAGGATGTTTTCTTTATCCAATTAAGGTTGGTTGGATTAGTATTGAAATTGGTTTTCAAATTTGAATAGATTAAGGTGGAATTAGCTTTTTTTAAGTAAACTTGTGATTGCCTAAAAAAAGACGGCTTCTTTTGTGTAATACACACCATCAATAAAAACCAAGAGTTTCGCTGGCACATGAATGAATAGTGTTGGCACTTTAGTTTTACACATATGTCAATAGATGACCCCTGGGTCCTGAAGTAAAAGGTATTACTCCTGACAAGTAGTCCAATGGAGAGAGAGGGGTCCAACACAGAGAGACAGAGAGATCTTCTCTTTCTCTTTCTCTTTCTCTTTCCTCTCCTTCACATCACATTTAAGTCATTATTAACATTAATGAAGTTTTATTTTGTTGGCTGGAGCATTGTAGCACGATCAAACCTTTTACTTCGGTGATAAAGGTGATTCACAAAGTTCCAATGGAGAACTAGAGTGGCCCATGGTGTTTCACAACTCTTTTAGGGCTTGTTTGTTTGCTCAATATCTGAAACTTGGTTTTTTCTGTTGGAGAGACATCTCAATTCCCAAAATATTGTCCTCCAATAAAATTACAAATGCTCAAGGACCCTAAGCGTTTGAGAAGATAAATTTAGAGAGTTCTGTAAGACAAAAGTATCAATCCATTAGGCTGAGTTATGAAAACTTATAATTCAAATAGAAAATTTCAAATGCCAAAGAAACAACTACTTGCGTGTCTTCATGAGTTCGTGCAAAGCAAATGCCCTCGTCAACAGGATTTGTTATAGTGCTAAAATAGTAAATAGGGAAAGAAACTAGAAAAGAGGTGAGAGACAGTAAGGATATGGAAAGTGGAACGACTTTTTAGTTCTTATACCCTCCTCTCTTATAAGGGAAACAAATGCCCCCACCTACTCACATGTCATAGAAACCTACCAGAATCCAACATGTTTGATCTAGGCCTTGCTTCTGAAAGTATTACTTTGTGTGCAAGTTTTTACATATAATTGCCTTCACGCCAACTCTACTCCTTTTTTCCGGGGCTTGAGACTCACGCAAGACAGAAAGTACAATACAGGGAGTTCAATTTGTTGAACTTTCTAATTCCCCTCCTCTGGCTAACTGAAATTTAACTATATGCTCCTGCCAACTTGGACCTGTACTTAATTGGTTGATGAACTCAAAAGGGGGGGTTAAAACCATCTCCTCCATTCCATGGATGAAGAAACAATCCCATGAAAACAGGACAACTACTATGAAATTAAAGGCCTGTAGCTACTCTTTTCATACTTTCAAAACACATGCACTCTGCTCACATGGCTTGAGGAAGAAGAAAATACAAAAAGATACATTAATATTTACACACAAACAAGATCCCACAACTAAGCTGCATGGTGAATGTAAATTCACATTTTCTCCTTAACATATCCTATGGCATCCTTGTAGTTGTCCCACAAATTTTCAGCAATTGTCCCTATCATCTCTGAAGCGCCCTCGAGAATCTCGGGCAAAGCCTTGGCGAGGTCATCGAGCGAGCTTTGCATCTTGCCTATGAGCTCTCCAATCGCAGAGGCTATGGCGCTGAAAGACCCTGTAATGGTTTCTACAAGAAGATCGAAAGCGCTGGAGATGAGGGATGTAATTGCATCCCATAGAAGCTCGAAAAGATACTCAAAAGCCGACTTGACCCCTTCTGTTGCATGTTGTAGTAAGGTGTTGATTGCTATGCCTGGGGCTCTGAGGACTTGAATTGCTGCAACTAGAATATAAGCAATCGCTTTGAAGATTACAAGGGATACAAAGTTGGCAAATGAAATCAATGAGCAGAAGACGATTTGGATTGCGAAAACCGCCATTTTTGTTTCAGAACTAATGAAAGGAGAGCCTTAAACTTTAAGGGAAAGACATGGGCTGTTGTTAATATAGATGAAACCTACTCTTACCGTGCAAGGTTCTGGTTGATTTTAGTTTTAGAATTCTTTTTCATTTCTAGTACACGCATGCATGTTGCTTATTCTTGTATGTGTAATATTGTAGTGTAATATTATAAGGTTCTTGAATTGTCTACTATTCACTAAAATATTAATAGGGGAAGAAATACCTTAGAAAGGTCTAGGTGACTAGGTCTTCATGAAATTTTTTTTCTCTCTTTTTTAGGTTTCTAGGTAGATCTAAGGTCTTGTATGAAGATTACATTTGACCACTTTTCACTAGCCTAGCGATTGGTAGGAGAGTATATGAGGACGAAATATGATATAGATACATATACAGGTATAAGAATTGGGGATACAATTCTACAGTTTCAAAAATCCAAGACACAAATATGAATAAAGGTGTACGTCCTAATTTTGGCCTTAGATCACTTTTGAATTAATGTAATTGTCATTGTTTATAATCATTTCTAACATTTCTTTATGTTAAGTAAGAAAATCGAAAGAACTACATGCAAAAATGCACATGGTTAGTGAGATATGTTAAACTTGTATTCTAAAGCGGTAAGTAAGATAAGTTAAACTTGTACCCAAAAGTATCGGTAGAATATTGGATACCGGTAGAGTATCACGTTGGTCCAACACGGATACAGTGGGCTTGTGCAAGTATCTGAATATAGTTATCGTAGGCGACGATATAATTTGAAGTAAAGTAGGCTGTAGAAGAGTATGGTGGATTATGCGCCTGCAGAGAAGCAACATGGCACCACATGGGTTAAATCCACGCAAGTCATTCTCGGCCCACAGTGAATGATCATCATCATTAATTATCTTAACCTTAGTCCGCCATTATGTGGTTGGCTTCATCAGTTCTATTATTAAACTTTACAAGCTATACCCAACCCACAGGGCCTACTATTAAACTGTTCCAGTCTTTATCATTGTTGGTGTCATTTAGTGTTTTTTATCCTGCAGTAGGTTGAGCATACCAAACCTTCCCTGGTCAAACTAATGCAGTTGGAACTTCTCAAAGACTCCATCTTCGTTGTTACTTGGCACGCATTTAGGACAATCTGGATCATTCATCTCATGGGCCCCACTCTAGATATACCATAACTCCAATTTAGACATGTAACTGGACAGTTACAGATGGGAAATGAGCATTAATTCACATTCAATAGGCACTACGGCCCATGAGTTTTGTGATCACTTGATGAATGGTCGAGATAATCCTAAATTATTTTACCAGGACAACTGCACTTGCTTAATATTTTAATAGGATGACCACAGTATTTATATATATATATATTTTTTTTTTTTTTTTATTTTTTTTTTGAACTTCCTTTCCTTTCCTCACTGGATTCCGGTCTGCCTCCAGAGCTTTACTTAATAGACACGCTATTACTTACAATTAGCATAGAAGATTGACTCAGTAAACAAACAATACGACTTTATTAAACATTAATGACTTGATCACCATAAACTAACTAATTGTTGCATAGTACTGTATGGGTTTTTATTCATTAAAAAGATTGACCAGGAATATCATATAGGAAGTCCAACAAGTTACTATATTTTGATAATTTGGAAGGCCCAACAACTACATTATAAATTTGGCCCAATGTCTAAATTACCAAATATCATATTTCAAAACAAACAAGACGTTAGGTTATGATTATTCAGAAGGGCTCAAGAAGAAGAATATATATTTGGTTCAGTCCCAAAACTATGCGGTTTCCTATAAAGATCTTGAGATTATCAGAGCTTTGCTGAACCATTCGTAAGAGCCTAATGAGTTACCCTAATGTAGGACAAATCCATGGTCCCCATGGATCGACCAGTCTGTGCGCCCGCCACATCTATCCTGACTAAATCTTTGGGCCCTACCCACTTATTATTTGCATTTTTAAGCTTAAGTGGATCGATGTTTTAATTATCCTGGCCATCAACGTATTTGGATGGTCCAGATTAATTTTAGGTTTTCTTATTATTTTTCCTATATATTAATATAAAGCCTCTTTGGCTCAGTAGTGAAGATAATGATTAATGGAAAGAAAAGTGAGTTTTGCTCTCTGCAATCTCTCTTATGCTCTCTTGCAATGGGAAGCTTTCCTCACCCGGTAGGTATGAGGCCAATAATTTTTTAGGGTTTCCGTGAACTGCCCCCCTCCATCTTCCACCTCATCTATGCTCGCCTCACATCTAGATCAATCCGCCGTCCGCATCATACACTAATAACCCCAGACTTATTGAGGGGTCAGATTGCATATTTTGCTATTAGACGTGAGTGGTCCTCATGATCACAGGTGCAACACTGTTGGGACCCACGGTTTGAGCCCACTAATTTAAGTTACTTTCCCCTTTTGGTTTCTTGGTTTTACTAAGTTTATCTTGGATTCAATTTTAGTAAGCTCAATCAAACAGGACTCTTGTTGGCTAATTTGAAGGAATTAAGGAAACTTACTTTTATTAGATTTCTTTGATGGGAAGAAATCTCTTTAAGGCTTATCTATATATATGGTTTTCTGGTTCCCTCCCTTAACTTACGAGATCTGAAAAAGTAACCATCAACTTCACACATATTTGAAATGGGTTATAAGAGAAAACCCTATTTAAGAAAAGAGATCTGCTCATCATCAAGATCATGGCGCAAGGTACGCTTTTGTATTATTTGAGATCATATATTGATTAATACATGAATCTAGATCCATATATTTGATTTGTATTGCAAACCATATCAAATCTTACATTTGCGCCTAATGCACTGCTCTCTAGAGGCCAACAGGATTGTTAGCAGTGACAGGATCCACAGGTGAGATAAAATAAAGGGTGGTATCCAAATTCTAGAATAACCAAATTGAGCTGGAGTTGACCTGGCATTGAGTTTCAGGAAAAACCCAAATCCCACCTAACCAGAGTTAAAACCATATATTACTTACAAGCTTAGTTCGCAACTCACCATAAATAAATATAACAAACCTGAAACTGACATCAACACCACCGGAGTTCCAGTGATTGTGGTGCAGGAAGTACCATAAAGACAGTTGGGAGAAAAATCAAAGGGAGAACATGGACAAAAGACCTACAGTTTGAAGATTCTCTACCCATGTGTCCCACGACCCATTTCCGCACCCTGCGCCATTATCAACCATCTCAAGAGCGCATCACAGTGCTCATTCTGCAAAGCATCTACAACTCTTGAACTGTGTCACCTGGCAGCCGTCAACGGCATGCTAGTGGCACTAGACGATCACATACTACTCTATTAGTTTGTGTTAGCCAAGATAATGCTGCACTTCCAGAAAGCAAGATATGGAGACGGGGATTGAGGATGAGGATGAACATTATGGATAAATCCACCAGGAGAGGGAAATCAAATAGAGATGGTAAAATATGTTTTCATAGGAAGATATAAATAGATGTAACAGAATTCTTTGACTTTGGGCTCAAAATTCAAACGCGTTCTTACTTGTATTCAATAAAAATGAGTATAGATTGGCATGGATTCTTTCCCGTAGAAGTTACCTTAAAGACTTTGATTCACAGATGCTGAAGTTGATGAGGATTGTTAATTAAGTGTTGCTATTGTTGGAACAAAAGAGAATTTACTGAGTTCATAAGTGTTTTGACTTCTTAACAATAATTCATCTGTGAATTTCCCTTTGAAATCAGCTCCAAGCTCCTTCAGCCAGTCCAGCCTTAAGTGTTAGCACTATATGACAAAAAAAAATACATTGAGAGTTTGCTATTCTGAATGTTTCTTTCATATGTTGGGCATGGAGGAGCCATTGAACATCTTTACATTCATTGTAATTATCATGTATTTGTGGGTTTTTTTCCTGTCTGTTAATGCTCGATTTTCATTTCCTGCACCCTTATCTGCTATCACTGAAAATTGGTCATTGGGTCCTTTCAATTCGAGTCAGATATTATGGAGAATGTTACCTCTTAACAATTTAATGGAAAATTTGGAAGAACAGTGATGATAGAATATAACTGCAGATTGCTTACCAAAAATAAAAAAAACTGCAGATTATTCAATGGGGAATACAAGAAAAGGAATTAGTGGTGTCACTTTGTTGAACTTGAAAGGAGAGTTAACTATTGTAACTAAAGGCTCTCCTCATGGGACATACGGATTTTGTTCGAATTCCTATATGCAAAGGCCAATGAGGACTCAGTAATGGTAAGAGCTCTCTGGGTAAGCCCATCCCATCTGGAGAGCCAGTAAGATTGAGGAATCACTTTTGCTACCTTTTAAGATCAATTGATATACAGGATTCTTAGAAATAAAAAGGGTCAGGCTCACACTCACTAGTCACTGCCCCCCATGAATCAAACCCAAATTTGGCACCCATCCAACTGTTTCCATAGGATTGAAATTAGAGATGTAAACGGGTCGGTTCAGGGCCAGAACCATAGTGGACCTGAAACTGGAACCATTTCTAAATAACGGTTCCAGTTCTGAATTCAGTTTGGGTACTCAAAATTTTTTTCGTTGCTTCCAAATGCAGTTTTGATAAGAAAACCCAGTTTCGATAAGAGGTCCTAGATCAAATTTCGAGGACTGGGATCCTGTTCAAAAACCAATTCAGATAAAAATATCATTCAACTTATAGCAATGTATCAAGTCCACTACCTCTAAGACTAAATATAAAAATGATCAACTAAAGCTGGTTTTGAGCTATAATTTATAACATTAAAGACTCATATATCGGGTCCCAGGTCCACAAGTTGGAACTCGTATGGATTTGAATGGATCAGTTTATAAAATCAAAATCTAAGTTGGGTTACAGACCAAGACCAAGACACATATATGAACCCAAATTTTTTATGGGAGGGAACCTCCAAATAATTGGAGATTCAGAAACCTGTTTACATCCCTAATTGAAATCCTAAAAAATTGATATGACAGGAGTTGAGATTTTACATGTAGATTTCATCCAGATTGGTTTTTGCGATCCCCACACCCGAATGCTCCTCATCAATTCCCCACCAGCTATGCACAAGTGGAATATATGATGTAGTTCTCACATGCACATCAGTATAATTTCCAATCAAGAGATTTCCACCATCTTTAAAACTATGAATAAATAAAGTTATATTTAATTCTTGATATTGCTTTTAAAATGAATATGATACAAATTTGCTATAGAGAATAGATCACCTACAATTGGTTTCATCCAGGAACAAACGAGAACTCCATTTATAATATGGGAGTTCCCCTGCCTAAACTTTTCCTATATACAGAAAGGCTTCATCATACTACGTTGTGCCTAGGTTTCTCTTAGGTCATCTTTAACCTGTATAAGGAACCAACATACCTTTCCACATCCCAAAGGAAAGACCCAAATGCAACAGCCTCCAAAACCAATCTCTTCAGGCTTGAAAATGTGACAGCAATCGCCTCGTCGCAGTCTATAGAACCTGACTCATTGTCCTCTCCAAACAGAGCCCAACTGTGCTTCTCAATAAGGTTTACTGCTTCCAGCGATTTCAACTTTGCACATCTCTGTAAAGTCTCGGGATCAAATCCCATCAAATACCTCTTCAGCTTCTCAGTTCTCCTGTCCCTTCCAGATCCTTGATACAATGAAGATATTGTATCATTTGGACAGTCGGCAACAGCAAGATTTCCAAGTGAACAAGACCGCCTTTCCGCGAGTGGGTGTTCAATCTCATGTCCAGGAGGGAGGTCTACATGAGTCAGACTGAGATTTAGCTCCAGGTGGTGCCGCAGGCAGGCAGATTTCAGAAAGTACCCATACATGATGGAAGCAGCATAAATTCGGCCAAGCTGCAGCCTGCAAATCTGAGTTGTTGTCCAGTTATCTGTGACATCAGATTTTCCTCTCCAGCCGAGAATGGTTGAGAGATGTTCCCTAATCAATTCCAGAACATCTAAGCTATGGATGGACTCTAGTTCTCTATCCTTGGACGTCCATATATCTAATCTCCCATTGCTGATGCATTTGGATAATCTTGGAACCATTGGGACTTCAACCTCAGAGAACTTGCGAACAACTAGCATGTACATGACCTCTTCAATCGCAATTTGGCACTCATGCTCCTTCATTTCTGCAATTCTCCTGGCATCCAATATCACACATTTGTTAACACGGTAACTGGTGACAGACGTGAAATACAATTGTCCAATCTAGGCGATTTTGAGTTAAAGACTATTCATAGTGGGTAGGGCTGTCAATGGACCAGGCTCTAGAACTGTCAATTTGAATAGGCCTCGCCTGACCAATTGAAAATTCAGTGCCTGAAGGAACTCAAGCCCAACAGATCCTATGGTTTGAAACACCAGTCATATGTTCCACATGCACACACACTCTTGCATGAGAATTGGTTATGTGAATCATACCATTCCTTAATCACGCATCCAAAACAACACAACAATTTCAAGAGCTTTAATTTGTTACTTCTGCAACAATGTGTATAATCCATAATTTATTGTTAAGATGCTGCCTAGGGTGTTCCAATCTTCGTTATTGCCCAAGATCTAGGTTGGAAATCGTACAAATTGGCAAAACATACCATATCCAATAGTGACTGAAATCATTAATAGTTGTTATGCTTTCACATATCTTGAGCAATGTTGCATACTGCATTTGGCACTAACATTTTTCATACTTCAACAGTTATAGGTAACACAGGTCTATATATGCAAGCATAAATATAGGATGCGATGCACATCTTAATAATTGTAACAGAAGATGATGGACCAGCAGATGACACTCTATTTAGACACTGCAGTCCGGTCAATTGAAACAATGAACATAGCATGTTTAAAAAATTGCACCCTTTAAAAGGCAATACTACCAGTGACAGAAAATCATGATCAAACAAGAAAGAGCAGTTGATCACAGGAACCAAAAAGAACATTTATCAGTTTAAATCCACATTTGATGACTGAAGAAATCAAGAGTTGATAATACTAACCTATGAAGGCATGATTCAGGTGAACCCAAGCTCTGCTCCCGCCGAGCGACAGCATCATCCCTATCTGCAGCCAAATGCTCCAGCTGCTCCGCAGCAGCCACATGGAAAATGTGAGGGTGATTCTTCAATATATCACTCAAAAACTTTCCAGCCGATGATTGTGGTTCGAGGGGTGTCGCCACACTCCTAAAATCACACTTACTAGACTCTGCACTGGCGACTGTGACAAATGTAGCTGGGCTTCTCAGAGTGCCACACTTAACCTTCTCTCCAAATTGCCGTCTTCCACAGAAGTTGACCAAACCCTACATTATAAAGAAAAGGCAAATTAAAGACTAAAAAAAATGACTCCCCTTCATAGGATAAGACTAAAATGGAGATGATGGTGAAATGCTTCTCCTTTGGGATCAAAAGCCACCAATACCAGACAACCAATGTGTCAAAAATTGTACATTCATTTCAGGATCTTTTAGAAAAGGACAGGGATCCTCTCTACAGATTCAAAAGCAGGATCCCACAACCAAAAATGGGAAGAGTTTGTGAGGCGCCCACTAAGTGTGCCCAAAGGAAGATGACTTTATTATCATAATCCTGCCATGCAGGAAAATCAATGTTCATTATTGGATGTTGGGGTCTATCCCAACTTAAAAAAGAACATAAATTTCTTCTATTTCATGGATTTGAAATAGAAATGTCTCATCTTTTCCATACAAGGAACATCAACATCACTAGAGTGGCTGTGTATCAAGCTTTCAGTGCCATCACACAATCTATCATGTGCTCCCACAAAACATAGGGCAACCCCACCAATCGATCTGGTCCCTTTATATGTCGGATCCCAATGTAGACGGCCCAAAGCCCAAAAAAAAACACGAATCAAACACACCCACAAACAGACTTGTGTCCTACTACTACTAAATCAAGACCGTTGGTTATAACATCTGTCTTCATCTTCCAATTCCAGCCGAACCCCGTGTTGAAGATCTTACAATTGCATTGTTTATCAACAAACGGTTCGATTTCTCCTAACTCGATCAAAAGAAATACAAACAACAAATCCCACCCCATCACTCACCAGATCCTAACAATCACTAAAAACCCAACAAAACACTCAAATGGATTATAAAAAAAAAAAAAAAAGAGAGACTAGATTACACAGATCAGAAGCTCAAACCTGAGGACGAACGATGGAGATACTAGCAACGTAGCGAGATCGGATGGCTGAGGCGGAAACAGTAAGAACTCCTTTGGACTTCACCCAAGCGGGCAAAGCTTCAATGGCAGGAATTCCTCCTCTGTAGCAGACGCCACTTTCCATCAACACAACTGAACCTTCGAAAGAAAAGATAATTAACGTAACCCCCAAAAAAAACCCTAAACCCCAGAAAGACAGAAGCTTTGAAAAGAAACCCCAGATGAAGAAATCTACAGAAGAAGAATTTCAGAGGAACGCAAATGGCAGAGAACGAGAAGGAGAAAGAGAGAGAGATTGCGATCTGACGTTTCTGGGACGGTGTTTATTATAGTGCAGAGAACGGTAAGGGGAAGAAAGACATGTGGTCGTGCGGACCACTTTAAATTGTAGTATCGTTCCAACAGAACCTTTTTACGGATCGGCGGTTTTATCAGTTTTTGACTGAATTTTTTTTTAATTTTATTTCCTTTTATCTTTTCTTTTTTTAATGAAAGAAATAATTTTAAAGGATATTAGAAAATCAAATAAATGGTTTTAAAGGATCTTAGAAGGTTATTAATTTTTCATTTTAACTGCATTTGGGTGAATAAGTTGAAATAAAAAATAAAGTTTGTAACACAAAGGGGTGAAAATAGAGTTCTACTATGGTTTTTTTTTTTTTTTAATTCAATCAATAAAAATTGGTTATCTAGTTGAAACCTTTTATAGGCAATGTGACTTGGCTTACAATCTAGCTAATCAATATCCATTAATTAGCAGTCTTTTTATTGTTTTCAAAAATCTTCTTTATTTAGTAGTTTTCTTTTTTTAACAAGTGTCTATTATCTAGATAAGTAAGGATGGTAAAGAGGATTGAGAATCCATTGGATAATCAATTTGGGTTTTTTAGGAAACTCTCCCTATTTTGTTTTGCCCATTTATTTTCATTGCATAATTGTATCTCCGACTTTTAAAACCATAAGTTGAATTTGTTTAAGCGCTTCTTTCCTGATAAATATATCAAGGTTTATTAAAAAGTTTACATTATCAATTTTTTATTTGTGTAGGGTGTTTTAAATGTAAATAAAATATACAATTATCATTTTACTAAAACCCCCATGAATGTGTGACAACCAACAAAGGAGGTTGGCTATAAAAAGGTTTGAAAATAGCTAAGAGGCACATAAAATAGTATGTTTATTAAATACTCGCATTTAGTTTTAGGCCCTTGAAGTTTTACAACCATGCATCATGAAAATTTATTGCGACAAAATCTAACTATCAATGCTTATTAGATTTGTCGCTGGAATATTGCAAAGTCAAAGGAGGTTGGATTTATGATAATTGGCTCCTTTACATAATTAAAATAGAGTAAAGGGTATATATAAGGGAGATGCAAATAAGGAGTATGTAAGGACCCCCATCCAATCTCTCATATAAGGTGAGTGATATCTCTCATATAAGCATCTCCTTATAAATTAAGGTTGCAAATAATAAACGTAATGTAAATAACAAAGAGGAATATCCAAATACTAAGGACTGGCTACGTACAATTCTGTGAATAATTTTCAAAAACAGTAAATTTAGCAAACAAATTCCCGCTTATCTTTATTTATACAATGGAGAGCCTAAGAAGAGTGAGACTATATTTTCTAAACACGATTTCCAAATATTATATTGCCTACAACAAAAATCTAATTTCTCAATGAAATTTTTGACATTTTTCTTAGAATTCTCTCTTTTTGCAATCGATAGAGGAAGTTATAAATGGACTTATTTTATAAAACCAAAAGTTTTTTTTTATTGCTAGTGGCTTAAAACTTAGAGAGGATTGGTTGGTCGGTCAAGGTTGGAACCATCTCCATTTTTCAATAAGATGAAGAGTTCTAATAAAAGAAATAGATAAAAACTAGTACTCAAACTAGTTAGACCGTCATTAAATATTTTAAAGTAAACTTTCATTTTTATTTTTTTTACATTATGGGTAAGTTTGATTAATTCACATGGTTAAATTAGGTTGGATTAAACCACGTACCTTAACAATTTAGCCTAACTCTATATTCTCAAAGCATTAGTCATAAGATAAAAGCAGAGTTTTCACATGCGCAGAAGTCATGTGCAAGAACCGTAAAAAAAAAAAAAAAAAAAATCATTTTTATCATCCGAAAAGGAGACCTTGAATTAAAACGCAAAGATTGGGAATTCTGCACTATTGCCTACATCACTCAACACTATTAACACGCTCATGGTTGAGTTTCGTTGGCCCTACATCACTCAACACTATCAACACGCTCATGGTTGAGTTTCGTTGGCATTGAACATGCCCAAAAATCGATTTACGAGTCTCAAATTTATGAGTATCACTTCTTACCAATAGCCCAATGTATTTATTTAAAACAAAAAAAATCTGCGTTACTCGCATGCAAAAACCCCATAGCCTTAAACCCTAACACAAAGTGGTGAAACCATCTTCAAATTTTGTGTCTTCTTTTTATTTATGGCATTGGCCGTTGCCGCTGCATATTTGAAATCTGATTCTGAATCATTGATGCATCAGATTGACTTTTTTAAAGTCTGATAGTTGGGTTGGGCCCCACAAATGAATGCATACAATTTGGAGTGGTCCAAAGAGCACAGCAGTGGTTCTGCAAAAAGGAAAGGATAGGATAGAGATGCCACATCGGCAGACATACAAAGATATGGTTTCATATGAAAATCCATTGTGGATAAGGCCTCGTTAAATATCACTCCAATTAGATTTAATTATTTGTTTTCTAAATCCATTGACGTTTGTGATGGAATTTTAGCACGTTTGATCCGTGGTTTTTGTCAAATTTAGAAGAGTGCGAATTTTGAATGTGAATGTCAAATGTAGGCCCCGTCGTGAAGAAAATGAAAGTGCGAGAAAAGGGTTTTAATAGATTTGGGTTGATTTAAAGAAAGGAAAACCTTTAGATATAGTCGAGGATCTTTGATTAAGCGTATATTTGATTATTAATTGAGCAAAGAATTCCTTAGATAAGAGTCATTAACACATTGTCGGATTTGGCCCAATAAAGATGGAAGGGTCCAAGCTCAAGTCTAATGTGGACTTCAGTGCCCAGTTACAAACCCACCTGCTAAAAATCCGACTCGGATTAAAATCTATGCTTAACTAGAGCTCAAAACGATTGCAATCGAACGCAGAAGTCCACCTTGACAATGGATTCGGATCTTAAACAGTCCTAATCAGTCTCCTAAACCCGCTTGACAGTCCAATTCTCCAGTTATCAAACTCAGACTAGAGTGAATTTGATTGAGCTCAACACAAGGTTCCATGTACACAAGGTTCCTGTTTAAGAACAAGAGGTTTTTTTTTTTTTTAAAGATAACTTAGACTGCACCCAAGTCAGTCAGGAAGGTGAAGTTTCATGTACCGACGTACAGTCACTGGGACCAGTCATCTAGAAGAATTCATGTCGATTCTAGAGAACCCTTTGGTAAAAGGAAGAGTCTTATCAGGCTGCTGTTTTTTAATGGTGGAGCAGTGTCAAAGAAGGCACAAAAGTTAACCCACAGATTAGAAAAGGTCAGAGTTTCATTACTCTAGAATAAACTGGACAGTTCTTAAATTTGGTCACTCACTGTGGGCGCTCTCATCTCTGTTGAAAATGCTTGTTTTCAGTCAGCCTGCTGTTTATACCACTCATATGCATATCCATGTGCTCATCTAGTCATCTATATGTATTAAAATCTATGGATAATTAGAGTTCAAGGGACCTAGATCTCAAAGCTGCAGTCTTCTTCCCTTGTAAAAATCTAATGTCATACTTTGGGTCTAGGTCCGGCTGATCAGACAATCTGATCCTCAATTATCGAACTCGGGCTTGAACGGGTTCAGTGAGTCTCTCCTCTTTTTTCTTAATGAAATCTTGTTACCGCTTCAGAAAAAAAAAAAAAAAAAAAAACAGGTTCAGTGAGTCATGGGTTCATTGACAACCTTAGGTATATATTTGATACACTCCTCTTCTTTTTCCTTGAGAAAATGCATTATGATAAACCGAATTTACATTTTCATGGCTGTTTGTTCTTCCTCTCTGTAAGAGAATTAGCTTGCTGATCTTGTTTGGGTACTGTTCTGTTTGAATGCTGCAGTTCTTACTGGGGTGCTTTTTAATGTTTAAACTAAATAAAGGTGAACAATGTCAAAGATGGCACAATCTTATCAAGATATTATAGAGATGTCAGAGCTCTTTCACTTTAATAAACTAACATGGACATGGATAAAGGGCACTTTTAGTGGGACCTTATCCTGACAGCTCAGCTCATTTCTGATAAGTGTGTGACCCTTATTTGGGCCACTTGTGGTCCATCCAATATAGAAATATGGGTAATATGTGGAGAGGAATCATGCATTGGGATGGGCTAAATAACACTGGCTAGATAAGTTTATCATCAATATTTAAGTTCCAGACATTTTTTAAAGTGGATAAATATTTAGGGTCACTATTTCTTCTTTTTTTTTTTCTCTTGCTATCAGAGGTTATAGATTTAAAACTGCACTACCACACTGGAACTACAGGGGATTTTACCCGGCTTTCCTCTGGACCCGAAGGGGTAGGGGGGGGGGACTACCACACTGGAACTACAGGGGATTTTACTCGGCTTTCCTCTGGACCCGAGGGGGGGGGGGGGGGTCGTGTGTGTTTTTTTTTTTTTTTTTTTTCTAATTTTAGAAAAGTCCCCAGTCCCAATGCCATGCTCCTCTTACCCTCTTAAGCTTTAAACATCAATCCTGGTGAGCTATCAGTTCTATCCCGTCAGAGACATTTGCACTTGCAACCATACGCAACCAACTACCATGCTAGATCTGGACAGCTTATCCATTTACATAAATAGCTTAAAAGGAACGTTCATTGGACTCGTGAACAACCACCAAATGGGTTACATGACAGTAGTGTGACACCCACGCAGTCAAATGGAGTTTACCTAAAAGTAAAATATAGAGCCTGCACTGGTGGGCCTAATCATAGAAGACTCTAGTACAAATGTCAAATTGGACGGCTCAGATCAAGTTCCACGTGATCAATATGTAACACACAGTCAGCCACAGTGCAAGGCTATACAATGAGAAAGTTGAACCAATCCTCATGAGATATTCTTGGAAATCTTTGATGATGATGCATTCTCTCACAAAGATTTTCTAGGATTTCTCATGAGAATTGGGTCAACTTTCTAATTGTATATTCTTGCATTGTGACTGACTGTGTTGCATGTTGAAGCAGTGGTACTTGTTCTGAGCCATCCAATTTGATTTTTGGACCTGAGTCATCTATACTAATTACATTCTAACTAAATAACAAAAGGTTTATATTTCAAGTCTCAAACCGTAATAACAATAAGGGGTTTGTTCAGTTGGTTGGCAACCTCACATGTACACTGATTGCCGAAGGATATCAATCCTGGTTATGCCATTTCTCGTGTGTGGACTTCTTTTGCTACATGTATGGGCTCTCCTTCCGACGGTGTGGTTTTCATAGTGGCTTTACATTTTGTGCACACCTTTGTAATGATATATAGTGATAAATAATAGTTTGATCAATCTCATATTGGGATTGCGAATAATTCGTTGGTGGGTATGGGCGCTATGGGGAGATGCGTGAAGCAATTGTGATTAATTATAGCTAAGTCCTAAAGTTGATTCATTAGGAAAGGGTGTTGAGGGGAAGTTTTTGAAAATCTGATAAACAAATTTAAAGCCATTAAGCAACATCCACCTTGTTGCAATTGGTTTCAATCAATGTATATCAAGCTGTAGTTCAGCTAGTCAACGACACTAATCAAAAATGGCACCTACAGTAGTTAAGAGTGCCTCATGAGTTTGAGCCTTTTCTAAGGCCAGGAAAAATAGAACCCCTAACTCGCAGGGGTGTACATGGGATGGGCCGGGCTGGGCTGAGGCATATTCGGGCCTGGCCTGGCTTTACAAACCCAGCCCCAGTCCCCCCGCCAAGCCCAAATCGGGCCATAAAAGTCAGGGCCGAGCCAGCCTATTTAGTCAACCAGGCAAGGCTAAAAACTGGGCTTTTGATCAATTATGTGGGCTTGCTAGCAAATCTTTGGCCTAATTAAATTAAATTACATGCACTCCTTATCCCCGCTGGTCTTTGGGCTTTATCTCAGTGAATCAAGCCCTGACAAATTATTAAACAGGCTGAAATTACATATCAAAGCCCGGCCAAAAGCGGGCTAGGCTGGGATTGGGCTTGGGCTGGCCCCAGCCCATGAACACCCCTACTAGCTCGGGCTCGACTAAAGCCACTTGTAACTCGCTTTGTCCCACCAAGACCTTTGTCAAACTCATCAGAACTTGTCTGACTCAGTGATATGCCATGTCGTGTCGAGTCCAATATGGTTGAATCAGATAAGGCTGAACTAGGACTCATTTGAGCTGCATAGCCTTAGTGTTTGGATATGAACAAACCAATTTCTAAATGACATTCTTTATTTTGGTTAGAACAAGACCCTTTACAATGACAAGAAGGAAGGGAACATGTATTTTATGTTATAACCACTAACTGGTAACAGAGATCTTGTAGAATGTGGTTTTGAAAATTCAATCAGACTTTCATCACCTAGTTGGCTTCTTCTCTTTTGACATGGACTCAAATGTAATATAAATAGCTATAAATATATAAGGGTAAGGCTCTCATAAGCTCAATTTTAGAATAAGGTAAGCTCAAGTACGTGTGGGCCCACATGGGAATGGGGATAAGGAGATTTGAAGGACTCCCTAGGATCCTCCTCTAGGTAAAAAATTAGCCCCAACCGTGATTTCTATAATATTGAAATTGTAATATTTTAAGCTAAGAATTAAGCCATTAGTTATTAGGAAAACTCTTCACTGTCTGCAGAAATTAAATATGGCCATTGAGGGAAAATGACTTTTCACTGTTCCACATTAACATTTCCTTTAGTTATCATATTTTTTTAGGTGAAATCATCTTTTGAGATTTTTGAATTGCATATTTGGATCCATAATGTTTTTTTTTTATTAGTACCAGTAAAATTACATTGAAATAAGAAGGTTCAGACATTAGAAACAAAGACAAATATAGTAGAAAACCAAGCATAAGTATAAAAGTATTAGAGATAATTAGCGAAAGGTCCCTCATAAAGGTCTTGTAAGTCCTCCAGTACATCAACTTTTCCTCAAAAGCGTATAGTCCATGCAGCCTGGATATATTTCAGCAAGAGGTCCCTAGATACGCCACCTCATACATTTTCATGACTGATTTGCCCTTTTAACTGATTAGGCATAAAATTTTAGATTTTAAAATTTTAAATCTTCCATTCTCCCTCCTCTTCTTCTTCAATCCAGACATGGACATAACCTAGCCAGAACCCTTTTCTTCTTCTTCAAGTTGCAGGTTCTGTAACAGAACCCTTCATTCGTCTGTTTGCTACAGCTGATTTGACTGCGCTAATCTTGGGTGGGCCACACTGATCGGTTTCCGGCAGAAATCCGAAGTCGCAGAGAAGTTCCAACACTATTTGGAATTAGAATTGCAAAAGAACAGAGGATCGGGTCTGTTGCAGCAAATTGATCGAAGAAGGAAAATTAGAGGATTTGGTGGTGATCTGGGTGTTTCCGGAGAAGAAGCGACACCGCTGCTCGTTGCCTTGCCATCTTCGCTGTGGAAGAAGAAGACCGCTACAGAAGTTGCCTCTAAGCCCAGGTTTCTGTTATAGAAAACGTCACCGGACCGACTGAAAAACCCACATCTCCGCCTCTACCACATTCACCGTCGCTGGTTGCCATCACCGCCGCTGTCACTCGCCGCCGTCCCACTTGCGCTGCTCCATCGCCGAAGAGGAAGAAAGAAGGCAGCAATTGCCTCCATCGGTTCTAGTTGCAAAACAGAACACGAAGAAGAAGAAGGAGGTCCTGAGTGGGTTTGTTCTAGGTCGGTTCTGACCTGACCTGACCCTCGCCTCGACTAATTCTTTCAAATTTCCATTGTAGCAGTTGCCGAAGTTCCTCTATGGAAGGGACGAGATGTCGGGATTTGTCTTTTCATGGTTTCAAGCACCCTATGGTCAAATTTATCTGAGTTTTCTTATTTTTTGTCAAATTTATTTGAGTTTTGCAGGAATTTATCTGAGTCCTGAAACAAATTTATCTGAGTTCTAGACAAATCTATCTGATTTTTTGGCTATTTATCTAAGTTCTGGACAAATCTATCTGAGTTTTTAGCTGTTTATCTGAGTTCTGGAAAAAATTTGTTTGAGTTATAAACAAATCTATCTGAGTTTTTGGCAAATTTATTTGAGTTTTTGAAAAATATAGGTGAGTTTTTGACAAAATTATCTCCATTTTAAAAATTTTAACTGAGTTTTTGAATGAATCTTTCTGTTTTTTTGGCAAATTTATTTGTATTTTCTTAAATCTATTTGTGTTTTTGAATTTTATTTATGTCATTCGAAATTTATTTGTAGTTTTTTTAAAATAAATTTAACTGAGTTTTTGACAAAAATACTTGAATTTTTGCCAAATTTTTTGCTAATTTGGAAAATTGGGTTATCTTAGTTTTTGCAAATGTATTTACATTTTTTTAAATTTATTTGCTTTTTTTAATTTTATTTACGTCTTTTGAAATTTATTTGAGTCTTTTAAAATTTATTTACATTTTTTTGAAATTTATTTGGATCTTTTCAAATTGATTTTCGTCTTTTGAGATTTATTTATATTTTTTTAAATTTATTTGGATCTTTTGAAATTTATTTGCGTCTTTTTAAATTTATCTGCATTCTTTTGGAATTTATTGCTTTTTTTAATTTATTGCATTTTTTGAAATTATTGCGTTTTTTGAAATTTATTTGTGTTATTTTGAAATTTATTTGTGTGTTTTTAGAATTTATTTGTAAAATCTCATTAATAAGATTCCATTAATCGTAGTCAATTAAATGGTAGTTGACCATTATTAATGGGATATCCCACCAATCATAAGATATGATTTAAAAAAAGGGTAAATTAGACATATCAGATATGGGAATGTGTTAGAGGATCTTTGGCTGCATGACTTTTTTTTTAGATTGTTTGCAACAAAGTCATACTTTGAAGGACCTTCGACCAAACGCCCCAAAGTATTATATTAGTTGCAAACATCTACGGAAACGGTGCTTCAAAAGGAACAACTCTATTTACCCCTTATTTCGCTAGAGCATCCACCATTCCATTGGTGGAACACAACCATGAAAAAAAAAAACGCATAAGATGATGAAGATAGAAGCTTAATTTCACTGAAGTAGAAAAGATACTTCCAAGGACTCGCCTCCATTGAATTAACCCAAGATATCACATTGAAGGAATCACTTTCCACAATAAACTACTCTAGGAAAGAACATGAAAACACACAAAAAGCTTCATGAATGGCTAACACCTATGCTTCATTCAAATCCTTTACACCAACTTACTTGGAAAGCATGAAAAAAGCCTCTCCCTTATAATTGCAAAGAACTCCCCCTATCCCTGCATGACCTAATTTACCTCTTGCCACCCCATCTACATTGAATTTCAAGGATCCAATGGGAGGAGGTGATCAAGAGACAGATTTTCCCTCCTTAGACAGACCACAAACTATTCAAGCATCCCAATTTCGTAAAATCTCATCAAGCTTGACACCTTGAAACTCCTTACATAATAACCACCTTGCCAACCAAAGAACCATCGATGAAACCATATCATCAACAGATGTAGAAGTCTCCATGAATATCCTATCATTTCTTACGTTCTTTCGAAATCGACCACATAATTTCAAAAGGAATACATCTTCGCATTAGTAAACCACAACCATAAAAAGGACTCAACCACCAAGCTTCCACCAATGTAGGGGGTCATTTTAGCAGTCTTACACCACCAGAGGTGCATACACATTTCGCCACAATAATTGTTTTGCACCGACGAAAGAAAAAACTGAAATGGTAGAAAACAAAGTGAAGTAAAATCATTGTAGAAATAAAATATAGTAAAAATGCAGTGTGCACAAACATTCCTTAAAAGGTGATGATTCACAAAGGGGCTATCAAATGATCTCTTCTTATGCCTACCCATCACCCCAGAAAATTAAATCCTACTTGATATCTAACTTAAGACCCTTTGCTTCTCACATCTTTAATACTCCTTTTACAAAACTCCTTATTCAGAATTCCCAGAAATCCTATAGGTAGTCAAAATGAGTCATTGTGAATCAGTCAAATATCACTCTAATCAAATTATCCATTGATTTTAGGACCCCAAGGTTTATCAGTTTTTTAAGTGTATGTAAGTTGTGATTCAATCTAGTAGTGAGTAATTGTTGGCTGATTGTGAGACTAAGAGTGGAAATTCACGAGGTTCGGTGTGTGTTAGAGGATTTGGATTGATCATAGGTAGGCCTTTGTGTTGTATAGGATGTGAACGGGTGTGCTTTTATCAATTCAGCACCCTTCTTACAGTTTTTATAGAGTTTTTTTTCTCAGTTTCTGTGTTCACTTTCCAGATTGTCTGTGAGGATTGTGTGCTAATAAGCACTATTTAACATCAGCACTCCCCCACCTCGTAAGCCTTCTAGCCTCCTGATCTCCTAATTATCTTCAGTTCCACTCAAATCCCAACAACCAGACCCAGGATAAGCACCCACGCCCTCCAAAGCCTCTACTTTAGATTATGTGTGGCAATGGGTCAGATGGTGGAGGGTTCGGTTTGAGAACTCAGGGTAACATGTATACACTCAACCAGAACCTGGCTCATTTATCAATAGGGTAAAACATGTCAACCCAAACCCAGGTCAAGAGTTAAAAAGGAACCTAATTAATAAATCTAGCTAGTTCAGGTTGAGTTGGTGGGTCATATTGCAACTAGTAGGTTTTTTTTTTTTTTTTTTCTACCTTCTAGTTGGGCTTTAATTATCTTCAAACCTCTCTACTTTATTTAGAAACCTGAGCAAGACCCCAAAGTTATCCTTAGGTTGGTAACTGCATTACTATTCTAGCATCATATATAGTTACATCCATTGCCTCTCAAGTGCTACAATTTGGTCGCCTTTCGAGTCCCAGTGTAAGTCAGTTAGCAAACTGACCATTTGATATCCTCTGCTTCACAGTGGATGATAATGTTAATGGACTGATGGCAGAATCTTTTTCCAACCTTGTGGCACCCATTGAATCATTCTCAATAAGGGCCCCAAGAAGTTTTAAGTATTTAAGCCTTCTTCCATCATAGTGATTTCAGTTTTGTTAAGATCACCCTAAGCATAAGGATGAGAGAGAGCCTAAAATAAGTCTCCTTTAATTAAAACTTCCAAGTTGAGGGTGAACCAGGCTTTCCAAGTTAGCCTCCTTCTATATTGTTCCATTCCTGAAATAGAGCCGTTTCTTCTACTTTCAAGTATACTTCTTTTTATGGGACTTCTCTCAATAACAGAAGGGAGATGTCTTGAATGATCTTCGCTCCATCTACAGTTCCATAGATAGTAATGGTTGATTTCAATTGTATTAGTTGGCTCTCAAAGATGTGACATAGGGGAGCTCCAAAATTTCTCTGCTGCAGAAGACTTCGACAGCTTCAATGGGAATCTTGGTTGGTAAGACCTATCTTTATCAGGTTAGTCATTCTTCTGGTCTAAATTCCAATTTGAATTCCAGGCGCTTCCGGAGAAAACTCGAGCTCTAATCGATATTGACTTCTGTAATGCATTTCCTTCTATATGGGAAGTCCTGGCTGTCAGATCATACAACAGTTTTGGATTCCCAACATAGATTTGTACGCTTCCAGATTAACATTGAGCTGCTTCAGTCATTGAGCATGATGTCATGAACTCTTTGTTACACTCCAAAAGGCCTGGATTCTAAATTCTCAGTATCTCCTATGTATGCAGTAACCTAGAAGCCCAAAGAATTAAAGATGCTTGCATAGCTTGATGAGAACAATACCCTCCTTTGAACCAACATATAATTGGTTGTTCTTTTGACCCATCAAACTATTCAATAAGAAAATCAGGTTAGTCCTGAACACTCCCAGGATGAAGAGAGAAGAGCCTGTCAACTGCTGGAGCATTTTTTCGCATCAGTTAGGAATTCAGGAATAAATTTTCCGAATCTCGAGTCTAGTCTGAACAAGAGTAGTAGTACGGCCTATAACACATTGCGAAGCAATGATGAAGAACTGGTGGAGCATTAGTCTTCTCTTGAGCAAGGAAATGCTAAGACAAAAGTCCATAAAACAATATCTAGAGCTTGGATACCCTAATACAAGTTTCTTTTTTCTTTTAAAACTCAATCTGAAGTAGATAGGAGAAAAGCAGAATCCTTTCAATTAGATAGTGAAGGAATTGAGTAGGACTAGAAAGAATCAGCAAATGATGTCTTTATCTTCCTATAAGTGAAACTTTAGCCAAGCTTTTGATTTGTCATATTTCTTTGCTCTATCATGTTAAAACTCATGAGAGTCTAAATGAACACCAGGCTGTAGTTCCATGAAATGGAAGCTTCCAGTCTTCAAATCCACACAAAGCCCTAGGGTCAGATGGTTTTAATGCTCACTTCTACAAGGTCTGCTAGTGTATCTCCTCAGTCTGCTTAGTTTTTTTGGATCATTGAGCATTATTTTTTCGGACTAATGAGAGAAACAAGATTATTTTTTGGATCACTGAGCAGAGATTAAAACCTGTCATGCATATGTTCAATAACCTTGTCAACTTGCATTTATTCCTGGATGTCTAGTAGATATAACATTCTTCATTCACTTGATCTTTTGCATTTGTCACATCTCAATTCTGGATCTCCTCAGTCTGCTTAGTAATTGATCCCAGGAAGGCTTCCAATTCAGTAAGATGGGATTTTGGTCAAGCTGCATTCTTGCCTTGGGATTTTCTAGCATTTTCATTGACTGGATTCTTTAGTGCACTCGTAATCCTCTTCATTCTATTGAATCTCTGTACAATGGGCTTCTTCAAAAGAACTAGGGGCCTAAGACAAGGCAGCCCACTCACCTTTGTTTTTCTGCATTGCCATAGATTTCTTTTCAGCGAAGGCTTGGAATGTGCAGATGCAGGTCTATTCCAAGCTCCATGTAGGAAAGGCAGCGTTAAGTGTTTGAAGTTTTTCCTCGGAATAAAGACAAAAAGAAAAAGAAGTAGATCTGCAGCAGTCACTTGATTGGCAAGGGTGAGAAAACTAATTTCTGAACTGACCCACGGCTTCCAATAAGGTTCTCTGCTTGACGTGTATGGGCATAGAACTTCTGTACTATGAGAATGGGTACGATTTGGAGCTACTTTTTATCATCCAAAGGTTGATTGGCGCTTCCAACCCCTCGCTTCAGCCGTTTTAATTGATATATATGGCAAGAAGTTCTGCAGGTCCACATTGCAAGTCTTTTCAGCTGAGAATTTAGGTTGTCTGGTCTGATTTGTGTTCCGTTTAAATGGGACCTGGCAGTTGTTACAGTGGCAGTGAAGAAATAAATCTACTCTGCCAAAACCCCCACTTTTTTTTATTAAAAAGAGAAGGAACCAAAAGGAAAGGCGCTTGCTTTATACTGTAGAATTCTTCCTTCACTCATCTTGTATTGATTGATCAGTTCCCCCCACATGGTGCCTCATTGAATTAGTCTCTTAACACTTACATTTGGAATGTTCTTACACAACCTGGATCTGGGTCGACTGACTTCTGAAGGAGATTTTCAGCTCATCAGAACACAGAATATATACACTCTGAAAGGAGGACGAAATTGCTGAATTCTTTGATCAAGTAAATAATGACGAATCAAGCTTTGGCAAAGTTATTGCTTCACATGTTCATGTGAATTGTTCACATGAATCAAAGTGGCTCAAAGCTACCACCAAAGAATTAAAACCAAGAGAGAAACAATCTTTGCATGATTCTCTTCCGGTCTAAATCTTCAGATTTTTCAGGTTCCTCTACACCTTGGAATCTGCAGTGCAGTTGCCACCGACAAAGACTTTCGTCGCATGGGATGCTAATAATTTGTTTCTTTTGCATCGGTTGGAATCTCTCCCTCGCTACAGCTCTAAACCTCACATCTCCATGACCTATTCACCTGCCCTGCCCCATTTGCAATTTAAAGGATCCAGCAAACTACTGTTGCTGTTGGGAGGATACTGGAATGAAATATACCTTTTTTCTGCTTAAGAAATTCCAGAATAACCCCAACCCAGAATGATGTTTGATATTTGCACCCTGCAACACTTTCAAAAGGAAGCGGATGCCAGAGTGAAGCTCTTGTTCATTTTTAGCTAGGTGCCCACGATGGATGGTAACTCTACTTTGTTTTCTCAGAGATTCCAAATGTGCTCCCTGCCTGTGCTGACAAAACTGTTTGTGCCCCCTGTCGTTAATTAAGGTCCTATGTATATTATGATCGCATGCCCTCTGTGCATGACAAATTAACAATTTACTTAAGTGCCTTGGAATTGAAAACATGGGAAATCATTGGCAAATGAGGCTTCAAAAAAAATTTTATGAAGAGGTGAGGTTGGTAGGATATGAGGTAATAGTAGAGACAATTAATGGAAATGTTACTTTCCCTGGTTTGGCCAGATGGACTGTCACTGAGGGTGGAAGGAGTGTCGGCATAGACATAGATGCCCAGAAATTCATGGTCAAATGGCATCTCAATGATTATAAAAAAGAGATGATCTTTAAAGGAGATAAGATAGAGATGTAAATGAGAGGTTGTTGAATGACTGTGGATGGACTGATGGTAGGTGGGTATTCATTTTCCAAATCCCCTTCTATTCAATTTTTTATAGGACATATTATTTAATGTCATTTTTGGATATTCATCTGTTTTTCTCCACTTAAATACAAAATTTTAAGATTTCCACAAATTCCATTCCATGGCCCCAAGAAATAATAATAATAAAACTTGTAGAAAATCAAGAGAGTAAACCAGGCTCATGAAAAATCACGGTATCATATTCTCACTTAGAAAGAGACTGAGAAGAGGAGATTCTACAAATATAACAATGTAACTCCCCTAACAATATTTGATGATTCTGAGATAAAGCTTCAATCCAACATCGGGCACACCCACCTTCCCTCCCCTCAACTTTATTTGATTTGAAAGAGAATGTTAAAAAAAAACAAAAAAACAAAAAAGACCCTCTTCCTCATTCCCCAACATCCCAATCCATCATCAAATAAAAACTACTAGCACACAAAAGCTTCAACTGAAAACAGAGAAAATAAAAGCCAATTAATGACCGTGCTGTTGTCTCCTCTCTTCTCTCTGTGTCTCCTTCCATACCCTCTCCCACTCAGTACCTGTAATGGGCAGGCTTGTAAGGGCCCTCTGCAGGTACACTGATGTACTCAGCCTGATCCGGGGTGAGCTTGGTTAGCTTGGCTCCGAGCTTTCCGAGGTGGAGGGCTGCCACCTTCTCATCAAGGTGCTTGGGAAGCACATACACCTTCTTCTCATACTTGCCAGTAGCCCTCTCCTTCCACAACTCCAGCTGTGCAATCACCTGAGCATATTTCCATCCAAACTTTAGAAACTCAATTCATTTTGAAGAAAGCAAGTAAACAATGCACAGACAACATTAATAGGGACCCAATTCCCATTTCGACCAGCTACTGAATGGTTTTTGGCTATGTAAGCAATCATGAGAATAGTTGAATCCCAACAAAGCTCATGTTTATAAGAATTTTCATAGTTTACCTGGTTAGTGAAGGAGCAGGACATGACAAAACTGGGGTGCCCGGTGGCACATCCAAGGTTCATAAGGCGTCCCTCTGCAAGGACAATGATGCCGGAGTTGTTCTCTGGGAAAACCCATCTGTCTGTCTGAGGCTTGATTGTAATGCGCTTCACGCCTGGGTAATTCTCCAGCCCCATCATGTCAATCTCATTGTCAAAGTGACCAATGTTGCAGACAATGGCATTGTTCTTCATCTTCTTCATGTGGTCGACCATGATGATATCTTTGTTCCCAGTAGTCGTAACAAAGATGTCTGCTTCAGAGACTACATCTTCAAGTGTACGGACAGGGATCCCTTCCATCAAAGCCTGAAGGGCACAGATAGGATCGATCTCGGTCACGATCACACGGGAACCAGCCTGCTTGAGTGCAGCAGCGCAACCCTTGCCAACATCTCCATACCCGCAGACGACTGAAACCTTGCCAGCAATCATGACATCGGTGGCCCTCATCAGACCATCAGGAAGGGAGTGGCGGCATCCATACAGGTTATCAAACTGCAATCATGTATATCAGATAAAATGAGATAATGCGCAATTTCTTTTCTCAAAACAATAATAATCAGGGCTCCAGGACACATTGGATCCCCGCAATTTAAGTGCAGGCAAAACATTTTACACTTAATAAGGATTCATGCATTCGAATAACTTCATTTATCTGTAAGTTACACTTATTATTTTGCAATATCTCTAGCACTGATCATCCATCTTCTTGATGGGTCACTTCATTTTACTCTGTAAAATATTTAGAAAATATATAAATTTTTTTGGTGAAAAGAAAATTGTTTGTTCATTATTAATTTATTATCACCAAATTGAACTAGAATAACAAGTAAACTGGCTGCAGGACAAACAGATTACAAGGATCAAAATAGAGCCTTAGAGTTTCAGGGATTTCAATGGGTTCGTTCTTCATACTATCCAACTAACTTTTGGATCTGAAAGAAATTTGGGATCCAGATACAGATCGACACCTATAAGATTCAGAAGTTCCTGGATCCAAATCCAGATCTTGTGTTCAAAACCCAAAGACCCAAACCCACAACAAATGCGTATTAAATATACGAGTGCAGGTGTGTAAATTTTAAGATACACTAATATAGAAATCTTCATCAGTATACAAAGCTTTACTAAGCTTTAACTATATTGTCATTTCGAGTCTCGAGATCCCACTTGCATACTAAACATATCTATAGAATCACTGTCAATTCTGGTTCAGCAGGCAGATCCATCCAATAAAAGACAAATTGATTTCTATACACACTTGTTCTGCCCCCAAATCCAACCCGTTTACGTCCCTACTGGACAGAATCTACAGCCAAACAGAAGAGAAAAAGACTGCCCCAGTCACTGCCAGCAGCAATACAGTAGCTCAAGTTAGTAATTATAGAAAGATCCAAAAGAATCATGTTTGCAAAATGTTGCAACACAGAGGATCCAAGCGCTGCATCAACATTTTGTGTAGTCCAATCAATTCATATCTGACTTTCAAATGTATAGGATCCCTAAAACAGAGGTAAAAATGTGATAAATCCATGAAATCAAATTGCATAGAAATCTAACTAACCCAATTCAAAGGATGCATTGACTACTACAGATCTATAAATTATCAAGATAAAATCAACAGCAGAAAGATCTAAAACTGCAACCTAGGAATCAAGGGAGCACTGTTCCAATGATCAGATCTATTCAAGCCATTTCCCAACAGTTCCAAGATCATCCCATTTTTTTAGATCCCAACCATTCACAAACAGTTCAGATCTAATTCTGATCAACTAAAATTTGCAAACTACTACCACTCTTTCTAAGACCAAGAAGAAAAACCCTAGACCTAAAGTAAAAAAAAAAAAAAAGGAAACAGAAAGAAAAAGCTCTAGATCGACCAAGATCAGAACATGAACTGATCAAAACCATTCATTTCATGGGACCACCTTAGATCTGACGAAAAACAAGAAGAAAACCCTAGATCTAAAGAAAAAACTGAGAAAAAGAAAGGGAGAAAACTAGATCGATCGAATGGATCGATCGAGTGAGCAAATAAGAAAAAGATGATACCTTGCTCTTGGTGACGGAATCGTTGACATTGATGGCAGGGAAAAGGAGCGTCCCATTGGCCTGCATCTGATACAACCTCTTCACACCAGTGGTCGTCTCCTCAGATACACCAACAAGCCTCTGCTTCATCTTCTGAAACCTCTTTGGATCCGACTTCAACCCATCCCGGATCAACCCGAGCACGATCTGAAACTCCGCGTTGTCGGTCGACGCCGGATCCGGCAGCTTCCCAGTCTTCTCGTACTCCTCCTCCGCCTTCACACCCTCATGGATGAGCAGCGTGGCGTCTCCACCATCATCGACGATGAGATCGGGGCCGCCGCCGACTCCCCAGTCGAGGCACCGATCAGTGCACCACCAGTACTCCTGGAGGGTCTCTCCCTTCCAGGCGAACACGGCGGCGGAGTCGCGGGCGATGGCGGAGGCGGCGTGGTCCTGGGTTGAGAAGATGTTGCAGGAGCACCAGCGGACCTCAGCGCCGAGGGCGGTGAGGGTTTCGATGAGGACAGCGGTCTGGATGGTCATGTGGAGGGAGCCGGAGATCCGGGCGCCCTTGAAGGGCTGAGATGGGCCGAATTCGGTGCGGCAGGCCATGAGGCCGGGCATCTCCACCTCCGCGAGCTCGATCTCGAGGCGGCCGAAGTCGGCCTGGGACATGTCCTTCACCTTGTACTCGCGACCGGAGGTCGTCTTCTCCACGGATAGAGCCATTGATGCTGTTGCAGAGATGAGAAGAAGATAAGATCAGATTGAAATCTCTCTCTCTGCTTCTGCTTTTTCTTCTCTTTGAAACTAAAGAGAAGAAGACAGATGTGTGAGGAGGGAGAGGGGGAGTCGAGGGGTTTATAAAGAAGATGGGAAGGAAATGGACGGATGATTTGATATGGGGGTTGGTGTACGATGCGGATGGATGTTGGATTTAGCAAATTGGCACCATTGAGTTCGGATCGTGGGAGAGAAGGTTTCGTTTTGGGGATATTTTTCTCGCGGATTAGGTTACAGAAGGCACTACAGTTTCCTCTACAGCATCTCTCTGCTCAAACTTGAATAGGACAGGTGGGCTGAGTCGACCGACGAAGTATAGCAGTGCCTAAGAGGTTGGGTCAAGGGGGTGAACCCTTTTGTTTTTTTTTTGTTTTTTCAGGCCCTGGATGGAGACCCAATTTTAGTTCATGGCATGTTGTTTTCTCAATATTTCGACCCATTTAGTTTAGTTCATATTCATTTTGGATTTTTTTTCTTATACGGTCACCAAAGACAATATATCTTCGTACGTTTATTGTATTATTATACACTTTTATAGGGATATATCAAAACTTTAATTTGGTTTTTCAGCCAGAAATTTTTTGACGATTAATGGTGACCGTATAGATAAACTCCTTAATTTTGTATATGCATGTCATTTGGTTTTAAGTTAGATTAAAATACTGGGACATCTACCGAAAAAATCCCCTTAAATAGAATAACTACAGTTGAGGACCCTAAACTTTTATAATGACAGCCAAAAACCTCCAGTCCAAATCTTTTTCTTTTTCTTTTCTTTTTTTTTTTTTCCATTTTGCCCTTTTTTTGTTGTGTCAACTTAACCCTAAATCCAATTTAAAGTTATTTTATATTGATATCGGCAAATCTTCTGTGAACGTCAACAAATTCTATATATAAATGTTTACTAAAAATAAATAATCTAATTAATCAGTTAGCATAGATTCGGTGATGAGTGAAACCTGACCTGCACCTAACAGTAGGCTGCGTTTTTATGCCGGAAGTTCCGTCGTGTGTGTCGTATTCAGTTATGGTAAAACAATACCTTCTGGCGTCGTATTGTCGCTGCTTTTGAGCTGTTACTTAAAACGATATGAATGAAGTAATCCAGGTCAAGGAAAAGAGGAAAAGCATGTGTCGGCTGAAGATGTGTGAAAAGAATGGCACAATGTCGCTGTATGTAGTGTAAATCCTAGTTAATTAATATGTGCAGTTACAATTTATGACTATTGATAGCAAATTCGCTGGTAAAAATCATAGATGCATGCAGCTCTGTTGGTCAGGGATTTAGGTGGGGGCATGGGTTTTTCCTAATCTTTTGGAGAGATGGAGAGTGAGGAGAAAGAACCTCTCCATTTTAATCACCCTGCAGAATTTCAAAGTAGAAGAGGTGGCTAAAGTTGTGATGCCCTGAACCTGTCAAATACGACAGTTCTTTGTTGAAGATATCACATTCATTAGATGTATATGGTCCGTCACATTGGCCCTACCAACCATGCACAGCGTCCATTTCTTGAGAAGGCAAGAGGATCAGTTGACTGTTTTTAAACGTTGGAGAATCCAATTTCTTTTTAAAACCTTCTTAAGATAATTCTTTTATTTAGTAAAATTTCGGTCGGACTCAAGAGATACCCTACTGGCGAAGGTTTCTCATCTCACGCAGGTGCCCGTGGATCTATCACAGGCATGCAAGTTGTCTCACGGTTTGTGTACCACCCGCCCAAATAGCAAAAACAAAATATCTTTTAGCCACATGCAATTAACCCAAAATCCTTTCTCATCAAACAATTTATATAATTTAGACAAAATGGGTCTGAAAGGATGATTCTAGCTTAAATTGTAGTTAGTTACAACATTTAGATGTAATAACATTTACATGGTCATTTGGCAATTGTCCTGTTTGTGGTATTCATTTCTACTGTTGTCTGCAAAATTTCTGAAAATCTATAGGTTGGAAATTCAAGCCTAAAGAGTCCAAAGAGACCATAAGATGATTAGTGGCTTTAATTATCATCAACATGTGGCTACTCAAAATAGTGGTTGCCACTTCTTAAAAATCAACTTTGCAAAATCAAACTCAATTCCAATGTACAGCAAGGTCTGCAGGTAACTTGAATTACTAAGAAAGTAATCAGGCCTTTTTGCGTTAGATAGGAATTCAAGGGCAAATGAACTTCATGAAGTACTTTTAAAGAGGTGAGGATTGAAGAATATGAGGTGAGGCGGGAATGAAATAAGGTGGAGATATAGATAATATAAAAATTCAAGAATCATTTTGTTCCATAATTCCACCTTAAATCTCATTCACATAGACTTCTAGATTTATACAAGAGAGATAAATTGATAAGATAATAATTTAAAACTCAAACTCTTAATCAATCCCTAAAATCTCTAACAACCTAAACCTAATCTCTAACAGATAAGACCTTCACTTTCCTGGATATTGGATTACTATGATGATGGTTGGGTATTTCTATCTTCCTCTGATCCAAATTCTATTTAAGGGGAGGTTATCTAATGGGCATTTTTTAATATTCACCCTCAATCTTTATTTTTTAAGACTTATTGCAAGAATTGTCCCAATTCTAATGCATCTAATTCCTATGTATTCTAATGTAAACAAACTAGCCTCAAGTGTTTTCTTTCACCATGAGTAGTTTCAAGTAAGTAGAATTAGAAATAACTTCAACGCGTGGCATTTGAATTTCAGAAACCTAAGGTAAATTTATTCTTCTTTCTACTTTTCCTTTTTCTTTTTTATTTTTTCCTCTTCTTCTTCTTTTCTTTTTCTTTTTTTTTCTTTGTAAACACTCACACACACTATTCAGATTCTACGAAGGAGAGGTTTATCACCACTGAGCTACCAAAAGATTGCCTTATTTATTGTTACTAGGATTTCGATTTGGGAGCAATAGATTTTATATAATCATTTTCTATAAATTAAAAGATTTTTCTCAAATCAATCCATTTTATTCGTGCCTTTTCCATCTTCCAACTAAATGAAATAAGAGACGATGTTCTCCTATAAGCAGACCCACTTAGATATATGTACATTAATAGGAGTAGGGGTGTACACAGATCGGATTGGTGCGGATTATGTCAAAACTGCCACCAATACGTTACCTACGGATTGATGGATTTGAAATTCATCATCAATCCGTGGCTGTTTAAAATCGATTCAATCCGATCCGTGGAGGACCAGATCAGATCGGTTTAATCCGACCAATACGCTGAACTTAATGTTAAAAAAAGAGATCTAACAATCCACAAAAAAATATAAATTATAAATATATTTAGACCCCTTAACTTATATTTAGACACCTTAAGGGTTTTTCTTATTTATATTTAATGTCAACGGATCGGATCGGATTGTATCCGCGGATTGAGGGTAAAAACCGTCACTGATCCATTGTTAATGGTACAAAATTTACAATCTATTACCGACTCGTTTACCTTCGGTTTGGTTTAAAAATCTGCAGCTTTGATCAGATCGGATTGGTTTTACGAATCGACGGATTTTTTGTACAAGGAAGGCAAATGAAAAGGTCTTTTTTATGAAAAAGTGGAAGCCAAAAAATCAACCCAACTAGTTATCATAGCCCTTGGTCCCTTGATTTAATAACTCTAAACTTTAATAGTGTCTTAACCATCGTTTTTTTGGGATACAATCCAACTCTGAGTGAAGGCTCAACGAGTGTAAGAAATTTCTTAATGTCAAATCATGTAATGCAAGAGTATTAAAGAGGTTGCACTAATCAAAGATGGGCCTAGGGGCATAACCAGAAAATTCCCATGAGTGTAGGCAGGGTGTGGGGTTGTGGGCCCAAGTGGAGCAAGACTACACATACAGTCCACTCATGGGATAACATTCTCCATGAAGTGGGGCCTACCATTGATGTCCTGAGCTATACACACTTTCTTACCCCTTGATAGACTACCACTCACTTCCTTTCATTCACAAAATAAATGAGTTATAACTCTCTCTTTTTCCTTTTTTTTTTTTTTTATGTCGCAGGCATTCCAAGAGAGATATTTCACTCAACAGAAATATTCCCACGTACATGCATGAGGTAAATTTAGAGCAGCTTTCGAACACAAGACATGGTGAACAAATCCATGCCTATTGTACTTCACCAACTCTTATGTGGGTACATTAAACCGTAATTCCAATCTAATACTTCAAAGACTTAGTCTTAGCATTATGTAATTTAAAAAAAAATTATATATTTTTTGGGCCCACCCTCCTAAGGTGAATGTCTCTTACACACAACCGATCTCAATAAGTCCTGTACATCTCCCATGAGCCCACACAAGTAGTGGGAGCACATTTAAAAATTGACTACCCAAGTTTGACAGTGAAACACACCTCTAAACAGGAAAGACCACATATCCAAAGATTGGTAGTGGAAGCCGAACACAAGCTTTTCAAATTACGTAGAAATGACCTCATAGTGGCGGCCATGTTGCAGATGATAGATAGTAACATTAACTTATTATTATCCCATGTGGTTTCAATCCCAAGATTTAAAATAAACACAATTGTGCTCTGGTTGGTGAGACTGAGGACGACAGTTGATCTGGTGCATTGATAAGGTGAGTAAATTGATTATTCTCTCTTATCCAACGGTGGATCTGTCTACGACGGATGGAACAGGTGAGCAATCTCGTTCATCACAGGATCTGATCTGACGGCTAGTATTGAATAAAGTGGGCCCACCCAGTCAGACAGAAGTGGCGGTACGAATGAAACCTGACGTGGTACCCGTGGGAGAGATTACAAGTTCCCACGCACAACACGGCATTCTCTTTAAGGAGCACGTGAGGGCACGTTATCGTACAATTGAGGGAGCACGGAGTCATATATGATCCTTCACGTGGTAACAGCCCAGCGTGAAGTACAGTGAGATGAAATATTAAATTAAATTAAAATAAAATAAAATATAAGGGATTATAATGGTATTTTATTTTTAGTTATATGGTATAGAATTATTTTATTTTTATGTAAAAAAATAGAGTTTTTTTTTTCTCTTTTAGTGGAGAAAGAAGATTGCTTCTTCTTTTTTTTTTTAGAGAAAATTTTGAAATTATGTACTTTTGATATGATTCCTTGTTATTTCTTGTCTAGATTTACTTTATTTTAACTTAACTAGTTAATTGTCAAAGAAAATAAAACATCTGCATTTCATTGCTGTAAAATAGCTCCTCTTAAAAAAAATAAAAAGAAAAAAAACTCTTAAAAAAAATAAAAAGAAAAAAAAAAAAGAGCACATGTTGATTGTTGAAACAAGGGTGTGCATTAATGGTTTTACACCATTCCTAATGAGATTGATCATTGGATTGAAATTAAAAAAAAAAAAAAACTGCTTTTTAGAATTCTTACACGGAGGGTTATAGATTAGGAGGTTAAGATGCTGGGATGAACTTGAAATTATACATATAAGTGGGTGATGTCCAAATCTTTCAAAACCCCATATCCTCCATGATTGGTGGACTCCATAGGCCAGTCCGCACAATATTCTGTGAGAGACAGCCTACATGTTAATTTTAAACTCGGCTTAATTTGACCCTTATCTTATTAAAAGCAAATATTTATATAAAAAATATTCAAGAATTAAGAAAATATAAATCAAAATTTTTTATTGCTTTAAAGTTGCTATGGTTGTATTAGAATGAAGTTATTCCAATAAATTTCAGACCTCTTTGCTTATTTTGCATTGAATTTTTTAGAAAACCGATAATAAAGTATATCAAGTCGAAGGATTGTTGAATAGGTGAGCACCCAAGTATATAAGTTTGAGATATAAATGGGTTACACCTTTAGATGATTTGATTTACTAATATAATGAGTAATGATTGATAAAGAGCTAGAACACTTATATTAAATAGAAACCCAAATGTATATCAGGTCATATGACTTAGTTTTAGACATAGTTTTGAAAAAAAGGTAACTCTGATGAGTTGCAAAACTGTAATTAGTTAAGTGGAAGTAAAGTGAATACATACAAGAAATGACGAGATGTCATATTAAAAGTATATAATTTTAAAATTTTCTCTGAATTTTTTTAAAAAAATATCAAAAAATAATCTCATTATTCTACTAAAAAAAAAAAAAAAAAGTACATTTTTCTATAAAAAAAAAAAAGTCAAAAAGATTCCATACCAAACAATTAAAAATAAAAACACCATCATTGCTCTTATATTTTATTATCTAATGCTTCACCTCACCATTACTTCAATTCACCACACATCCAAACAGACAATTAAAGATTTTATAAAGCCTACCAGACCATTGAACCTCCTTTTGGTTTGGTCCACTTTCCTTTTGACTGGATACTTGTGGTGGGTGCCACGACCTGCAAAGTCCAGACACACATAATTCCGAATGAGCACAAAGATGTTGTGGGTTGGTGGCTTTCGGTGCGACGTTTGGTGAGGGTAGGAATAAATATATTTTAAGAAGAAAGTGCAGATTACAGCCGATTTCTGTATAGACAAATCCAAACTTTAAGTTTCTAATCTATACTTACTGCCAATTCTCGGTGACATCTCTTTCGCCACCATCCTTGTTTTTGCATGTTTTTAATCCAAGGACTACAAATGCTTACTTCAATCTTCATGGACACTTATTTCTGTTCAATTCTCAAAAGTAGTAAATTAATATAGATTTGGACATTATTCGTCATAGGATTAGTTCTAATAGATATGTTTCTTCTAATTCCTTTTAGTCTTAGGAGTGTCAATGCCGCTCTGAAAAATCTGTCATCTTTTCTAACATAAGCAATAGAAAATTTTCTCATACGCACAACAGCTTTGCACGGGAGAGCTCATTAGGACTATCCCCAAAGGCAGAGCCCTCCTGAATCTCACACGCTCATCCATGACAATTGGGACTGATTCAAATATACTGTAGAGTATAAGAGCTCAGAAGAAAATTGTCCCAAAACGATAGGGGTGAAGATTTTGGTCTTCCCATGATAAGGTGCCATCTTACCACACTACAAGCAAGCATATAGAATTAACAGTTTCAATAGTCAAATGCCTATGGAAATTTTTAAAGTTTGTAGGTGGACTCTTTTAAATCTATTCAAAAGATTAATCGGCCCGACGTCAGAAGGTTTTGAGAGTTTGTACCAACTCTCAAATATCAGTTTCAGACCTTAAGAATTCCAAGGTGGGCCCACGTCGTTGGTGCACCAACCACGTGGGCCCCCCATGTTAGGTAGACCTTGCTTACAACAAAAATATGATTGGTCCAAGTGCATTAGACAAAGCAAAGAAGTCAGTGAAGTTGTGGTTTCATTTACAAAATTCTCTTTTTTTTAGCTTTGACTCGGTGTTGATTCGGCACAGCGTTTAAATCTCCTCAACATCCCACGGATCTTTTGCTTTGATGTTAACGTGCAACCATTCTCTCTTTTTCTGTAGATTCTGAACAGGTTGAGGTTTGGTAATGGAAGAAGTATCAAAAATACCCTCAACAACCCCCAAATGAGAGGATTCAGTGATTCTCTCTCTCCCCAAGATGCTTGGTGTCCATTGTGACAGCGAGTGTTCTGACCAAGCAAGAGAAATTGGTCAACTAAAAGGGCAGTGGGTGATGAGAGGTTTTAGGAGTAAAGCCTCAGATGGATGGCAATTTGTGAGTTAGATGGGTGAGCTGCCTCGACCCAACTGTAATGTGGGTGGGTTTGGAAGGAGGGGTTTAATGGTAGGTATGGTTCGAAAAGTTTTGATAATGGTTAGGTTCAGAGTGGATTCAGGTCTTGAATGCCCGACCAACTCTACTATGGCCATGACTTGGTTCACATAACTACAGGTTAAGCTTTAGACATGAAAAGATTTTGCTTCTTAAATATGAAGCAGTGTTCTAATAACCTATATCAAAGCAGTGTTCTTAAACCCGTAACCTATATCCGGATACAGGTCAGGATATCAGGATAGGTGTGAGTGGAGTAATTTTGCTCTGACATATTTCAGAATAAGTTCATGTACGTTCTCGAGGATTTTTAGACAATGATGTGATGCTTATTTCTTTCGGCATTTCAAAATTACATATTTCTTTGTTAGAATCTTGAATTTCCACTGCACTAAAAAGCCAATTGCATCATTTGAAATTTCTAAATTCCAACACCCTTACGCATTTCATTCTCAATGCTATATCCAAGAAGAAGATTCAGGGATTCAGCCCAGCATACAGCTTTCCAAATATAGATTCTTTCAATTTTGGTAAAAGATTGTGAGTTTATCTCCACTCTTGTTTCGCACATTGCTCATAATTTAAGGCCCCCACCGCACAACCCTCTGTACATGAGCTTAATTACTACAATTCCCAGTTTGATATGAGCAGGTTTGGTTACTGTACGTATAAGTTAAAGGCCAAACAGTTACGGATAGTACCACACTGACAGCAGAATGAGATCATTTTATTGTCGAGGCATTACTCAATGTCTGTCTGACACTGATGGGCGCTTGCGATCAGATGAGTACTGTCCTTCAAAGGAAAGCACATTACATGTGGAGCTATCAAAGTCTTTCCTTCCGCTGGATCTTTCCTCACAGCTGTTCGTTTATGTGTGGGGGAATGAAGGTGAAGCTGGTGTCAAATTATAAAGAAAGTAAAGATAAAGTATATTAAAGTAAATGTAGAGATTTAGTAATTCCATTTTTTTCTGTTTTTTGGATAGTATCAGTGTGATCGAGATGAAGTATAGGTAAGAGGAAAAGTGCATAATTAGAAAAAAAAAAAACTCTGTCGTAAATTTTACCACACTACACTTTATGACACTTTTTTGTGATAATAAAGAGTCTTACGAAAGAGTAATGGTAAGTGGTGTCATAATAAGTAATTTACTCTCCCACTTCACTTCTTTCACCCAACACATGGTAAAGTAAAAGAGACCATCACATCACACTCCACCTTTACTACTCCTTGTGCTAAATAGATGGGGCGACACAAATTATGAAGAAGAGAAATAAAAGAATTTCTATTAAATAAATATGAATGAGTGGAATAAAAGGAAATATTTATTTCTTAAGAATCTTCGATTCGATGTCAGGTAACACAAATTAGTGAGAGAGGACATCCCATAGTTTGATTTTTATATATAGGGCATATGTAGTAAAATTAGGAACCTATTTTGAAATTTAGCTTTTTGCCTCTCACCTTTTCTAGGTCACAAAAAAGAAAAAAAAAAATTGATGTGCTAGCACATACATTCACATGCATGCACGTGTACAAAGAGACTCCACTTCATAAACCTAAATTAGAAATAAAAAATAAAAAAATTATTGTCTCGGCTTCTATTTGAGAAAAATAGTATATTTTGATCAAGCTAGTGTCAAGTCAGCATGATAAGACTATGATGATGATCGTGAGTGGCAATAATAATAAATGAATGAAATCAAAACGAACGACGAATAGGTTTATCATTTAGCTTTGCAAGATACTATTTTTATAAAGGAGTGCAATAGTTATTCTCAAGAGGGAAGTTAATTCTACTACGAAAAAGAGAGCTAATTTCCTATTTAGAATGAAAAAGTGAGAAAGTAAAATTTACTTTTCTTTTTCCTCCAATTAAACACAATAAACATGAAATCCAATTTCACTAGTTAAGAGCACGAGCATGTTTGCTAGTTTCTTTTACGAAAAAAAGGAGGTTTGTTAGTTTCTCCTTCAATTGCATGATAAAAGACCCAATATTTTCTATATCTAAATTATAAATCAAATCCCACCCCCATGAAATTGCATGACCTTGATGCATAAGAGTGTTTGAGCAAAGTGTTTGTTGATACAATAAAAAACTGGTGCACTCTAAAGAGAAAAATAGGGAAAAATAGGTGTGCTAAGGCCTAACTCTTTTTTTTTTTTTTTTTTCACTATGTTTGGAACTCAAAGTAACACACTCTCATTCACACGCCCATGTCCCTAACCAATTGAGTTGTGGTTAGAGAGGGCTAAACTTTAATATTATTGGGATCTTGTAGATTGAAGTCATAATCATATAGATGTTAGATTATTTTACTTGTCCAGCTAAGAAACTTCTGCATATATAGACAATATGGGAAAGATCATGAAAAATATCGATTTTACAAAACTTTGTCTAGCATTAAATGCATGAAATAAAAGTGAAATATAAGAAGTTAGAAAATAGTGGTTTCCAAATAATTATGCATAGGCAAAGATTGTACCAATTGAGCAAACATTGATAACTTAGAGCTTGTTTGGCGAATCTTATCTCTATAAAATAGATCTATATCATACAGATTTATTTCAAATGGGGCGGTTTCAAATAAATGTTTTCAAAATAGCCTATTTGGTAAGGCTCAAAACCTATTTGAAATAGATGTTCAGAAATCCAATGGTTCATAATTTTTCATTAATTTTTTTAAGATCTACAATGAATCAGGTCTTGAAATTTGGACCCATTGTTGTTTTCAATCTTCCAGAGAGGATCAATGGTTAGGATCATGATTGTAGTACCCACATAATCTCAGAAATACACACATATGGCGCTTCATTTTTTGCAAATATATTGAGATTTGAGAATGATCAATGACTCAAATTTGAACAAATAGTCGTATTTAATCATGTAAAGAGTATCGATGGTTCAAATCATCATTTAGGGTCCCATAAGTTAAAATAAAAAAATAAAAAACAAACTAGTGAAAAATCACATGGAATGCAATTTTTCTAACCCAAGCATATCCAACGGCTCTTAGTTTTTTGTAATTTTCTCGAAATGTACACCAAATCACAAGCTAAATTTTGGATTCATAGCCATTTTTACTATTCCAAACAGGATCAATGGTTCTAATCAGGATTGTGGAGCCCACAGAAGTCCAGAAATCTAGATCAATGGTTATGTGGTTTTTTGTAAATATCTTGGGACTTGAGAAAAATCAACGGTTCAAATTTGGCCACATGGCCGTGTTTGGTCTTATTGAGATTTCTAACGGTTCGGATCATCATGTATGGTCTTAGGATTTAAAAAAAAAAAAAGGTGATGCCAAAGTCACCGCTTCATGTACTGTAGCCGTCCGTCTTCGCGCTTCAGACGTGTTAGTCTATTTCAATTGTGGCCCCTTCCGCTCCTTTTCGAAACAGATGCATTCCGTCTTTATACGTTTCTAAATAGAAGATACTATTAGGTCACCAAAGAGTCTTTTTACTTTTTCAAACCTCTTTTAGACAATAAGAGGTGGATAATAGACATGCCAAACAGGCATTTAGTTTTCCCTATTGAGTCTATATCAATGTTCATAGTCTTCTCAATCATCCATTTGTTGTCCATCATTTATTTAGTCAAAATCATTTCCAATAAGATTTTTTCGGATTTAATATCATCTAAGATAGATATCCAAAAGCATTCAATTTCTTTTTATTTCTAATGCTTCACTTCACCATCCATTTCATGATTTTTTAATTTTATTGTCAATATCGCTTTAAGAGAGTAAGTTAACTAACATAAATCAGGAAAATAAAAAAGGTGCAAATTATTTTCTTTTCTTTTTTCTTTTGTCGCCTTTTATTTTTTATATGATTTTGAAAAAAGTGAAAAACAAAAGGAGCAAATCCAATAAATAAAAAGAAAACACAAGGCCAACCTCAATACTAGTGTGGGTAGCTTATTATATATTATGAGATGGAGATACATATGTTTAACTATGGACCCATTCAAACTCAACCCTTTTTGTTAGGGCTGCAACTTTGGTTGGCTCAACTCTAATCAAACTGACTCAAGGTTAGGGCCAATTTCAGTCAAGCTCATACTAGAAAAATAAAATCTCATTGGTTGGGAGTCTAGCTTGAGATGAAGACTCACTCATTGTCCCAAGCATCCCTGATGTTTCTATGTACTAAAGATATATAATGGTATATAATATTGTGCATTTGTAGCAAGAAAATGGAACACTTCCTCCCTGTGCATTTGTAGCAAGAAAATGGAACACTTCCACCCTTTGCGCCCCCCCCCCCCCCCCCCCCCCCCCCGAGCAATTCATTCTAGCTTGAATAGACTAAAGCTCATACACTCTTATGAAAACAACAGCAGAAAATCCAAGATTAAAATAAAAAAAAAGATACAGAAGGAAAAACTTTCTAGTGAAGATAAATCAAGCACCATTAAAGACTATAGAAGTACTTCGTTCTCTCTCCCTCTCTTGTTGTTAACAATTTCATGTGAAAACTTTGATACATTATCACTTATCAATCATCTATGGCGAAATGATACATACAATTTTTGTATCTGCACTTTGAGTTTTGCATGTTTGTTTGGAGATTTAGATAAAACTTTTTCAATCTTAGAAATAAGTTAATTACCTGGAATCAAACGGTTAGAATTTCACGGTGAAATAGGTTGTCACAAAATATTATAAAAAAAAAGGGAGAGATGAATGATACAAGATGGAGATGTAGATGGGACCTAACTTTCCTATTATTTGATTTGCTAGAGTGATGTTGGATGTTTTATTCTCATCTCCCTTAATTCCTTTTCCATAAAAAAAGAAAATTATTTGATGGTTATTTACATATCTTTATCTTTATTTCTTCATTTTAACCACGTTCACAATATATTTCTTAGAATTCACTTTTATCCGATTCCATGCAAACTAACACACCTTTTTAAGGATTTAAAGTTGTAGAGATATAATAATATATGGATTTGTGGATTTAAATACTTGCAACATTGAGGACTTATCCTCAAATTTGAAGATTTATCATGTGCATCAAATATTAAGATAATATCCCTGAGTGAGCCTCCACAAGCTAACCACAAACCTCAAAAAATAAAAAAAAAAAAAAAAATAAAAATAAAAATAAAAAATGCAGCTAACTCTAGGTCCAACCCAACCCAGCCAAAGTTACAGCCCAACAACCACAAGGGCAACAAAGTAGTTTTACCTCCACCAAACCTTTATAAATTGCCACCTCTTCCTCTCCCAGCCACCCCTGCATCTCCCCACTACATCCACACAGGAGAGAAAACTCTCCTCTTTTCCCATTTTGCCCTTCTCCTGCTTCCTCCTCCTCCTCCTCTGCTCCATGGATCCCGTCAATGTGTGGGGCAACACCCCTTTGAAATCAGCCGACGACGAGATCTTCGACCTCATCGAGAAGGAGAAGCGCCGCCAATGCCGCGGCATCGAGCTCATTGCCTCCGAGAACTTCACCTCCTTCGCCGTCATCGAAGCCCTCGGCAGCCCCCTCACCAACAAGTACTCCGAGGGCATGCCCGGCAACCGCTACTACGGCGGCAACGAGTTCATCGACCAGATCGAGAACCTCTGCCGTGACCGCGCCCTCGCCGCCTACCGCCTTGACCCCGCCTCATGGGGCGTCAACGTCCAGCCCTACTCAGGCAGCCCCGCCAACTTCGCCGCTTACACCGCCCTCCTCAACCCCCATGACCGCATCATGGGCCTAGATCTGCCCTCCGGCGGCCACCTCACCCATGGGTACTACACCTCCGGAGGGAAGAAGATCTCCGCCACATCAATCTACTTTGAGAGCTTGCCTTATAAGGTGAATTCTGCAACTGGGTATATTGATTATGATAAGTTGGAGGAGAAGGCGTTGGATTTCAGGCCGAAGCTGATCATTTGCGGCGGGAGCGCGTACCCGAGGGATTGGGATTACGGCCGGTTAAGGGCGGTGGCTGATAAGTGTGGGGCGCTGCTGCTCTGCGACATGGCGCACATCAGCGGGCTCGTCGCCGCGCAGGTATAAGATTTTGGGGTGATGTGTTTTTTTTTTTGCTTTGGTTTGGAGATTTGAATCTGGGGTTTAATGGGTTTGCTCTGGTTTGTGTGATTCTGCATTTCTTTATTTTATTTATTAGGGTTTTTTATTTTTGAGTTTGATTTGAGCTTTTTATGATCTGGGTTTTCTGTGTTTCTGTGTCTTGTTTTCATTTGTTTTAAGATCTGGATCTGGGTTTTAAAGGGTTTGTTCTGGTAGGTTTGAGTGATTCTGCTTTTTTTTTTTTTTGACTTCAATTAGGGTTTCTGGTTTTGACATCTGGGCTTTGCTGGGTTTTGATTTGAACCTATTTCTGATCTGGGTTTGTATTCATTTGTTTGTATGCATGTTTTCATTTGTTTTGAAGATCTCGATATGGGTTTTGATGGTTGTGTTTGATTCTGCATTTCTTTTTTCCTTCAATTAGGGTCCTTAGCTTTGTTGTCTGGGTTCTGCTGGGTTTCTATTATTTTTTATGATCATGATTTTTTTATTGTTTCAATGTTTTCTTATGGGTGATAAAGATCTGGTTTTGATTATGTTTGTTTTATCTTGATTGTTGAGCTTGAAAATACCATTGCTGACATGGATGACTGAGTGAGGCATTGAACGATGTGTTGTGAATGTGATTGAGATCTAGATCTAGGTTTATGGCCTACTTCTCTTAGAAAGAGAAGAAACGAAAAAACCGGTGCTAGTAGTTTTGAAGATCTGGATATTTGGCCTAGTGTACAAGTATTTTTGAAGATCTGGATATTTGGCCTTTAGTGTACAAGTATTTTTGAAGATCTGGATATTTGGCCTTTAGTGTACAAGTGGTGCCATTTTTCCTTGATATTGATTTGGGTTAGATCTTTAATTGAGCTCTTTCCCCCATTTTATATTCCAGCTGTCATTATTGGATGGCTAAGATTGTTGATTATTAGATTTTTTTTTTTTTTCATCATAGATTAATTATGATAGGCCCATTCATTGATTTACTCAGTTCACTTAAAGGTGGGCCACATTAAGTTCTTTGAGGAACATGATATTGCCTTTTGTTTCAGAAAATGATTGGATTTCTTTTATTTATTTATCGTACTTGATTTGTGTAGATCTGATTGGAAGTATTGGGTATTGATTTGAGATCTATGGGTGATTGTGCATTGTGGTATTAGCTCATCTGATTGATGTAGATCTTGTTGGGATTGGTGAATTCCTATCTGATAACATGAATAATGAATGGACCACTTCAGAAAAAAAAATAATAATAATAATGTCGCTCCATATCAAGGTTTAGAAGGATCATAAGGTGAAGGGGAGGCAGCATTTTTGCTGATCAATGTGTTTGCTTCAAATAAATTTGACTCCCAAGTAATGGACTTGGATCTAGTATCCAAAGGGGCCAACTAGGAAGCATTTAGCTTTTCACACAATGCATGGTAAACTAGCAAATTGATCTTTATCTTTGACTACTGGTGTGAATTTATAGATCAACCTCATCTGGGTTGTAGACAACTGCCTTTACTTGCTTATTGAAGCTAGATCTGCAGGTAGAGTTGCACCTTTCTTGTGAATGCTTCTCAGAATCAGTAGAAGCTCTTTTATGAAGTCGGTGGCCCAGAACAGCTGCTGCTTAATACATTGCATCCATAGTTCTTTTGATATCTGTAGCATTGTTATACCCTTTTTCTTTTCTTTTTTTCACAGTTGTATGGCAGACTGTTAGTTCATCTAAGTTTGTTAATTTGAAACTTTTACGGGGGTTTTGTCAACAGGAAGCTGCAAACCCATTCGAGTTTTGTGATATTGTCACGACCACTACCCACAAGAGTCTGAGAGGGCCAAGAGCGGGTATGATCTTCTACAGGAAGGGTCCTAAGCCACCCAAGAAGGGCCAACCAGAGGGTGCTGTGTATGAATTTGAGGACAAGGTTAACTTTGCTGTCTTTCCATCACTTCAAGGCGGTCCTCACAATCACCAGATTGCTGCGTTGGCTGTTGCCCTTAAACAGGCCATGTCTCCTGGGTTCAAGGCGTATGCCAAGCAGGTCAGGGCCAATGCTGTTGCCCTTGGGAACTACCTGATGAACAAAGGATACAAGCTTGTCACTGATGGAACTGAGAACCACCTTGTTCTATGGGACCTTCGACCTCTCGGCTTGACTGGTAATTTATTTCTGTATAAGCTTCTTGGTTTTCTTTGTTCTACCATTGATCTCATAGCCCATAGGCATCTCACTTTCTTTTTTTTTCTTGGTTTTTTTGTTTGAATGGTCTGTTTTAAACTGACTTCCCCAATTGTATATTTGCAGGCAATAAAGTTGAGAAGCTATGTGATTTGTGCAACATCACAGTAAATAAGAATGCAGTTTTTGGAGACAGCAGTGCACTGGCCCCTGGAGGCGTTCGAATTGGTATAGTTTGTTTCTTCTATGGATATTCTTTTTTTTTTTCTGCAATTTTTTTTTCCTGGCTACGGTCGATCCCAAGACCATACCTTTGCCAGTTGCATGGTATGCTTATGCATTTTTCTTTCAGGATTGCATTTGGATCTCGGGTCAGGTGGAATGGGACCAAATCAGGTTTAGGTCACAGGATTCAAATAAAAGGCCCCAAACCCAGACCTGAACTCAAAAAAAAAAAAGGGCTGCGATCCAGTCACTGTGGACCTCCATTTTTAGGCATGAAGTAGGTAGCCTGCTGTACTTTGAGTAGCTGTATATCCATAATATACATAATAAGCAGTTAGATAAACATGATATATAATACATTGCTATAGCATCATATATTTGGAGTCCTTGGGTAGGAAATCCATGGATCCAAACCCCGACCCAAACTAAAAAAAGGGTTCCAATGTTGAACCTATAATTTTTCTCAATTCAGGTCGCATGAGGGTACGTGGGAACCCATTTTCATCCCTATTACCTGGTATGTTTGAGTATAAGCTGGAAGAATGGGTGGCCGTCAATTCTGCATTCTTTTTTAGGTGGTATAGAAATTATCAATTACGTTGGGTAAGGTGCTGTTTTTCAAAATTTCCCACCTTAAGTCAAGGTTGCAGGAAATGACAATTTGATTTGAAGTGGGTAAGGAAGAAAAACATGATCTCACTTAATGCGGTTTCTACTTCTGTCACATCATCACATATTTAGATCTATTTTGGAAACATAGGAGAGACTTGTAGACGTTTCATTTTCATGTTTTTCGCCATCCAGCTCTGCAAAAAAGGGTCAACTACTGCTCCACCATGATATAGAAAACATTTGCAATTTGGGGTACATTTAAATAGCACCCATAATCATTTTTGTTAAAAAAATGATTGAAGTTAAAACATTTATTTGGATTAATATGCCTCCACTTTTTACAATTTCAAATTAGTCTTCTGCTATTGGAAAGGATTGGTAGTCTCTGGACTTTCTCTTTTATGGAATGTGAGTGGACCATCCCATGTAATGCATGGTTTTATGATTGCATAACCAACTGAAGTCCTATAGCAGTAGTCTGTGGGCTATTCTAAATAAGTTCACTCTCTTTCTGCTATGTATGGATCTTTTTGTCAAACATGGGCATGTTATGATTCCCTTGCCGTTGGAAGATTATGAAATTGCGTTTTTAATTACAACCGGTGTTACCACAAACTCCACATCAAGAGTTCTCTGACCTGTTTTGGGTTTTGGACTGCTATTATTTTGCAGGTACCCCTGCAATGACTTCAAGGGGTCTAGTTGAGAAAGATTTTGAGCAGATTGCAGAATTCCTTCACCAGGCAGTGACCATCACCTTAAGCATTCAGAAGGAACACGGGAAGCTCCTGAAGGACTTCAACAAGGGTCTGGTCAACAACCAGGATATTGAGAATCTTAAGGTAGCTGTTGAGAAGTTTTCAGGATCATTTGAGATGCCTGGCTTCCTAATGTCCGAGATGAAGTACCAGGATTAAAAAGAAATATATATCCTTATAACTTTGTTGTTACTGGTGGTGCGGTGCTTGCTTTTCTGGTCCATCATGGCCTACAAAGTTTTATAGCTACATCTTCTTCCATCTCTGCCTGCGCTTCTTTTTTTTTTTTTTTTTTTTTTTTTTTTTTTTTTCTTGCAGTTTATTTGTGTAATTGTTTGAATGGCCCCCCTTCTTCATAATGTAAAATTCTCCTTGATTTGGAATAGAATCTTGGGAATTTTTGGTTCCATTCATTTCACTCCTTTGTTTTATGCTGCTTTACATGCAAATGAGGATGTGAATTTTGAATTTTTGGTTTTCCTTTTCCGATCAAAGGTGGTGGGCCTCATAGAGATTGCACTGCACTGCACATGCAGTCCCGCACGCCCGCCCGCCCGTAGGAGAAGATTTCTCTACCGATGTTGTGTGAATGCTGTTAAATAGAGTCACAGGATTTGTGTCATTTTTGACCCGGCAGAGCTACTAGTAGGTAGTTGTAGTTGTAGAAATGATGATGATGATGATTTGTTTGCCGTGGTTAAGCCGGGTCAGTTACTATCCTCATTTACGCATGCACCGACCGACACTTCATTTACACGAATCCAAAAATGGCCCAATGGAAAAAATAAAAGAGTGAATATTAAGCCTATTACGATAAGTTGATAACCCAGAGATCATCATAGCCTAGGCTCTAGGCCCTAGGCCCTAGCCTTTATAGAATCTCTTCGGTGGAACCTTGCTGTGAGCTTTGTTGTGGTGCTCAAATTGGAATGGTGGGCCCTTTTCATTTGAACCGAATCCCCTTTGGGCTATGGGCTATGGGCTATGATGGGCTATGGCTGGGTCCGGGTACCAAAAAATAATTATGCTTTGATTGATTGAAATGCTGAATGAAAGAAAGCTCAAAAATAATTATGCTTTGATTGATTGGAATGCTGAATGAAGAGTGTACAAGGTAAAAAAAATTATGCTTTCATTGAGATTTGAACTCAAGACCTCCCGCTTACTAAACGGGTGCTCTAACCAACTGAGCTATGAAAGCTTGGATGCTAAATTTAATCAAGTTTAATATTAAATTATTTCCTTACTATTTTTGGTTCCACTACACTCGTGCCTAAACTTCATTATAAAACAGGTCTCAAAGAGTGGCCCAATGCCAAGATATTTCGGGCCAGAACCCTCAACTGACCAAGTAATTTCTAGGTCCCATACGTCCCTATGTAGAGTTACCCAAATCGTTTTTTCCCTAATTCTCCATGCTTTCTAAAAGGCGGGTGCATCTTGGGCTAGCAGGAGGCCCACAGAATCAGGCCTCCAGAACTGTCTTTTACTTATGCATTTTGCATTTATAAGGCGTGATCATGGAGATATTATGCACTATAAATTTATGTAGTCCCTGACTTTGCCTTGATCATTTTTACAGACAGCTCTTATCACTTGATTCCAACCTGTTAAAAGGGAGAATTTCGGTACAAGGGTGTGCTTTTGGTGTTCACAAGGGTTCTAGATCATCTAAACAAACTGATAGACGGCAGAATTTGTGTTTATTATTGATAAAGATTAAATAACCATTATAACTGTACACGAGCTCACTCAGTCTCAAACCATAATCAAAACACACCAACATACAACAGCCAATGTTGTTTTAGAACAGTTGGGCTCGTTTGTGGGTCTAAAGTATATTGCATAATACAACGATAAAAGCTCACAGCTTGAACCTGCTGAACTAACTAATTTGTGTTCAAACATTATCATGATGCTTGCTCCCCCATGGTTGTTTTTGCAGTACCATCTTCTGATGCAGGCTGTGGCGCACTTTGTTGCTGATCTCTGGATTGTCAGGCCAGGTATACCCAGAATCATGAAAGAGGTATGATTTCAAGTGCTACAACTCAAATTCAAATATTAGACCTCAGCTAATTCCATAGAGTTCGATGGTGGCGTAGACAGGTTGTTAGATTCGCTCCTCACTCTAGCCGTCTGCTCCAAACAACAAATCAAAATGTTATTAACAAGTTTGCATAATTACAACATCTCAGTAGGGGTTAAAAAAAAACAGGGAGGCTATGTAGATGTGACTGAGACCATGTTGCTTACTGTGTTCTTCCAAGCTTTATCAAGCTCATTGAAGACTACATGTATAGTCGGACGCCCTTTGCTTGATTTAGCAACACATAAGACTGCAACGTGCAAGATTGCTTTGAAGTCATCTACATTGAGGTTTCCGTTCAGCCGTGGGTCTTCAAAATCAGAAAGTGGGCGTTTTTCCAAAATCACATCTTTTGCCTGAACAGTCATAGACAACATTTTTAGCTCCAATGGGTGACAGATGCAAGAATCTAAGGACATGGATGTTCATACACACCTTCCTTGTCAAATGATCCCGTGCATCTAGATCCAACTCTATAACTCTCTTTCCTGATAGAATCTGCAAAGCGACAATGCCAAAGCTATAGACATCGCTAGCACAAGTAAGCTTAGCATTGATCATATACTCTGGGTCCATGTAGCCTAGGGTCCCTCTCACATCTGTGAAGACTTTGCTTTCCTCCATTCCTAGTATTTTGGCCAGTCCAAAATCTGAAAGCTTGGGATCCATGTTCTCTGTTAGCAGAATATTTGTAAGCTGCATAAAAACATACCAAATCATATTACATCAGTGCATGTATGCTTGAAGAACAAAAAATAAAAAGAGAAAATAGCAAGACACACTAGGCCTTGGCGGAGGCCACCAATACATTTGACATTGTGCATGGGACCATTGATAAACCATAGAACTCTTGAATCTATTTGAGAGAACCGAGTCACACACTGCCTCATTTGCAACATCTACGTGTTTCAAGTGGGTGACTAGGGACATTCTCAAGCGAAACCTGGTCGAGACAATCCCATGATTCCTATGCATTCTTCTACGTTGAATTCCATTGCAAAAATTCTATGATGGCTTTTGGAGAAATATAGTATAATTCAAGAAATGGATGCTGCTGCCATAGCAGTACTAGTAATAGGAATTCATGAATTTCCATTTTCTTGCCTTGACGTCTCTGTGAACAATGTGACCATCCGGGTAACTATGGAGGAAACGGAGTGCAAGTGCGCAATCTCTCAAGATCTTGACTCTTTTATCCCATGAAAGAACACTGTCACTCCCTGTGATGAATTTTCATGTACTAAAGTCAGAAATGTTGTGGAGAATAACTACCAATGGAATGTCAGTTAATGTGAAAATGTAGGGACTTACTTAAAAGATGTTGGGCTAGATTCCCATATGGGCAATACTCATAGACCAAGTACTGCTCTCCATCTTCCTCGCAGCAACCAAAGAGACAAACCAGGTTGGGATGTCGAATCCTTGAGAGACCTTCAACTTCTCTTCTGAATGTATCAGTCTTGCTGCTCTTGTAGATGTGCTTTATTGCTACAAGCTGCCCGCTGGGAAGGACGCCTTTGTACACTCGACCGGCGCTTCCCGCTCCCAAACTTACCTTATGGGTGCTCAAACTAATGGCATTTTCAATCTCCGCTTTCGAAAATGTATATAGACCTGACCATGTAGATACACCACCTTTGTAGATTCACAGCAGGTTGATGCAAAGGCAACATGTTAGCGTACTGATCACCATATTAGGCATATATCTAATTTATTTCAACAATACTATAAACAACTACCTTCAGGGGGTCTTGCAGGCTTTTTCTTCTTGGTCACATATTTAATGAGCACGACGACCAGCATCAATCCCATAATTAAGATCAAGATCGCTAACAGAGCTTTCGCCAACGTATCTAACAAATGAATGAGGTTAATGAGTAACCATTTCTACTGAACACAAATTTATCATCTAAACAATTCTGACTGTGGCTCATATTATCTAAACCAAGCCATCCAATTGCACAAGAAGAGGGGGAAACAGGGGTTGAGCCTTACACCAACGTAACTATAGTGCATCACAACCCTTTTTGTTGCTTGGAAAAAATAAAATAAACAAAGAATATCCTTTGGGCATGCCTGTTGATCCAGAGTATACAATCAACAGGTTGCTGTTTGGATGATTTCCTTGAATAGCAACAATCAGAAGTTCCTAACTACTCAAATATGTCTTGTACAATGAATCAATGACTGATTCGTGCACTTCATTTAGGGGCTAAGCATCAAATATGTCTTGTACAGTGAAGCTTGGGTCCCAAAAGGTACTTTAGCCCAGGGGCAAATCTCTCATGCTTTGCCCCACCACGAACATGGCCCCATAAACCCCCCAAATGCTTCTTGAAACACTAATAGAACATGATCCATTCTCTTCAATGAAACTACCAAAAAGTACTGAAATTCAAGTAACTTCACTTACATGGTATTCTGAAGTAGTTATCAACTGTAGATAACAAAAAAAATGACATTTAGGAAAAAATCAGATATCACTCTAATTGAAGGATATGTATGTATGTGTGTGTGTGTACGCGTGTGTATGTGTGTCTATATATATATATATATTTATATATATATATGGAGAATATTCATGTGCATCTATCCCTCACCATAGGGTGAGGGGCACTTTCCCTTTTTGCACATGAAGACAAGGAAGTGTACCTCACCCTATGTACTTGAAAATTCACTTTTGTACTTGAAAATCCCCATTTATGGAAGTGTCCCTCACCCTATGGTAAGGGATAGATGCACATGAATGTTCCCCTATATATATATATATATATATTTATATATATAGTTAGCTATGATAAAATGAAGGTGTCTTACCTACTATATCCAAAGCTGGCAAACACCTGAAAAAATCACTGACCCAAGTAGCATTATCAATCTT